>OZ010609.1:57259375-57269375 GCA_963932145.1 Acanthosepion lycidas | reverse complement strand
CAATACACTAAGTAGAGCAAAGGAATAAAATAAATCCTATATATATATATATATCTTTGCTTTTATTAAAGCTTCCTCAGAGAATGAAATATCAAGGAGAAATATAAAAATAAAGAAAATTCTTCATGCAGTAACCCTCTACCCTGAGTGGCTCTTGTGCCTTGTATTGGTTGAACATTAGTAAAAAAAAAAAAAAAAAAATTATACTGAAGTGTTTCTATGATATCCTAGTTAGTTTGGTGAAGTCTGCATAGGATTTAGCAGCCAATGAGAGACCAACAGAAAGCTAGGACTTTTTTTTATTAGTACACTAAAGGCATAAAGCTGTTTTCTTATTAGTATCTTTCTAGCAGCCTTAGTCTTGAACCATGCCTTACCAGTCAGGGTGTCAGAGATTCAGTGATATACTAAGAGGGAATCACTCTTCAAGACGCAACACCTCTGCTTGACATTGAAGAGTCAGGTTAATTCCTTTCAGCATGCTATCAAGTTCCACTGTGTTGATATGCTGTACATTGTTGATTGGACACAGTCAACACAACACATTCATAATTACAGTCCCCACTCATTTCCAATAAAACTGCAATTATGAAGCTGCGTGCATCAACCCACACATTTATTCCTTTCTCATTTGCAACCAGTTTCTTTGAGCAGGGTCATTTTGTTGTACTCTGGAGATGGTTTCAAATATCACACTTTTGAGATAATTTTGATTGACTTAATAATCCCAGTACTAGGGGTAAATTTGATTTATGATCCCTGTTACTATTCATAGCCACCTACACACTGGAAAGTGACCCACAGACTAAGAGAAAAAAAAAAAAAAAAAAAAACATTTTTGTCATGATGACATCAGGACGTTTTACCTTTTTTTTTTTTTAATCATTTTACCCCATACAAGGCAGTAAAGCCTCTAAGATACAAGGGGGTTACTAAGTGCGAATGAATTCGAAAACAGAAACATTATTAAGGTGTGAGAACAATAGAAGAGCAATCAGGAAGAGACTAGGTAATGATTGACATTGCATTTAAATTTTTGAAGATCAAAGTTGGCGGGAAACATATAGAGTCAAACGAGTGTTCTACAAGCGAGAACTGCAAGAGAAGAAACAGCATAGAACTTACGGTTACATTGTGCCAATTCAACTGTAAATTAGTGAGTCTATGTTGTTAATCTAGTAATGTAATTAAATTCATGAAGTTTAGGTACTATAGTGAAGAATGCCTCTGAACAATTACATGAAAGTATTTATAGAAAAAGCATAGAGAAGCAACTTTACAGCAGTGGGAAAGTAACTGAAGCCAAAATGCCAGGTCAGGACCAATAATATTGAAAATTCTTTGTTGGATTTTATCAAGAATTTCTAAATATATAGCAGGTGTACCAGACCATATGCAGAGGGACCGATTTTCAGTTTTAAAATTTTCTTTAATTCCATTTCTAGTATACATTTCTGTTTTTGCTTCATTATAATCCTTAGTGAAAAAGTAACAATATATAAATGTTATTAAAACAAGAAAATAAAAAGGAAAATGAAAAGTTTTACTAGCTGGAATATCCACCCATTGGATAAGTTGCTCTAGTTTGATAGGCTTTTGTACCTCATATTTCTGCCCTTAATCTGACTTGATGAGTTTCCAGGAGAACCCTTGCAAAGAATGCTACAATCCTAAATAAGAATTAAATGAAAATGGTAAAACTTTCAGAAAAGTATCAAAACAAAGTTATCTACATTATTGTTTGGTCACTTTATTGAAATTATTAAATTAAAATTTTTGAAAAAAAAAAAAGAAAAAAAGTCTAATTTGTAAAATTTGGTTTTCTGAAATGACAAACTGTCCTCTACCCCTCCATCACCATGTGTGATAGGAAAAAGAAAGGATAAAACAAAAAGACAGTATATGGTGGGGGTTGTATTAAAACATTACCAGCATTATTCTTTGATGCCTTTCAGATGAGTGAGCTTGGAAAGGCAAATACAGTAACAAATAAAAATGGCAATTAGCAAATCTGTTAGAAAAAAAAATTCCATTTCAAAAAGGCCAGTCTGTTTTTCTGTTTTCACAGAAAGTAAGCCCCTCTACATATGTGGCAGCAATATTCAAAGAATAGATAGATGAAAGGTAGACTTATAGATATGTAAGATAGATTCTAGTGAGAAAAATTGTCTAGGATGACACAGTGAACTACCTTCCTCATCAGCTGATCTAGCACCTCATTTCCAATATAATTTGTTTCCCTCCAGAGTTTTAAACCTAGCACACTCGAGCATCTCTTTCCAATTGCCCTGGGTCCATACACATTAGTCAAAAAGTTGATAAACTTTATGATATTTGTAAGCAGGCAAGGTCAATATATGCTGATGTCAACTTTTGCATGGACTCATCTTGTGACATCCCAGTACTAAGCACAGACCACATTGTCAACAGTGCTACATTGAAGTTAAATCCTAATATTATAAAGCTGTACTTTTTCCTTTTAAATACAGCTACCTGAAATGGCCTTAAAGACATTTGAATATGCACTTTCAGGTATGCTTTCCTTACGTCTATGATGGATACATTTTTACCTTGCTGTCTATCACTTTAACTTGTTTGTGCAGACATCTGCATTGATTATAAATGCATCATCATATTCAATGCTATTGTTCATTACAGGTCATATTTTTTTTTTAAATTTGTTCTGCCTGACAGCCATCAGAAGAATCAAGTTGATTCATGGAGTGTCCAACTAGAGTAATCACTAATGTTTTGATCACTTGGCTAGTAGTTTAAATAAGAGAGATGTCTGCTCAAGCACGTGGACCTAGTAAATATAAAATGTTTATATAATTAAGAAATAATATTAGATGAAAAAAATCCATTAATTTTGGGTACAAATGATTAGCAAATACAGACTTTGAATGGTCTCAATGTGATGTATACATTTCTTAAAAAGTGTAAATGACTGTTTTGATATGATGGCTTACTGTAGCTCAATGCTAAAACACACTTGACTTGAAAGTGGTTTTCTAGATTAAAAGAAGTATACAGGTTTGATTTCCCTCAGAAGGCCTATTTTCTTTCAATCTCTATTTCGCTGTTTAAAAAAACAGAGATGCCTTCTCAAACACATGAAACCAGTAAATAAAATGTTTATAGTAAGATGAAATAATATCAGATTAAAAAATTCATAAATTGCTCAGAAATTACTTTATTTACATTTTGGCTGAAAAAAATTAAGTAAATATTGATATCAAAAGGTCCCAATGAAAGATATGCACATTTTTCAAAAGTACTCAATGAAAGACGCACATTTCTTTCAAAGGTCTCAATGAAAGAGATGCACGTTTCTTTCAAAAGTCACATTGAAAGAGATGCACGTTTCTTTCAAAGGTCTCAATGAAAGAGACGCACATTTCTTTCAAAGGTCTCAATGGAAGAGATGCACATTTCCTTCAAAGGTCTCAGTGAAAGAGACGCACATTTCTTTCAAAGGTCTCAGTGAAAGAGACACACATTTCTTTCAAAGGTCTCAGTGAAAGAGACACACATTTCTTTCAAAGGTCTCAGTGAAAGAGACGCACATTTCTTTCAAAGGTCTCATTGAAAGAGATGCAATTTTCTTTCAAAGGTCTCATTGAAAGAGATGCACATTTCTTTCAAAGGTCTCATTGAAAGAGATGCACATTTCTTTGAAAGGTCTCAATGAAAGAGATGCACATTTCTTTAAAGGTCTCAACAAAAGGGACACAAATTTCTTTGAAAGAGCTCAATGAGAGAGATGCACATATTTCTTTGAAAAATATGCTTTTCTTAAATTGAGTAATTGAACCTTGATTTGATTATGAGGAGGATTATATGGAGGCCAGATAACAATTAACCCTTGGTTAAGATTGTAATGTTCAAGAAAGTATACAGACAGGAGTCTGTCCTACAAAGTAACAGATTTTGTGTTTGACCTGTAGATCTTTGCTGTAAAGCTCTGAAGTAATTGAACTGAAGATTAGAGGTCATCTGAAAACTGGATACAGAAACAGTGTTACAGTAGAACGAGCATGTGACGCTGCATCTGTGGGAGAGAGTAATGCAACTAAACCTGAAATGCTTGCTGCTGTTGTTGTTGTACGAGAGCTGAGCCACAGTCAAATAATAAAAATCCATCAGCATTGTTGACATCACAGAGTAAAAAGAAAACTGTATTTTGCCAAGTGATTAGCCCTACCAGATCAAGAGTAGCGATTTAGTTGGTGATCAAAAGATACAGAGCATGTCAGTTTTATAAATTTGACACCAGTATATTGGCAGAAAAGAAAATTAAAGGTGAGAAACATCTGGTACCAACTGAGAATGGATATCATGCATTACGGTGGCAGGTATTAATTAACAATTATTTACTTACTGCGGTCCTGTACACTTCTAAATGTTTAAATCTTTATTTTGACAGGACCCTGTGACATAAATTGAATGGAGTCTATATTTTTGTGGATACTCCCAGGTGACAAATAAAAGGCCAATGATCATAAAAAAAGTTTTTGAAAAAAAAAATCAGAATTTTTTTTTTATCATTTCACCCCAAGGAAGGCAATAAAGCCACTGAGACACAAGAGATTACTGAGTGTTAAAGAATATGAAAAAATATACTATTAAGGAAAGACAACAAAAGGACAAGAATCAAGAACACGTAAGATAATGATTGACATGGCATTTAAATTTTTAAAGATCAAAGTTGACAGGGAAGTAGGAAGTCGGAAGAGAGTTCCACAACCAAGAAGTGTGATAGAAGAAACTATTAGCCTAGATCCGATAGCTACATCTAGCCATTTCAACTGTAAAACGATGAGACCTTGTTGCGAATCTAGTACTGCACTTAAATTCATAAAGTCTAGGAACCATAGCGGAAAGTTCATCAGAACAATTACCATGAAACTATTTATAGAAAATGCAGAGGGAAGCTATATTATGGCTTAAATTCATAAAGTCTAGGTACCAAAGAGGAAAGATCATCATGACAATTACCATGAAACTATTTATAGAAAATGCAGAGGGAAGCTATATTATGGCTTAAATTCATAAAGTCTAGGTACCAAAGAGGAAAGTTCATCATGACAATTACCATGAAACTATTTATAGAAAAGGCACAGGGAAGTGGTGTTATAATGGTGGGAAAGAAAGTGAAGTCGAAATGCCAGGTCAGGACCAATAACATTGCCGATTCTTCTTTGGATTTTATCTAGAATCTCTAAATAGATAGCAGGAGCAATAGAGCAGATGTGACAATAATATTCAAGGTAATGTAATAGGAATTGGAAATAATAATCTCATAAATGGAGAGTGTTCAATAAACAGGACAGTTAGGAAATCTTTCAGATTATAACAAAACTTTGAAGAAAGAAAAATAAAACTAAATGGTTATAAATGTCTTGAGGGAAAATACTTTAACAAAATTGAAATTCACATGTGGAATCGTAAAGACTTGACTATCATGCTTGAAAAACAAAACTGAAATCCCCCAAGAGATTGATTAATCTGACGACCGACATGCAGCAGAAAAAAAATGTAAAGAGCATCATATTTGGCTGAACCCTAGTATTTCACCAGTAACTGTTCAGTTGGAAAGCAAGAAATGAAGAGCCTGACAGTTTTATAGATTTGACACCAGTGCATTGGCAGAAAGGAAAATTAGAGGTAAGCGACACCTGGTACAGCCTGAGAATGGACATCATGCATTATGGTGGCACGTATTACTTGACACTTGCTGACTGCAGTCCTGCTCAAGTTGGCGACCTTTATGTCAGCAGGAGTCCATAAGTGTCATACACCAACTTCGGCCTGCATAGAAAAATGCTTTGCTAATGGTTTTACTGCAGTTTTATTTATTGCAAATCATTTTTTATGCTGCTTATATTATCGGATATCATGAGTAGGATTTATGAAACAAAGTCATAAAAAGTTTTATTTAATGTAATTATGACTTAGCATGTGAAACAACAGATTTTGCTAATAAAGAAATACAATCTGAAAATTAAGCATAAAATTTTGCAATTTTAATCCAAAATTTGTTTTAGCATTTAATCTTTAAGTTGAGCATTGAAAATCAGAAAGAAAGTGAGTGTCAGTGGTCAACAAATAATATATATGCAAATGACAGAATAGGGCTTATGTGTGTGTGTGTGTGTGTGTGTATATATATATATATATATATATATATATATATATACATACACACACACACCAGGTCTAACAGCAAAATTGTCCAAATAATATAACACCAAAATTATCCAATTGTTAAGCTTTGAACTGTTGTATTTTAGAAATGATTAAAGATATCTTATTGGAGTTCTCTGAGGATTTTCTAACACTACTGGACTGTACTTTTAACTACAAGAATGTATTTAGCTCCAAGTTAAAACGATGTTCCCTCTTCCTGTTGTGACATCCTGATCCAGTTTTCCTCTCTACTGTTCTCTCTTTTTTTAAACTTATTCACCGTTCTCTTTGATGATTCTTGAATGGACTTTGAAGATGGAAGCCAGAGTACGAATGTTGCTACCATTACTGAAGGCCTGAATGATCTTTTTCCTCTCACCATTGCTGAGTTGGGAAGACATAGCGGGGCTGACACAAAATGATTTTAACCTGTTCTTTTTCTAGCTGAATAACTCAAAGGGTTTTTAGTGCTTCATAAGACAAATTGTGTCAAGATGGATAAATGTCTTATCTGAAAACCTGGAAAAAAAAATAAACTGAACTAGATTAATGTTTTAGATATTAAGCATTTGGTGGAACGGACAATTATCCCATGCTGCTAGATGATTTGGAGAATTTTACTGTTACACCCGGAATATTATATATATATATATATATATATATATATATATATATATATATATATAATGACACGTACATACGCACTCTTTCAAGTGATAAGCTAGAACAATGTAGTTTATGATGACAACTTATCCTCAGAGGTCTCAAGACACAGTTTTGTCTTTCTTCTTTTAGTTGAACTGATGATGCCAAAGAGAACATAAACTTTCCTCCGGCAAAATGAAGAAAAGCTTTGTGTAATTGTTTGGTCCATTTGTCAGGGATATCAGCAAATGTCTGTAAATTTTCGTGTTTTTGTTATTTTTATATTAAGTTACAAAAAATAATTGTTGTTCTTTTTTTATTGGTGTTTGGTTGATTTTACTTCTTTGTGTTCATGTTTATGTGTGTGTGTGTCTGCACATGCACACACCTGTACAGGTGCACATGTGTATGGTGCCATGGTTATTTCTTCTTTTCATAAATTTCTTGTTTCTGTATACTCTCTCTCGTTATTCATTTTCTTTATCTTTCAGCTCTGAGTGTCAAACAAATATATATATATTTAATTAATTCATCAAGTCTGAAAGTAACCTCAACAGAATGCAGAAAGCACTGGACGGCTGTTTCGTCCTACATTTGGGACTCATCAGCAGTGCGCATCCACTACCGAGAATTGAAACCCTGACAGTTAGGTTGTCAAGCAAACATCATACCAACTGTACCAATGGGCCTCGGTGACGAAGAGATTGCAAATCAGACTCTCATATTATATATATATATATATATATATATATATATATATATATATATATATTAGTAGTATGAATATGAGTTTGTGACTCTGGGTTTCACGCTTTTGTGATAAGTTTGTCTCTTGATTGCAAAAGCCTGAAACCCAGGGTCACAAACTCATATTCATGAAACTAAATATGTTAGCTCTATCACTGATATTGAGCACTTTCCAATAAGTACTACACACACACACACATATATTTTAAGACATTTTTTTTATGTTTATACGTTCTTTTTATAGATACAAATATTTAAGTTAATGCTCTGTTCATAATAAACAGTATTAACAACATTTACCAGTCTGAATGTTTATTATAAACAGAGCATTTACTTAAATATTTGTATCTATAAAAAGAATGTATAAACATAAAAAATGTTTTAAAAAAAAAAAAAGATAATTGTCGGACTTTGTCCATTTCATAATATATATATATATATATATATATATATATATATATATATATATATACACATATATTAAATGGAGGTTTTAATCTGATATTGTTTCTTATCACTATAAGCATTATTTTTAGTGGGTATATCTAAGTTCACATCACTGTTAGTTTAAAGGAGTCAATTTCAACTGATGTGCCATAAAATTTTTTAATGATCATTAATTAAATTAGATACAAGAGAAGATACTGTTAGCATAGAACTTACAGTTACATCGAGACATTTCAACTTTAAAATGAGACCATGCTGCAAATCTAGTAGTACACTTATATTCATAACATCTAGGTACCAAAAAGGAAAGTTCATCAGAACAATTACCATGAAAATATTTATAAAAATGGCACATGGAAGCAAAGATACGATAGTGGGAAAGTGACTGAAGCTTAGATGTCAGATTAGGACCAATAACATTGCAGATTCTTTCTTGGATTTTATCAAATATCTATAAATACTGCACAGAAGCACCAGAGCAGATGAGGCAGCAATATTCAATGCATAGGTGAATGGTAGACATTTATAGATATGTAAAATAGATTCTGAAGAGAAAAACTGTCTAGCATAATACAGAGAGCCAACTTTCCCAGTAAAATGACAGTTACCATACAGTGTTGATTCCTATGTCCATACTGTATATATGTCTGAGAAATGATGGTTTTGCTCAATGATTGATTGAAAGCATATTTCTCAATATATTCTCAATATATTCACAAGGTAAAAAAGCATATGCTTTTGCTTTTACAAATTGATCTTATCGAGTAAAAACTGTTGTTACAGAACAAAAAATCAAGCACACTAAGTATGCCAGAGTCAAATTAAAGTCACAAAAACATTATGCCAATGAACAAAGTTCCAACTGTGTAATAAAGTTACCAAAAAACAACCACACAAATTACTTATTCATTACTATTAAATTTTGCTAACATGATTACGTTGGGTTTGAATGAAAAAGTTTATTATCAAATTCTTGGGTCCTTTTCACACATGAGGTTGGTATTGTGATATAATTATTAACAGAATTTATGGCATTTATGGCTCTTTTTATGAAGTTTCAAGCCAAGCAAAATCATTTGCACTAAAACAAGATAATTTTACAATACTTCCTGTTGTTCATAGGTTCATAAACTACCTAATTCTTTCACAAACAGTAAAATCTATGTGAAAAGCATTTTAGAACTACAGAGCCTCCACTTGCAGTTTTCAGCAGGATGTGTTATTTACAAGATAACAGGGTTTTGTGAATGCTATCTTTAATGCTTCTTCTTTTATGTGCAGTGTCCCTTCAAGACGAAGGAGATCTTTACTCTCCACAATTTCCTTTTGTCTTTTGTAGCTCTTAATAAATTTTGTCTTTTTGTTATCTTCCCTAAACCTTGTTCCGTCATTCATTTACTCAAGCTTGCTTCTCTTCTTCTTCTTTGTATTGTGTTCCTTCAGGATGTAGGCGATCATGGTTCTCCACAATTTCCTTTTGTCTTTTGTAGCTCTTAATAAATTTTGTCTTTGTGTTATCTTCCCTAAACCTTGTTCCGTCATTCATTTACTCAAGCTTGCTTTTCTTCTTCTATGTGTTGTGTTGCTTCAGGATGTAGGCGATCATGGTTCTCCACTATTTCCTTTTGTCTTTTATAGCTCTTAATAAATTTTGTCTTTGTGTTATCTTCCCTAAACCTTGTTCTACCATCCATTTACTCAAGCTCACTAGTTATGTGATGTGCTGTTTTCCTCTGTCACTCTCGCCTTCAATATGTCCTGTGAGTTTCAAATTTTCTGAACCCACTTTCCTCATTATATGCTAGAGAAATTTCAACTACTTCTTTTAAATTGTAAGTATAAGTGTTATTTTTGTTTCTGTTTTCTGTAAAACTTTGTCATTGCTCACATATTTGGTCCATGGTATCCTTCTGTAGAACCACATTTGTTGGTTAAAGTCTGTGAGGAGATTGTCCAGCATTCACTGTCATAT
>OZ010609.1:57226875-57256875 GCA_963932145.1 Acanthosepion lycidas | reverse complement strand
ATTTATTAGGTTGGTGCAAAAATAGTGTCTTTTTCTCACATAGTAACATATGTGAGAAAAAGACATTATTTTTGCACCAACCTAATATATATATACACACGCACATACCGTCTGGGTTGAATAAGACTGACATACTTGGCATCAGCTGAAATAGACTATACCCATGAGGCAATTTGGGATTTCTCTGTTGTTTAATTTATATGCTCTATTATTATAAATACATTGAGCGTTTTTTCTGGACCAGTTTTAATATTTTATATTATTAGGACCCACTTGGATTATATACCAATAGATTTTTTAACTGTACTATATATATATATATATATATATATATATGTATGTATGTATGTGTGTGTGTGTGTGTGCATGCATTAATAAGCCTGTAGCCTAATGATGAAAAAAAAAAGTAGCATTTATTTTACACAACAAATTTTTTCAACATAACTCCTTGTAAATGCACTTCTCCATACATCTAACATTATACAGGGAGAATTTCATATCAAGATTCAGCTAAGTATGTTAAGTTACCAATTTTTTGATCCATACTCATATGAATACATACATGCCAACCAAATGTTTGGGTAATTTGAGCTGTTCTTCTCTCCCTCCCTCCCTTTTTTTGCAATAATATATAATGGATAAAAACCACAAATAGCTTCAACCTGCAACTTGATGTATCAAGCTGTGAAGCAATTGTCCGTCAATTGAATTAAGAAGCCTGGTTTATTGTTCATCGATAAACACCTCCACACACACATACCATTCATCAGTCAAGGGTGAGATGGCAAAAGAGAAATTTATTTTCATGTTTGCATATAGAAATCACTTCTCGTCTTTTAATCAATAATCTGCTCTAATTGGAGAGCACGACTAAATTTAATTTCTCTTCTAAGCACAAATCACATCTTTTTGACCAATTTGTGCAAGCAAGTTCCTTTGTTGCAAATTTCCATAACAAATATGTCAATATACTTAATACAGTGGTGAATATTAATCATATAAATTGAATATTGTAACTGGAAGTACTCAGATTAAAATTCAGTTTAAAGTTCATATCAGGTGATGGACATGATGGCCAACATGAATGAGAACTCCTGATCTGGACATGCAATTTCTTCTGAGGTTATGTTTAAGCTCTAAGTTGCTTCATTGAATAAGCTTTTTCTGTTTTTCTCAGATAAACATGGGCACAGAATACTAATTTTTTTTCCTACTGAATATCTTAAACTTTTTCTAATAATCTGAGGTCAATTACCTGACATACTCTTTCTCTCTAACACACCATCTATCTTACACATTCATAAGTCAACCATTTATCTATGCATTTAATATTGCTGCCACATCTGGTCTGGTATTTCTGATATCTAGTTTCTTCATAAAATCCAAAGAAGAATCTGCAATGTTATTGGTCCCAACCTGGGATCTTGGTTTCTATAAATTCCCCACCAGTGAAACATCGATTTTATGTGCCTTTTATATAAATATTTTCATAGTAATTGTTCTGATGAACTTTTCTCTTTGCTACCTAGACTTTACAATTTTTAGCACAGTACTAAACTGGCAGCAGGGTTTCATCATTTTACAGTTGAAATTGCTAGATGTAACCATAAGTCCTATGCTAACAGTTTCTTCTGTCACACTTCTTATTGGTGGAACTCTCTTCTGGCTTTTTGCTTTCCAGTCAACTTTGATCTTCAAAAGTTTAAATGCAATGTCAATCATTATCTTCTGTCTTCTTAATTCTTGTTCTTTTATTGTTCTCTCTCCTTAATAGTAGTTTTTCTCATATTCTCTAACACTCATTAACCCCTTGCATCTTAGTGGCTTTGTTGCCTTTGATCTTCAAAAATTTAAATGCAATGTCAATTGTTATCTTTTGTCTTCTTAATTCTTATTCTTTTATTGTTTTCTCTCCTTATCAGTGTTTTTTTGTCTTCATATTTTCTCATACTCAGTAATCCCTTGTATCTTAATGGCTTTATTGTCTTGCTTGGGGAGAAATGATTTTAAAAAATATATCTAAATCTCATACAGAGACAGTTCTGCAATATGTTATGATGGCTGATGACTTTGAAACCTTTATCAGAATGTCTAATGACTGTTAGCATGCACGTATAGAGTAACCAAATCAGAATTGTTCTCGTTCTTCAGCAGGTTTCAGTTTTGCTTTCTATCAGTGCATATTACAATAAAACTAATTGGTTCCAATCAACAACAGCATAAGGATTAACAGAATTGATTATGATTGATGGATAAAAGAATTCCATTATGTCATTAGAACAAGAAAATAAAAACTTGTCAGTTATCTAGGCGTTTAATCATAGATAGATATTTTCTCTTATCTTGACAATTCTAAGAATTATAAAGTAGTCAACGTTGATCATTAGTTTTATATGTTTTGCAAAAAGTCTACAATCTTTATTGTAAAAAAGAAGTTCAATTCATTTCATAAGATTATTACAACTTTTAATTCCACTTCATAAAATCTTTCTGTGGAATTCAAATAACATTAAACATCTTCTATGATATGTAGAAGTAATCATGTCTTTAGTTACTTATCTCTCTCTCTCTCTCGTGTGTGTGTGTAAAACTTTCAGATAGAGTAAGGACAATATGAATAAAGTCAAAAGGAAAATTTATCTTAGTCAACGCATATTGTTCTCTGAGGGACTTTATCAAAACAAATGTAAGGATTTTATTTTGTGACAAATATTTATATACAAGAGCAAAAACGTTATTGGATTTAAAAATCTTTTGGTATAAGGGTGTTTGTGAATATTTATCAGGTTAGTAGAAAAGTCAGGCAAGTATCAGCTCACGTCCATGCACTTGCCTGATTTTTCCACTAACCTAATGAATATTCATGAGCTCCCCTATAACAAAAAACTTTGAAAAGTCAATAACATTTTTGCTCTTGTATATAAATACTTGTCCTAAAAATAAAAATAAAATGCTTACATTTGCCTTGATAAAGTCCCTCAGAGGACAAAACATCTTTGCTAAGATAGGTTTTACTTTTGTCTTTATCATATATATGTGTGTGTGTGTGTGTGTTGTATGTATATATCTATATCAATAATGCAGTACTCTGACCAAAATAAACTGTTAAATGATAGATTGGAGGTAATGATGGCATGCAGACATCTGAGAAAGTTCCTCCTAACAAACTATGAGTTTGAGTAGGAATATTTACGTCAAATAATTACCTTCACTTCTCTTTACTTCTTTTGTCCTCTCCTTTATCAGTGGTATGTTTATGTATATAAAAGTGTCTTGGGATAGAAACTTAAATTTATTGCCTGGCGATAGCAAATTGGTAGAAATTGTGGTAGCAGAAGGTTGGTTTTCTAAAAATTGTATATCTATTTACATTTAGACTAATGTCCTCAGGTCTGTTGTTCTTATCCTGGAATTGACTGACATCTTAATTGATAAGCTTTGTGTATCTACTTCTGTATAGAAATGTCAGGTAATTTGACAGCTATTCCAATTTTTGAGGGAGCTTATCTGGCTACCTCCATCAGGTTTGTACCAATTTGGTAATTTATGCCTAAATTTCTGGAATGAGGAGTTATCCTTATTTACATTTTTGCCTTCATCTTTGTTTTTATTATACATAGTGGACACACACAAATTTATATTCAATAAGTCAATGTAACTAATCTGACCGTCTGAGTTTAGTGATGAATGCTCGTTAGGGCCAGTTGTTAATTTCTTTGTAACCTTAGAAAATTGATTAAGAAAAATACCAAGATTTTCATTCATATAATTTTTATTTTCCTGATTTCAGATGAGACTGAAAGTACTTGGGAAAATAAAAATTATTTGAAAGAAAATTTTGGTATTTTTCCTAACCAATTTCTAAAAGAAATTAATTTGTGAACTTGAAAGGATCACAACCAAAATAAATCAACATATGTCTAAATTAATTGAAACAAAATGAATAATTCCATTATTATTTACTTTTTTCATATTTTTCCAATGGAACATACCCCGGTGCACATGTTAGTACTTTGTATGTCCATTCCGCAAAGTCGTTCCTTGCAGATTGACCACAGATTCTTAATTAGATTTAAATCAGAAGAGTTCCAAGACAGTCTATAGTACTTTGATTTGCTCACTGGTAAGGCTTGCCAATGTGTTCGTGCAGCATTACAACTTTCAGAAACTTCCTTGGAGTAACGTCCATTGCAGACAATGGCTGTAGGACAACTAATTGACAGTCAAGACAATAGTGTCTAAGCAGGATAAAAATTTGATGCAATCATGGAGGATGTAATATTTTTCAAGGCCAAACAAATTTCATCATACACTCTAAAAAGAGATTCATATTGCTGCACACCACTGCAAATGACCTAATCTGAGAAAAAGAAATCGATTACACCCTGTCATTCCAGTGGGTCTAAAACTGACCCTATGGTGAAAGAAAGGAAACTAAAGTGGTTGTTTCAATTAATTTGCTGAAGGGTGTATTTAACCAAACCTGTTTGAATAAAAATATGGTGTCTAAGCATGTGTAGTTGTGTGTGTTGTGTGTGTATGTATATATAATTAAATTATAAAGAACCTGGTAAACCGAATTGGTAAATTCAAAGAGGATGAAATCCTGAGAGCTCAATATGAGGACAGAGCTAATATGTAATGAAAAACAAACCACTTTAAGGTACCATTACGATAATTTATTTCACCCAAAATCCTTTTTTAAGGATTCAGGATCATCAGGTAAAACTTCCAACAACGAATTTCATCTCAATTCGTTGTTGGAATTTTTACCTGATGATCCTGAATCCTTAAAAAAGGATTTTAGGTGAAATAAATTATCGTAATGGTACCTTAAAGTGGTTTGTTTTTCATTACATTATATATATATATATATATATATATATATATATATATATATTTGATCCCTCTCCTGGCCTTTTAGGAGATATGTGAGTGAATTTTTTTTTTCCATTTATATTTACATTTGCCAGTATATTTTCCCTCTCCCCATTTGTTTTTATTAATAAATTTGCATTTTAGTAGTTGTTCCTTTAATTTTGTTTATTTAATATTTACCAACTTATTCTGATGCAGTAATGGTTGAAAAAGAATCCTTAAAGAATAATGCTTTCCTATGTTTTCAAATATATATATATATATATTATATATATAAAGAAATATAGTCTTAAGATGTGCTATATTTATGGGATGAAGTGCTCAATATCAATCAGAGATAGAGCGTGTGTAAATATAAAAGTGAATATAGAAATCAACACTTAGAGGTGAGAGTCTGTTTCATGCTAGATGCAATCGTCAGGCCTATTGCCTCTAAGTGTTGACTTCTATGTTCATATTTTTATATATCAATATTGGGTGGGGGAGGGGAAATGAGACTGACCACAATTTTGGTATAAAACATGTTACTCTGATCAAAGGAGAAAACAATTCACTACAACATAAATGTCTAGAGAGTGTCTTGATCACAAAGTTATCTACAGCAAATTTGCATCCCCTGACTCTTACAACATTTTACTATTCCTGGCAGAACTTCTATTATCACAGTGTGGCATATCTATGAACAAATGTGATGGAAAAAAAAAAAAGAATTTTAGTCTAATGAAGTCCTAAAGGACAAAACATGTCACAAGAAAACTATTTCCACTATATATATATATATATATATATATATATATATATATATATAGTATGATATCTACAATTCATATTCTACTATGGTATCATATTTACCAACTGTTGGATGTATGTAATATGTTAAAAACCCCAACCCTAACTCTAAAAAGGACACCACTTCATCTTCAATTGTTTATTTTGTAATGGAATTACATAAATACCTCCTTTATGAATACAAATTAGATAAATACCCCACTATTTAGGTTAAAATAACACTGTGTGTAGTTTGAGGAATTAATTGCTATAGACCGTAAGTGGGTTGTTTGGTAGAGTGCATCTTTATTTATGGTAGGTCGCAAATTCCTTGGTAGATATCATACTATAGTACCAACTATATTAGTACAGAAGTTATATTTAGTAAATATCATATTTGAAATAGATGTCCCATTTTTTATTTTAAACAGTGTGTATTATGTCTACCAGTCTGTAATAACGTTAATGCACGAATGCACATATCCTTTAAATTTTGCAAAAAATATAATTGTGCCCAGGCAAAACTTCCTATAAATATAGCATATTTTCTATAGACTAAAACAGACTTTGAAGTAGTATAGCAAAAGTGATGAAGTATAGAAACTGTAATGAAAACACAAATATGGCTAGGCAAACCAATGCTGAAATCAAAAGAAATGCAGATAGAACAATGCTAACATAACCAAGTCTAAGATTCTCTATAGATGAAAATAGTCTTTGAAGCAGTATAGCAAAAACGATGAAGAAAATGCAATGGAACAGGGGAAAAAAAAAGATCAGGTTGGAGATAGGATGCAATCAGACAGAAAACAAACTGATACAACAAGAAGGACTATAAGAAACCAACTGAGTCTAATCAAATTTTTATTTTGAATTGGGGGCAGTGTTAAAAAAGAAACATCTGAAAAGCATTCATTATTGATCAATATTGTTGAAGTATTTGTCACTTTGCTTGTTGAAAATATCCTAACAGCTAAAAATATCTCCTTGGTGATGATAAAGGCAGTCAGGCACAATAACAGACAGTCAATATTTCAGCCATCAGAATTTGTAGTTAACCCTTTTGTTCCATAATCTGAATCTCTTTTAAGATATCCTATGAACAGTGGGGTTAATCATATTTCCCTTGAGTGTCTCTTAATAAACCTTACATTAATTCCCAACCATTAACAATCTATTTCTTCTTTTCAATATGGAGAATACAGTGTATGCTGATGATGCAACGATATACAGACCCACCTCTAAAACTCTTGACGATCAGAGATTGGCAGCTGACCTCTCTTCCGATCTAACACTAACCTCTCAGTAGGGAAAAAACTTGCTGGTTACATTCAATGCCTTAAAAACTAAACTGGTTACATTCCATCACTGCCAATCAGACACTGAACAACTACCAGTCACGATGAACGGATGTTCCCTCAAGGAGGCTTTGTGCCATGAAAGAATATTGGGTCTCAAAGTCACACTCAACCTCAAGTGAAACTCTTATATATGATCCATTGATAAGATGCAGGTAAAATGATTGACTCCCTGTACTGTTCCAATAAATACCTAACACCTCATACTGTCCTCTACCTTTACAAGAGCCAAATCAAGCCGAAAATGGAATACTGTTGCTATATTTGGGCGGGAACTGCCCAGTCCTCACTTTCTAGTCTAGTTCCAAAGCTTCCCAGAGTCCTTGTTGGAGAAGAATTATTTTCCACCCTCCAGCCTCTCTCACACAGGTGGAATGTTGCAAGTCTTTCAATATCCTATTGCTACTACCCTGGAAAGTGATCAGATGAACTACATTCCTTGGTTTTGCCAGGTCTAATCTTTACGGCCAGGATCTGCCATGCCACTTACATAGTAGCAAATCACCCACATTTACTTTGTATTCCATTGTTAAGAAGTAAGTTTCATTTAAACAGGTTCTTCTTGCAAGGAATTGGCCTGTGGAACAGATTCCTAAGAGGATGTTTCCCCAATCACTACAATCTTTACTTGTTCAAGTTTAGAGGCAACCGTTATCGTCCCCTCTTAACCATATAAACTATCCCTTAATGTAACCCCCAAGTGACCTTGTACAAAATGAACTTTACTTTAAAAAGAAAAAAAAATGTGTGGGCTACACACAAGAAATAATGCTCACACACTTAATTTTACAAATTCAAAATCAGTTTCACTGAATCTATTCAGATGTTGAAGAAAACCGTATCAGCTGACAAGGGAAAATATTAGACTGATCAAATCATTCTTTTTTGGTTTTAAAAAATCCCAATCTTAGAGCCAGTAGAAAGAAATATAAGCAAAGTGTGCAACCCAAAAGTCAACAGACGAACTAGCTTCAGAATGATTCAATTTGTTAACAGTTGTTTCAAAGGAAGTGTTCCTAATTGCCTGCCCACTTTTACCAACAAGCTTATGTCCGAGGACACAGGTGCAAGTTTAAAAGACTCCCTTCTTTCTTTGTATGTAAATCCATGCTCTTATCATCACATATATATACAAACGTTTTATTTAGGCTCAAACATCTCAAAAGAATGTTCATTTCACTCAAAAGTTATTCTTTCTTTGAAGCTTTTGTATCTCAATATATATATATATATATATATATATATATATATATATATATATTAGTTTGGTGCAAAAATAATGACGTTTTTGACGTTAAATATATATATATATATATATATATATATATATATATATATAGTAGGAGATTAAAACAAAAACATGTTAAAAATCGTGACATAAATTAACGTGTTTTGTTTTAATCTCCTATAATAAATAATATAAAACTCTATTCTGTACTGAACCCTATTTTAAAATTAAATGCTACGTATAGTGGAATTATACTCCATTTATGCGTGTGCGTGTGTGTGTGTGTGTGTTTGAGAGAATGGAGAAATGAGACAAAATAGAAAAGCTTTTTAATGATAACGCATTTCACCTTTATCTTCAGGTCAAAATTTAAGACAAAGCTGTATGCTTTTTTATATTAAAGCCGTTAATGTCTGTTTGCTAGGATGGCATCTTCTGGTTGAAATGAAAGGACAAAACTGTGTATATCCTCCACTTTATCTCAATTTTCACTCTTGTTCAGATTCTATATCCTATGAACATGAATATATAAGTATTTTTATCATTATATTGATAATCCATGTATGTTTTGAATTCAGTTATTTTGAGATTACTGAAATTTTTCTACCAAATCTGGTTAAGGGTTTCACTTAATTTAAACATGTTCCTTAAAAGTGTTTTTTTCTCTCTCATATTCTCTCACAATCAGTAACTACTTGCATCTTAGTGGCTCTATTGCCTTGCTTGGGGTGAAAAATATGATCATATGTTATATTTGAAATAGATGCCTCATTTTGTATTATCGGCCTGTACATTCAAGAAATCTTAAGAAAGAAAATGTGTTCTCTGGTAGGGAACAAGCTCTTTATCTTGGAAATATGACTTAAGCATTTCACCCCAAGCAAGGCAGGAGTGCCACTAGCATGCATGGGGTTACAGAGAGTGAAAGTAAGAGTAAAGAGAGGTGTTTGAGGAAAGGATAAAGAAAAGGATGGGGATCAAGATCAAGGCATCAGAAGATGTTGATTAACATTACATTTAAAATTTTGAAGACTATAGTCATCAGGGAATCAAGTAAGAGGAAAGGAGTTCCACTGTTAGGAAGTTCAAGGGAAGAAGCTGTTGAGTAGAAGAGGCAGTTACATTTAACTGTTTTGACTGTAAAAGGGTGAAATTGAGATGCCAACCTAGTAGCATGCTTAAATTCATGCAGTTGGGTTTCTTAAAAAAAGGAATTATGCCTTACTTTGCTGTGAGGTCTCTCATGGCCGAGTGCTTTTTTTTTAAATTCTGGATATTGGCTAGAGTGAGAAAAAGAAGACAAACAAGAAGAGTAACAACCCCATTACACTCCTAACTATATTGCAATATGTCTCCCATTTTGCATCCTGGATAGTGTTTAAAGTAAATTCCTTTTAAGTTTTCCCTAAAAATAGCCATGATGTGTTAGTAACTGGTTACATAATGTGATCAAATATGCTACAATGATGAAAATTAATTTTATAACTCTCAATATGGCAAAGTTTTTTTTTTTCCTTTGTACATGACAATGATAGTGAATAATTTATCAAAGTGAATCCATTGGCAGAGCACAATGTAGCAATTAAGACATTTCGCTTGAGGTGATTTCAAACATTTCTAAGAAATTAGATTCTTATAATAAACTGATATGGAAAGTGTTTTTGATCTTGTTGAAGAATTCACTTGAGGTGGGAGTCGGAGGTAGGAAAATCCTTTTCAAATGAGACATGTTTAAACTCAATCTACCTATTAAATCTTAGCACATTCATTAAGTATGTGTGGTAAATTACCGAGCCATAAAGTTCACACTCTGTAATGATTGAAATGTTGTGGTAAGACGACTTGGACAACAAAGAGAATCACAGATCTGAAAACTGTTTATAACATTTCAGAAAAATAAAATATCTCTACTGCTTTCATCAGAGACTCTTATCTGACTCACATCTGTAATTATCTTTTCTTGCGAATATGAGAGTAAAAGAAATTGTTTTGTCTTGAGTATATGCACATTTACTTGAACATAGCTTTATCAACGTTAAAGGAGATTTAGTAACGCATAAGGCTATCAACGTAATGAAAAAAGAAATTGAATCTCTATTAATCAATTATCTTTTAAGAGTTCTGACAAGTACAGATTTTTATATTGTTTTTCAGAAGGACAACATTCCTACTAATTTAACAGATACAGGCATAGAAAGTGGAATCAGTGAATTGAGTTCAAGTTCCAGGCTAGTCTGTTGTGTTCACATTCGCACTAATACCCTTAGAAAAAGAAAGAATCTGTCTTCTCTCCCTCCAGCTATGGGCTAAATAGTAGAGTAAACTAGGTTCTGTAGCCTGGGGTCAATGGTCAAATCATGCTGAAAACACGGGTTCTTGTTTGATCAGCAAAGTTAAGCAGCATCAAGCTTAATTAGTACTTAGACAAAGAACTGCTTGGGAATGCCAGATCCTGTAAGCAACCTTCTACATTCCTAGATATGTTTATGCTTTTAATAACTCACAAAGGGTTGATAAACCATAAAAAATCAATCTAACCTAGGGTGACACTCAGTCTAAGAGAAGTAAAACTGACTTTCAAAGGCAACAGGAAACTGCTCCTGTATCTTTCTTAAGAAGTTGTAGCAATTCACATATAATAAAGAAAAGGAATCTATAGTGTCATGATTGCAAAGATCCTAAAGCAATCCTCTCTCAGACCTATCTATTTGTTTATATCTATTAAAAATCATAAAAGGGGAGATGGAAAAAAAAAGAAAGGATTTAATGAGCTATAATAAGAAAAATCCAATGGGATGACAAGAAGGCAAAGAATTTTAGTTAGGGGATAACCAGAATGTAATGCAGTAGAAGGTTACACTTCTGTTTTTTTGAAGGTTACACTTCTGTTTTTTTTATTTATTTATTTTTTTTCGATAAAGCTCTGTCCCTCCAAGATGTACATGATCATACCTCTCCACAGCTTTTCTTTAACATCTGCAATTTTTTTCCTTTTCTTTAACATCTGAAAATTAAAATGTCTGTTCTTGGGAAAAGCAATGGAGATGTTTCCTTTTTGTTTTCTCTATGGCTTTAAATTCAGAGTTATCCTTCTTCTAGACTGGTTGCCTTTTTCTTTTATAAAAGTGTCATATTTTGCTTCAAACTAAATCAAAATGCAGAAAGTCATGTCAGCAACATGTATCCATTATGTGCAATGGTATGTCTTTTTTAAAATATGTATTGGAGAATACTGGGTTGGAGACTACAGATTTTTTTTTATTAATAAACTATAATTATGAAAAGTAAAAAATTTCATTGAAGTATAATGGAAAATTCACAAATTTTATCAGAAATCAAGAAAATGTAAACTTTAAGCAAAATATTCACAATATATGGAAAAAGATGTCAGTTTAAACTGACACTTCCTCCCCTTATATCAAAACTACCATTAGAAATTATAATTTTGAAAAATAAAATTTTCTTACTAAAATCAAGAAAATACTAATTTTAAGGAAAGTAGTCATACTATATAGAAGAGGAGGAAGGTGTCACCAAGAGGATACATGTGAAAAAAAAAAAAAAAAAAAAAAAAAATGACAATACTTTTGATGTCTTTTTGTAAATTTTGATATGCAAATTATAAAATTATTTGCATAGATGAAGAGTATATTTTGAGGATTAATTACTTGCAAGGGTTTTTGTTGTTGTTGTTGTTAAAATGCTGGATTCAGTCAGAATTCAAATAATTATGTAATTTGTAAAATAACCTCATTTTTGTTGCTCTATCAGTTGGTGACTTGAGTTACTTTAGTTACCTTAGTTATTTACTCATATTCTATCAAATAGTAATTGTTATTGCTGGGAATATTAATTCTAAGTTTTTCATAATGTATCAGCACAACATAAACGACTTCATGTATAGTGTGACCCTTGAAAATTTTTGCATGAATTTTAACCCCTCAAGAAAAAATTTACCTGTGTAGAGTGCAACCAGTCACTGAAAATGCATGATTCTTAGCATCCTTAAAAAAATTACCTTTGTATAGTGTGAACCCTATTTTTTGTTAATAAACAGATCATAAAAATTTGCACTCTACTTGAGTATATACAGTACATTTGACAGTCGTATTTTTGCAATTAATGAAAGCAATGAAAACAAGAAAAGTCCCAAACTAATATCAATGCTATTAGAAATGAAACTATTTTCTTCCAATGTTATTCTTAATAAATTTAAAAAAAAAAAAGAAGCTATTTTCATGCAATAAAACTAATATCAATGTAATTAGAGCTGAAACTATTTTCTTGCAATAAAACTTATATGAATGTTATTTGAGTGAAACTATTTTCTGACAATAAAATTATTATCAATCTGATTAGAGTCAAAACTATTTTCTTTTAATGTTGCTCTTAATAAAAATAAAATGTCACTGAAAAATGATCTTTGTATCACATTTAGAATGGAGTTGTTCAGTACATTAAATGTATACAACTGAAATAAAACATACACAACTAATGAGTAGAATACAAAAAAAAAAAAAATGTAAAAAAAAAAAAAAAAAAAAAAAATGTAAAAAAAAAAAAAAAAAATTCATAATTGATTTTGTTGATTTGAATTGAATTGACTACTAAAATGCATCAGATGGTAATGGCATTATGTATTAAAAGGATAACTATTTAAAAGAAAAAAACCAAAATCAATTTACATTTGTTGTGCTGATACATTATGAAAAGCTTAAAATTAATATTCCCAGCAATGACAATTACTATTTGATAGAATATGAGTAAATAACTGAGGCAACTCATGTCACCAAATGACAGGGTAACAAAAATGAGGTTATTTTACAAATTACATAAATCTGTTTCTTTTCAATCTAAAACTATTTTTAAAGTGTAAACCTACAATGGGCCCTTTCCCAACCTCTCACAGACCAGCCACATAACTCCATGTTCTGCTTCTATTCTCTAGTGCAGTGGTTCCCAATGGTGCAGTGGAAGAGGATAGCAGTTGAGGCAGAAAGACAATCAAAAATTCAGAAACAGTTTTAAAAAAATTCATATGCCAAAAATAATTTATTTCAAAATTTAAAATATTATGGGTTACTTGTAATTGCATGCATGAGTCCCAGTATAAATATAAATAATTATTAACCAATTTTATCATTGTGATATTTTTACATTATATCAAATATCGAGAATATAGTAACTACACTCTGCAAATTGTAGGAGAGAGTTATCAATGATAATGTTCTGACTTTGAATCTGCAGTTATCTTTAGCCCTATCTCACTGTTTTTTTTATTTTTAAATTTTTATCACATAAAATTTGGTGAGGCATGAGCAAATTTTCATTCTGAAAATGCAGCTCAGAGAAAAAAAGTTTGAGAACCACTGCTCTTGTGCATGTCAGTGTGCACAAAAAGCAGGAATGGTCCACTGTATGCTCACTTGTTCTCAAAAGTTTTCATTTATTTATTGATTACCTTATTCTTTTTTGGTCAAGTGCTGCTTTCAAAGACCTCATTTCACAGACTTTATTGATGGTCACAAAACACTTATTGCCTGGTTCCCACTCCTTCCCCATCAATGGATCAGTAGAGGTTTATACCTTTTTTCCTCTTTAGGATTAGATTTCTGCTTCATTCTAGAGTCTTATTTTCTTTCACTACTAGTAGCCCTTTGCATTTTAGTGACATTATCACTTGGGGTGGAACAATAAAAAAAATATTAAGAAAAAGACAGACAAAATCGAACACTATCCTTTTCCATGTGAGTGTTCTAATCATAGTATCACAAAAGCTTTATCCATAGTTAAAGTACATTGAATTTTTTAAAAGTTTAATTCTTTTTGCCAAGATGAGTAACAAGTCTAATTCACACAGTGAACTGTAAATGTTGTGGCTTCCAGTAAGCAAATTCATTGTCATGCAATGTACATGTGTTTCTTGTGGCATGTGGCATATTGCCTCCGGTACATAATATGTCTATTCTATGGTTTTATTTCAGGTAATATAAGCAGTTATTCCAATGAACTTGACTCAGTTTCTGTCATACAGCAGAGAACACATTTTGTTGTGCTTTCCAAGGTAGCAATGAATGTGTTAAATATACTAACCATCTATAAATACCAAATTAAACTTCAGATGAGAATTTAAATGATTTGGAATTAAACTTAAATATGATATACAATATTTTATAAAAGATGGAACACATGGACCAATATCAAATGGAATAAGAACAGAATTAAATTTCCTTTCATAATCAATAACAAATCATATTAGAAGAAACAATGATTTTATTGAAAAAAATTGTTCCTTTTGAAGGTAGGTAGATTTTTTAATCTCTGAATCAATATAGCATAATAATGCAAAAGATATACTACATCTGTTTCATAATAATTTTTTTCACATTTAGTATATGAAATCTGTCCCAAAATAGATGTTGCATTTAGAGTATGAAGTCTGTATGTAAATATAACAACTATTATGGGACAAAGATAATAAAAAATAGTAAATGTGTCCAATAATAGTTACATTTAGTGCATGAAATGTGAATGCTAATGTAGTAATTATTATGAGACAGAGATAGTAAAAATGCTAGCATTGTCCCACAATAGCTCTTATGAAATTTATCCCTAAATATTAGGTTGTCATGAGTAATTTCCATTTTTGGGAACCACTTGTAATATTTCAAAGAATAAAGTTTATAAACAAAAACAGAAATTATTTATGTTTCAACCTTTTATAGTAAAATCATTTGCAATACATTCTTATAGTAAAATCATTTGCAATACATTCTTATAGTAAATAGTAAAATCATTTGGAATGCATTCTTATAGTAAATAGTAAAATCATTTGCAATACATTCTTATAGTAAATAGTAAAATCATTTGCAATACATTCTTATAGTAAAATTATTTGCAATGCATTCTTATAGTAAAATCATTTGCAATACATTCTTATAGTAAAATCATTTGCAATACATTCTTATAGTAAATAGTAAAACCATTTGGAATGCATTCTTATAGTAAATAGTAGAATCATTTGCAATACATTCTTATAGTAAATAGTAAAATCATTTGCAATACATTCTTATAGTAAAATCATTTGCAATACATTCTTATAGTAAAATCATTTGCAATACATTCTTATAGTAAATAGTAAAACCATTTGGAATGCATTCTTATAGTAAAATCATTTGCAATGCATTTACATTATACATATAATAGCCCTATTCTATCAGTAATGCTTGCATTCATTCCTGACCACTGACAATCCCTTTCTTCCTCATTTGCAATGTATTCCTATAGTAAAATCATTAGCAATGAAATTACATTATACATATAATAGCTTTATTATATCAGTAATGCTTGCATTCATTCCTGACCACTGACAATCCCTTTCTTCCTCATTTACAATGCATTCTTATAGTAAAATCATTTGCAATGGATTTTTATAGTAAAATCATTTGCATAGTATAAATAATGATGGATATATAACTGAATAAAATGTAATCATGCTTTATTTTTTGAAGGATAAAATTGATAAACAAAAACAGAAATTATTTATGACTTAACCATTTAGTCTGTTACATTTGTAAATAAAAATAACAAAAATTCAATGCTTGGAACCATTAACTTTAAGAAGAAAAGACTTTTTTTTTTTCTTTTCTATGTGCCCTGTCCCTTTGTGATGTGGGTGACTATGGCTCTCCACAATTTCCTGTCCTTTGTAACACTTAGTAAAGGTTGTCTTTTTGCTATCTCTCCTCATTCCTGTGCTGCCAAATATTTACACAAGCTTATTAGGCAGGTTATGTGTTGTTTTCCTCTGTCCCTCTTACCTTCTATATCTCCTGTGAGTGTAAAATTTTCTAAGCCCTCTTTCCTCATTATGAATCTTAAAAAGTATAAATGTCCTTTTTGTTTCCATGTTTTATTTTTGGCATTTAAAAATAACACCCCAGGGTTATGTTATTAAAACATTTTAATAAATCCTGTAACGCAGCATCTCGATTAACATTTGTCATTCTGGATATTGCCTCCTTGTATATGCTATATCGTTTCATGACATAGGCGATCATGGCTCTCCATAATCTCCTATCCTTTGTAGCTTTTAGTAAAATTTGTCTTTTCATTATCCCTTCCATTCACTGTTCTGCCATCCATTTACACAAGTTTGTTAGGTTGGTTATCCTCTGTTTCCCTTCATCTTTCTTACCTTCAATATGTCCTGTGAGTGTGAAATTCTCCAAGTCCTCTCTTCTCATTATGTCTCTTTGAAATTGAAACTAAGTATAAGCATTCTTTTTAAAACTTCCTCATTACTCACATGTTGAGTCCATAGTATTCTTGGCATCCTTCTGCAGAACTATATTTCAATTGCCTCAAGTCTCTTCTTCATCTGTGATGAGATTGTCCAGCACTCACTTCTGTATAGGAGCACTTATATTGCATGATACTTCAAAGATATTCTTAAATTTCCTCTGATATTTTCTGCTAAAATCTATAAATACATCATGTGCAATTTAAAAATTTTCATTTCTTGTTTCCCTTTGAATAGTCTACTTTAAAACATCTCATACTATTTTTAAGAATTACAAATTTAAACGTTAATAAAACAGCTGCCATTGAGGCATATAAACATAACCTTTAATAAATATTGCTAATAATCAAAACAAAAACATGCAAATAAAACTGCTATCATAGGACTGAGTTAATATCTTATTGATAGTATATTATGTCTCACAAATTTATATTTTGATGAAATCTGGCACAAGGCCACAGTTTTGGGCATCCCAGTAAGAATTAACATGAATATTGAGAGAGAAAAGCTTTTAAAATAATGTATTCAAATTATTGATCTCGGTACTCCATTAGTCAGTGCAGAGAATTACATAGTTTCTACCTTTTCATCATCATTTTATTCAATTAGCGCAGTTTTGCACCACCGCTGTGGTCACCACTCCCCTCCATTTAACACTTGTGGTTCATGGTGACATTAAAGGCAGAATAGTGCAATGGCTTGCCAGTTCCTTTTCCATAGGGGATGTTGGTTATCCTGGTCTTATCTCAGAGGTGGATTTATTTTTTGAAGTTACCTTCTAGCCTTTGCTTAAAGAGGTAAGACCTACCAGGCAGCAGATGGCTTGAATTCAGAGTTTTCTTCTCCTAAACTGCTTGCCACCCAAGGCTACAGGACACAGTCTGTTTTGCTATTTTACCCATAGCTGGGGAGAGAAGAGATGGATTCATACATTTTCCAAGGTTATTAGCACATAAGTGAATGTAATGAACTTGATTGGAATTTGAACTCAGCTCTCTGGTTCCTCAATCTAAGCTGCAAACCATTACACCACCATGCCTCTATGTTTCTATGTTTTAAGTGGGTAAAATTCACATATGTTTTTTTAAAAGAAGAAAACCGATTTCAAAATAAAATTACAAGTACTCATTTGCTTGTAAAATCAGTAATAAGCACACAATACATATAACAACTTGATACTCAATTCCAAAATAAGCCACTTTGGATTTTGACCAGTATCTGGATTGCTTAATTCTGTGCAAGAATTAGTACTCAATTTTCTTAAATAATGACTTTAATTTTGTTATGCTTGAGTCTAATTAATAGAAAAGAAACATTTTGATGGTATCTCTGCTGATGACACAACCATTTACCACTGTCTTGATAAGTGTGATCAGTTCGATAAGGTCAAATTGGCAGCTGATCTAAAAAAAATGACAATTTGTTGTTAACCAGGGCAAGTAGTGGCTTGTTAATTTTAACGTCTCCAAAATGAAAATTCTTTCTATTAATCATCCTTCCTACCTCCCATCAGCATGGCTGATGCTAACCTCCATCAGAGTGATTCATTCTGTCTTCTTGGTCTGACATTCTCAGGTGATATGATGTGGAAAGACTATATTGAATCCATTGCTGGCTCTGCTTCAAGTTAGTTGGGTTATTGTGTCTTGCTAGACAATTTTTCTCTCCAGAATCTTACATATTTGCCAAATCTACCATTTGTCCATGCTTTGAATACTGTTGCCAAATCAGGTCTAGTGTTCCTGCTATATATTTAGAGATTCTTGATAAAATCCAAAGAAGAATCTGCAATATTATTATTCTTGACCTAGCATCTTGACTCCAGTCACTTTCTCACCACCATAACGTAGCTTCCCTGTGCCTTTTTTTATAAGTATTTTGTTCAGATAAACTTTCCAATATGGTACCTAGACTTTATGAATTTAAATGCAATACTAGGTTGGTGGCAAAGGTCTCATCAATTGAATTAGCTAGATGTAACTGTTAGTTCTATGCTAACAGTTTCTTTTCATGCACTTCTTATTTGTGGAAATTTCTTCCAGCTTCAAGGTTTCCAGCCAACTTTGATCTTCAAAAATTTAAATGCAAATTGTTATCTACTGTCTTGATTAGTTTTCTAGTCTTGCTTGCTAATGTTTATCTTTTTTTTTTCTTGTTCTTTCACACTTAGTAACCATGTGTCTCCTAGTGGCTTTATTGCCTTCCATGGGGTGATATGATTAAAAAACCATAATTAACAGTAAGCCTGATAGGTTCGACAAAGTAAAACTAGCAGCTACTCTTGAAAATCAAATAACCTAGTTAAACAGTAAACTAGAAACACTATGATGACGGTTAGAACTTAATGCGATCACTTTGAGCGAAATATTTAATGGATATGAATACAAAGGAAAAAAAATTATATTAAATATTCAGTTAGAATTAAATTGATGGTCTTCTTCTTTTTCTAGTCTTCCTGGTCTCTTTGTCTTTTTTGTATGACTTCACTTAGAATGGACAATATTTTCAGTGAAAGTTTGAAGAGAAAAATAATTCAATAACAAAAAAGAAAAGATCATGTAAAAGAAAAAAATATTTACCAAGTTAAATTTGAAAAGAGATCAGATTAAGATGCACAATGGTTTTGCTCCAACCAAAAGCAATTTTTTTTTACCTTAATGGCAACTGACATTTTCTTTTGTTAATCATTAATTGTAAATTTGAATCAATAATTTTAATAAATGCACTCAGAGTAAAAGACTTTAGATGAAAATTTGTTCATTTTCTGTTTTACTATCAGCAACAAACATTTTATCTGAAGATCATTATTTTTTATAAAAATATATTCAGTAAAAAAACAACAGAGAAAAAATTTAAGAACCCAAAAAAGAAAGGAGAAAAAAAAACAAAGATTTTATTTTTTCTTGTTTCTTTTTTCCTTTATATATATATATATATATATATATATATATATATATATATATGTGTGTGTGTGTATGTGTGGAAAATTTAAGATTTTAAGTATATCTGTAAAAGAACAATATGAATAAAGATGAAAGGAAAACTTATAATAGGTGACACATTTCATCCATTTGCCTTGATAAAATCCCTCAGAAAAAAGTCATAGTGTGTGTGTGTGTGTGTGTGTGTGTGTGTGTGTGTGTGCGCACACACACACACACACTAAATATAAATGTAAAAGTGGACATTGAAGACAACACCTAGAGGCCTGACAATTATGTTTAGTATGAAACAATGCTGACTTTGGGTGTTGACTTCAATGTATACTTTTATATTTATATATGGCCTATGCCTGATATTGAGTATTTTAACCCATATAACATACCATAAAACTATATTTTATTTTATTTTATATATATATATATATAGTGTAACACTAAAACAAAGAGAAATTAAAAAAAATAATAATTAAAATTTTAAATACTCTACTTATAAGAGACATGTGAAATGTTTGTGACATATAAGAAGAGTCTAGAGAATTGAGTACTCATAAGACATTTTTGTCTAAAGGCAAAAGTAGCTAGAGTGTGTGCCTGTGTCTGCGCGCATTTGTGTGTTTGGGGGAGGGGCAGTGGTAAATGACCAGTGTGCTTTTGGGCAAATAAACTTTATTTTTTTTCTGAATTGTTCACAAAAAAATATTGAGGGATGCCTAGTCCTAGGGGATTCCATCCTTGCAACAGCACCCAGATCATTACACTAAAGAGATGCAGGAAGGGTCAGTGGAATATCGACACTAGTTTTAAGGACCAAGAATTTTTGCTCTTGGCTCCTGCATATGCACAGGGCCACCCGACTTTCAAAAAGGCATATACCATATTCTACTACCTTTAGTGGATGTGTAAATAACAGTTTGCTAGTGGCCTGGAGAAACCTTATCTGTTGTAACTAATTTATTCATGCTATACTACCCTCACAATGTGCCTGCAAATTTCAGACACTTGCAGTCCAAGAGAAAACTGAAGGTGTCTGTAAATGGACAGCACTGCATTTCAATATACAGCATTAACACACATCACATGATCAACCAGAACCTAGAAATCTGTAACTTTTACATTATATTTGGAGATTCCAAAACCATATTTCCTAACCAGTAGTACTCAGTTTGGCTTGCTTTTGTTTTATAGCATATCAACTTCAATGCCTTATTTAATACTGACAAGATTTTTGGCAAAACATTTGGACAATTTCTATATAATTTATGTCCAGAAAAGAAGAAAATTATAAGAAAAATAAAAAATAAAAAACTTAACTGCAGTACCATGTCAATCATTTTTAATGAAACTCGTATAAAAATTTGTTGCCAATATTTTTAGGATATGTTTGTAAGAATAGAATATGTATCCTTTGTAAGAAATCAGTTTGTAGATCAGGTTTCATTGATGTATTTTTGTAAAGAAGGTTTTTGTCAAGAGTCAAATGTATTGCTGGTGATTTTACTATAAAAATCTATTTTTATACTTTCATAATGTTTTTGACTCCAGTTTGGGGGTTAACTATTTGCCCATTGCTGGGACCCTAAAAAGTGCTACCACCCCAAGTAAAGGTGGACCTGGGAACAACAGCAATTAAGAGGTGGTTCCACACTCCTCAAAACCTCCTGATCAGAGGCCTTGCTGGTGGATATAGTATATCATAGTACCCAGGAGACTAAGGGGAATGAAATAAAGCTTCAATCTGATATAACAAGTAAATGAACTTTCTGCAAATATCTGTAGTTTGTTGAAACAAAGACTTACACAAGTATTGCAGAGAATTATACAGCAAATAGATAACAAATATTTGGTTAAGATGAAATGAAGAGACTGGCAGTTCTAATTGGAAGAACCAAGTAAAAAAAAAAGAAAAATCATATTCCATAAAAATATTCAATGTCTCAAGAGTTTATGTCTAGAGTATGGTTGATTTAAAGTGCAAAATTAGAAAAAAAAAAACAAAACATTTTCTCAAGTATAAACAAAATACAAATATGAACACCATTAATTTGTTTACTTTGGTGTCTTCATTTCATGCTAAAAATGTACAAACCCACAGAGCAATAGATTATAATATCCAATGAGAATATTATTCAATCTATAATGTTTTCTTTAAGTGCTCAACATGAAAGTGATACATCATCACCGCTGAAAAATTCTTATAGCTAAGCACATCACTGTAACAGAGATCCAAAAGTGGGAATCACTAATTACATAAAAAGAACCTGATTTATAATAAGGGATAATAATAGATCTAGTATTAGGTTGGTGCAAAAATAATGACGTAATAATGTCGTTTTTTGACGTTAAAAAATACGTCAAAAACGACATTATTACGTCATTATTTTTGCACCAACCTAATAGTTAGAGTATAGGACTAAAAATCGAGATCTATAGTTCTCTTAATTGTGGGACATTGCATGTCTAAAATGTTAAGCACTTACTTAAAATAAAATTTCATTAGTTCTTAAGAAATTGCTTTGTTTATGTTTCGGATATGAAATGTGAGCAGATGTGTGTGTTTTGAGAAAGATTTCAACAATGGATATAAAAAAAAAAAAAGAACCTTGCTTGATTGTGAAATTAGGCAAGAGGTCAAAGGACATCAGATTAGACGGTGGTTCCTCCTGTAAAGGGCGGCACAAGTTCAAATCCTCTTGGATGGCATATTGTCCTTATTAAGCATTCTTGAGTATACAGATTGGTAGACAAGATAAATGCTGTTTAAAATAAATGGACCATCTACTAAAATATGGGTATCCATTACAAATAATGTTTGAACTAAAAAATATGTCAGATTTAAACAATAAAATAAATTCTTTATATACGCATCTGCGTATATGCATACACACACAAAAACAAAAAAAAAAATCAACCTAACACCAATAATAAGAGTTCCCAACTAGTGCATAAATTAATTACCTAAAAATTAGTATCAAAATAAGAAAAACAGCAGTCAATTGTTGCCCAAATACACAATTATATATATATATATATATATATATATATATATATATATATATATATATATAAAATGGTATCACCCCATGCAAGGCAGTAAAGCCACTAAGATACAAGGGGTTACAGGGTGTGGAAGAATTAAGAACAGAAACATTAATAATGAGCTGGAAGAGGAAGAAGTAATCAGAAGGACAGTAGATGGTGATTGACATTGCATTTAAATTTTAGTTGATTGAAGTTGACTGGAAAGTATGGAGCCAGAAGGAAGTTTCATAAGCGAGAAATGCAAGAAAAGAAACTGTTAGCATAGAATCTATGGTTACATCTAGCTTAACTGTAAATTGATGAGATCTTGACACCAGTCTAGTACTGTTCTTCAATTAAAAAAGTCTAGGTACCATAGTGAAGAGCTCATCTGAACAATTACTATGAAATTATTTATAGAAAATGTGCAGAGAGTCAACCTGATGGTGGTGGGAAAGGTGATTGAAGCTGAGACGTCAGACGAGGACCAATAATATTGCTGATTCTTTGGATTTTATAAAAGAGCTCAAGGTAAATAGCAGGGGCACCAGACCATATATGGCAGCAATATTCTAAGCATGGATGAATGGTAAACTTATAGTTATGTAAGATAGATTCTGGAGAGAAAAATATACAGATATAAAATATATATTTATGCAAAAGTTTTTTTATTTAAAAAGGTTTTATTGAAGTTCAAAGAGAAGATTTGTTTTAATAATTTTTTAGTCATTTTTGTTTATTTTTATAAAAGATAATAGATGTCTGGTTTTGGCTTATGTAAAAATTCTTGTATGCATATGTTTGAGCATTTTCAAGAATCCTTGGTAATTTTAGACAACATGGATTATGCCACTATTTTGAAATTCAAGAAAACTTTGATGTATTTATTTTATTCAATCATGGTGTTTAAGATGTTATAAATTTGGATAATTTAATCATCATGATCAAAAACTTATTTGTAGCCTGCTTACAATCTGTCTAAAACCATTTGCAGTATTATGAAATTGAACCTGTGTGTTCATTAATTATTGAATATATTTCATGCATTAATTCTGAAGCTGAAAAAATATTTTATTCAATATAATTTCACTTTGTTTTTTTATGTTATGGCTCCATTATTTGTAGATATATATTGCAATTTATAATGTTTACTTTTGCCTTGCCTTGCCTTGTCTTCAGCTCACTGCCTTATATTGCTAAGAATATGATGACCTTATGTGCTATGTTGAGTAATACAAGCTTTTAAGGGACTATTGTCTAATAATTGGTAATTTAAATAATTGCACAAAATTGTTGTTGTTTGACAGTGATTTTTTTAAAATTAATCCTGGAGATAAAATCTCCTCATATCCAAGAAAATTCATACATTACACTGTTTTTATTTAATATGGTTTTTTGGATGCCAATTATAATGTTACCCACACCCATATTATACATATATATATATATATATATATATATATATATATATATATATATTGTATTTAGGCAGCAACCCTTCATTTATACATGTTTCATTAAAGACGACAGACAAGATACTGCAATTAAGCTTTATATTTAAATGTGTGTGTGTGTGAGCGCACAAACACAGAAGTTCTGAAAAGCTTTTACCAGACCTTGAAAAATAATATAAAAAAAAATCTAGAAAACATAGTCAAATGCACCCATCGGAGTATCAAAAGGATGTTTTTTCCTGTGACACATTTTTAACTACCTTCACTCTTCAGCAATGTTCATTGTTTTAAAAAGTGATGATTAGAATTGTAATAAAACCCAAACATATGATGAAAGTGAATGTATATATCTTGTTTCTTGAGAATTGACAAGAAAATAATAAACCTTGTTTATTTATTTATTGGAATGGTTGACAATTATTGATTAATTACCAACTGATTCAAATTTTGTAAAATGGTAAATAAGATTTCTCTTATAGTTGATTCACATATTAGGTTGGTGCAAAAATAATGTCGTTTTCTCACATAGTAACATATGTGAGAAAACGACATTATTTTTGCACCAACCTAATATTTTAATCAATAAAAAATTGTTTTCACACTTATTTCTTTACTAGCTTAAAAGCTGACTTATCAGGTGCCAATTAAGCTAGCTCCTGTAGAGGGATCTTAAATGGGCCTTTGGCTTGTTCAGAAGTCCCTAAATCTTTGCATATTCTCAGCATTGAAAGTTCTCCTAGCTGCCATTTGATCTGAATTTTCATTTGCATAGGACTTTCTTTTCCTCACCACAGCCTTGCCTCTTTCAATTGCAAGCTGGTCCTCACTTCACAGAGATTTCTTTTTGCAAGGCATACTGCTGCTGTATGTGATAAGAACTCAAAATTTATTTAATATTATTTTTTGGATGCTTAAATGAGCCTTTGGCTTGTTCAGAAGTCCCTACCATACTGCTGCTGTATATGATAAGCAACAATAGACTACAGAGGAACTCAAAATTGATCATTGCATTTAAGTACCACATCAATATTTATGCTTATTTGATGTATATAAGTCTTTACTTTCAATACAAACAATTTTTTTTTTCATGGGTGACTTTTCAATTATTCCCAAATTTATTTCCAAGTTATAAAAATTGTTATCATACAAAACAATTTGTTGCAAAAAATCATGTAACAAAAAAAAAAAAAAAAAAAAAAAAAAAATTGCTGAAAGCAATTGCAGAAATGAAAACTTGGGAATCCAAAATTTCAAGAATGCAGATCTGGATCCAGCCCAGATTTCTTGTAATTTTTTCATGGAATCATCCTGATTCCAAAATGGTATGATATATTGGACTACAGCCTCTAGGAGTAAAGTTGAAAAAGTGTGACACACTGACACACTGACATTCGCATTTATTATATAGATAAGTTGGTAAAAGATAAATACTGCATTGCATTAGTTTTAATTGTATTATTTTTACATTGATGTAAATATAAAATTATTCTTGTAAATAAAAAGTCTAATATATATTAATATTTTTGTCGTTAATTCTTAAGAACAATAAAAAAAAGTATAAATTCACTTTCATATGTTTAGGCTTTATTCCAATTCTAATCATTGTATTTTTTTAAACAATAAGCATTGCCAAAGAGTGAAGGTAGTTAAAACAAGCAATGTCAGGGGAAAAACCATCTTCTTGAAACTCTGTCTTATTGTGGGCACGTAAGTCCATATTTGCCGAAAATCTCATGTTTAATCATTTGGTCAGATTTGGAGAAGTGGATTGGGTTAGAAAAATTCAAGCACCTTCTCATGTTAGGATATATATATATATATATATATATATATATATATATATATATATATATATATATATTTTACATGCATCTTAGTAAGGTTATTACTAATAAAATAAAAGTATTTATTCTACACAACAAAATCTCACTTCTCTATTAATGAAATAGGTAAGACATCATACTGTGAACATTTGGGATCAAAATTCAGCTGTGTTCAGGTAGAGGGGAGCTAGCTGGTCAAATGCCTGTTTTGTGTCAACTTTAAAAGTTCACCAAAGTATATAAAAAATTCAATGACCTGCTTGTCTACACAATATAAACCTGGACTAGTCTGATATATTGCAAAAGCAGAGAAGGAATTGATTTTGATGATTGTCTATTTTCAAACCAATTCTTTTTAACAGTAAATTATCAAGTTTTAATTTGATGGCTTGTCTGGAATGAGAAAATAATAAATCACTTTAATTCAAATAGGATCAGAGTTTATAATATAAATTAATGAATGATTAGATCTGGTTTAACCTTTTTGCACAAACAACTTTTTTATATATTCATGATAACATGAGGTCATCAATAAGCCTTACTCTCTAGATTCAATATGTTTTTATATTAATGACTTCATTAAACCTGCAATAAGCTGTACTCTTTAGATCCAAAAGTGTTTTTATACTACTGAATTCATGAGGTTTTCAATAAGCCCCTACTCTTTACATCCATTGGGTTTTTATATTAATGATTACACGAGCCATTCAATAAAGCCTACTCTTTAGATCCAATGTATTTTTATATTGACTTCATGAGAGTTGCAATAAGCCAAACTCTTTAGATCCAAAAGTGTTTTTATATTGATGACTTCATGAGAGTTGCAATAAGCCAAACTCTTTAGATCCAAAAGTGTTTTTATATTAATGATTTCATGAGAGTTGCAATAAGCCAAACTCTTTAGATCCAAAAGTGTTTTTATATTAATGACTTCATGAGAGTTGCAATAAGCCCCTACTTTTTAGATCCAATGTGTTTTTTATATTAATGACTTCATTGAGCTCTACTCTTTTGATCAAATTGTTTTTGTTTTTTTTAGCACAAAGTACATTTTTTAGGCGTGGTAAAAGAATATCCCAACAACATTATTATATAACAACTGGAATTATTTACACAAATGAACAATTTGTACAATAATGTAGATTATTAAAAGAGATGTTGAAAATGGAATAGCACTGAAATTTGAAGTAATACTTTTTGGAAAAATAAAAATCCATTTCTTCTCATTACAGCTATGATTAAAATAGTAGGGTTGACTAAACTCTCTAGCTTTGGAAGGACAACTCATAGCTAAAAAAAAAAATAAAAAATAAAGATTTTTTGAAATATAAAAATAATTCATAAATTACTCTTGTGTCTTCACAAACAGTGAAGAAGGCAATAGAAAAATCCTCAACTACCTTTCCCAAGAACAATCATGTCAATTCACAGCTAGTTAAACATAATAGAAGATAGTAAAGACATGGAAACTGAAGAAACATTATTGCCTATATCCAGAAGGAATATGGTTGAAAGAAAATTATAAAACATATTTTCTTGGAATGTATATATCACATTAGGATAAAAAGGGGTTAAGAGTACAAGTATAAAAGTAAACGCTTATTTCAAATCCACATTTTTCATTATAATTAAGAAATCAAATGCTTATAAAATGTATAATCATTTACAAGAACCAAGAACTAGCATGATTTTCTGGCAACACTAAGTGAAATATAACCTCATCTATAATTTCAAAAGTATTGAATTATGAAAGAAATTAATTGGGGTGTCATATATTATTACTCTAAACTAGTGTTTGTCAACGTGTTTTTACTTCATGGCACGTTTGTAGAATGACTGAAACACTTGGGTGCACTATAAATTTTAATAAGGAAAAATTAATTCTGAAATTTTAAAATAGGAAAATAATAAAGAAGTCTCCTGAAATAAGCATTTATTTTTAAGACATTACATTGTATATTTAAGGATGCTTGTGTGAAACCCGTGCTTGATATGCTTTGGCAATTTTTTTGAATGTTTCGCCTGATTTGTGATAAACAGGCTCTCATTTCCTCATCAATGAAATTTATAAAGAATCTGCTATTTTTTTTTTTTAAAGAGAGGCTGATAATGACTGATTTAAATCCCTTCAGGAAATGAATTATCCACTCTTTCTTAAAGATTAAGGAATTTGGCATCCAGTTTAAAATATCAAATGACAAAGATTTAACTTTGACATGGCAGCCATGTGCTTCATGTCTCTAGCTTTTTAAAAATAAAGATTTTTTGAAATATAAAAATAATTCATAAATTACTCTTGTGTCTTCTGTTAACTTGGGCATACCTGGCTACTTTTCAGGATGCATTAGTGTGCCAGGGCCCACCAGTTGAGAAATGCTGTTCTGAATGTTAAGAAATAAGGTAATTGTCATTAAATAATAAATGCACTGATATATAAGAACAAGGAGGCATGGTATAGCAATGTAATATCTGCCCAGATTGAGGAATTGGGAGCCAAGTTCAAATTCCAATCAAGTACATTACATTCACTTACATGTTAATACCCTCTTCTCCCCCCAGCTGTGGGTAAATAGCAGGATAGATTGAGTTTTATAGCCTTAGATGGTAACCAGTCTTGAAAGAAAACTCTGAATACAAAAAAACTGTATGCAGCCCTGGTGAAGCACATACTGTGCAACTAAGGAAAGAATCATTGACATTCACTAGATGATCCCGATTACAGTTGCTAAGAATTCTGCCATAAAGAATTTGAAAAGCTAAAGATCAACAAAGAAATATTCTGTGTTAAAATATTGACTTGATATTCCATTCCACAAATGAGTGAAATTAGAATTTTATCAGCTATACAAATTTTTTTTTTTTAATTTCTACTATTCCGAATTTTTCCTTTTCTTCTTGTTTGATTTAATCATATAGAAAAATTCTATTCTTTTTTTTATTAAAACTCACTGAAAGATAGTGTGTGCGAATTATTTGTGGATAGAAGCAACTGCTTTCGTTGTGCAAAATAAAATAATAAATCTTATTTTTACAGAATAGTATTCATTAAGAAATCCACATCCAAATGCTAATACTTTAAGTGAATGAAGCCTCAAACAGAATTGTTTGTAAGCAGCTTTTATATTAAGACCCCACCCCCTACTTTGATATGACAATGAAAAATAAACAGAATCAATTCACTCAGAAAGAATTCAATAAGCAGTAATGAAATTAGCTTCTACACAAGAGATGATTGGTTGACCATTGTCAGTATTCCTTGACATAACACCATATGTGGCCATCAGGAACAAACACTTTCTCAATACAAGATATACAAGCAAGAACACACCAGTAGATTTTTGGCAGCATGACAAATTCATTTATGCAAGTTTTATTTATTTTTAAACTTATTTTATTTTATTTCACTTGCATCTAAAGAAGTTGATTAATCAATGAAGTTTTTAAGATTAACTTATTTTTTTTTAAAAATCACTTGTTATTTATATCTGATTAAAATGCAGAACAGTTTCATATCAGCTGTCTAGCTGATAAAGTTTCAGTGCGAAAAAACAAGTACATTAAAATGGTCTTGAATTTATGTAAACAGATATTTCAAACACATGTTGCCTATCGCTTTTTTTTATATACAATAATAAATCATTCCAGCAGATACACACAATAGTTTCACACCTGAAGTTCAGTTGTACATTGCTATTACAAGGGAATAATGCATACAAGTTAAATGTAAAACTGTAAATACAGAGAACTGTACAGCTGTTTGGTTGTAAGTTTTTTTTTAATGACCTAAAATCTATATGACTCAGCTTATACCAACCACTTTAAACCAAAATTTCATATAAACATATCCTGCAAAATGTCCATTCAAGTCTCAAAGATGAATCATTTGCAAGTTTTAATCTGAAGAGATGATTTTTAAAGGCTCAGTGCATATCTTCTAGAATGCAATGATTCTTATTCTATGTGCTATACTCATTCAGAATGTGGATGACTATGGCTCTCTACAACATCCTCTCCCTTATAGTACTGAGCAATTATTGCCTCCTTACTATTTTTATTACTTCAAATATCATTTTTAGTGGATACCTGTCTTTGAGTAGATACTCTGTTTATTTTAAATAGTACTGATTTCATCTGCTCAAGAAAACCCGATAATGAAAATGTGCACCCCACAAAGTAGCAATCAAACTTGCGACTCCATTTGCAGGAGAAACCATTGTCTGATCCAGCAG
>OZ010609.1:57164375-57221875 GCA_963932145.1 Acanthosepion lycidas | reverse complement strand
TCGTAACAAAAAGTATGGTTATTCCCTTGACACCGCTATTAATGTATACACCTTTGACAATGTTTATTGTTTTTAAAAAGCAATAATTAAAATTTTAATAAAACCCACAAATATGAAAGTGGATTTATACATTTTCTTTATTTTGAAAATTGACAAGAAAAGTATGAAGCACTATTTATTAGACTGAATAAAAAACTTCTTTTTATTGTTATTTATGAAATGGTAAATAATAAATATTGCATTGTAGTTGGTTTACATATTTTGATAATTTTGTTATTTTTTTTTATACATTTTTTAATAAAAAGATTTCTTTTCAAATTTATTTTTATAAGAAGGTAAATAAATTGTTATAAAAGGAAAATAATAAATAACACATTTTATTTAGTTCACATATTTTTATAATCATGTAAATAAACATTGTTGAGGGAATCAAAAGTGTATACAGTAATAGTAGTGTCAAAGGAATAACCATCCTTTTGACACATCTTTTTTTTTGGCAGGGGGCACAAAGTTTAAACATTGCCAATATTTTTATATTTACAAGATTAGAAAAATTATATTAACAAACTATAATGAAATATTTATTATTTACTGTTTTGTAAAGAAATAAATATGAAATTTTTTTATTTATAAAAATGTGTGTGAACAAGAAAATTTAAATAAATGCATAATGCTGAGTAAATAATTATAAATATAAAAAAAAATACATTTTCCTGTCATTTGCTCTCATCACTAAAATAGATTGAAAGCATCTTTCTCTTATGTATTTTGATAATTTTGAAGGCTTTTATAAATTTTTTAAATAAAAGATTTCTTTTCATATTTGTTTCTTTATGTAAATAAATTGTACTTGGTTCACATATTTTTATAATTGTGTAAATGAACATTGCCAAGGGATCCAAAAGTGCATACAGTAATAGCAATGTGAAAGGAATAACCATCCTTTTGGAAGATCCTTTTTCTTAAAGACACAAAGTTTAAACATTGCCTTTTTTTTTCTTTTGCTATGTGGATAAAATTTACAATAAAGAAAGTTTATAATTTAAAAAGGATCTACTCTAATGTGAATGGGTATTGTACAATGGTTAATGGTAGTACATAGCAAAGAATCAAGCGGACCATTGTCATTTCTAGGTTGGTTATTAAAAGAACAGGTATAGTGATTTGTATTCATTCATTAAAATTAATCCTAAGATAATTAGAGAGATTAAGACCCTAAATGTCAAAAACAAACATAATTAATGCTGAATGGACATTCTAGTAAAAATATACTATTGTTTTTTTTAGTGTTGGTTCTTTAAACCTTTCAATTTGACATATATATATATATATATATATATATATATATATATATATATGAGAGAGAGAGAGAGAAAGGAGGGGGATTATGAATTGGAGGCAGATGCAGATCAAATAAAGAATGATAGGTTAAGGAACAAATAGGAAACATCTAGAAATCTAACATATTTCGCTTCAAAGCTTCATTATGCAAAAAGGCAGATTGAAAGGGTTAAAAAGAAATAGTGTGTGTGTGTGTGTGTGTGTGTGTGTGTGTGTGCATGTACACACTAATACATAAGGATATATAGGAAAATAATATATAAATTTTTATATATCAAGAACACCTGTTATAGCTTTTCCTTAATATATATATATATATATATATATATATATATATATATATATATATAGAGAGAGAGAGAGAGAGAGAGAGAGATAATGATATATATTTTTATATATCAAGAACTGTATTGGGGAAACTGCTGTATGATAAAGTGGAAAGTTCACTTGTAATGCATTTCCCCCTCCAGGACTTTATCCAATGAAGTCCTGAAGGATGAAACGCATCACAAATAAACTTTTTTCCAATTTGTCATATATGTTGTATTTTGTACCCAAGAATTTTGAATTTACCATTAAGTCATCTGAAGAGTGGGTGTAATCTTGCAAAACATAGAACAGAGACAGGCATAAGATATGAACATATATATATATATTACTAAAAAAAACAAAAAAACAGCAATGTTGGTGTGACCCACAGACAAATTGACAGACAAGTAAAAAAAAATCCCGAACAAGAAAAAAAAAAAAAAAAAGAAGGTAAACACCTACCTATGAAGTAAATTAAAGTGTTCAATGCATAGACTGTCTAAACAGAATAAAATATGATACCTAAAGTCAACAATCAATGAAGTGCCGTTTGAGTTGCTACTTAAGTTCACGCTCTCATTATCTTCAGTGATTTAGAACATATATATATATATATATATATGTATGTATGTATGTATGTATGTATGTATGTATGTATGTATGTATGTATGTATATATATATATATATATATATATATATATATGTATGTATGTATGTATACATACATACATACACACACACACACACATACATACACACACACACACACACACACACACACACAAGTCAGGGGGTAAAATATTCCATATATGATAAAATATGGCTTTCTTAGTGAGTATATCTTCAAATTACATAAATGAGAGAGAAAAATAGTCATAGAAATAGTTTTCAACATAATCTTCTTTCTTGCTATTAACTTTAGTTGTGAATATTTATCACATATGAGATGAAACATTATATAGTGAAAATTTCAGATCAAAATTCAACCAATAATTCTATGTTTGGTTACAGGTTTATTGTTTCTCCAATATATGCTAACTATATTCTTGCATTATCTAAATTTGGTAAAAAGTTTAACATTTTTCCAGTTTCTTATTTTCTGAATGCTTTGGGCTTTTGTGTTTTCACTTTGGTTGTTATAGCAAATATCACAAGATGAGAAAATGTGTATGAATAGATTGGGGTAAAAATAATCATGGTAATTCCCTTATCTCAGAAATTCATTCAGAAATTTATCTCCGACTTCATTGAAAACTCATTCTTTATCATTTATATGCATACATAATTCGCACAAGTTTGCACAGATCACCAAGAAAACAAACAATGGTAAAAATCAATAGCAAAAATTTCAAACTAATATTTTATTCTTACTGCAACTGCCAATATAGAGTCCATCTGTTAAGTCTTTTTATTGATCCAAAAGATTTAGTTTTTATTTGAAATTTCCTGCACTTCCGACAGCTCCATGTGAGACAACTTGAGCTAAAAGAACAAGTAAGGTGGAAGAAGCAGCCATGCTGAATTCTTACTGCCATTGACCTCATTCAGTCATTATTTATTTTTTCTTTAAATAGGGAGACCAACAACTTTGCATGCCCTTGTGACAGGGATTATTTTAATTTCAAACGTCTACGAGAAAACAAAGACGAACATAGCAGACATTCTTTCCTTTGTCACCATCTCAGCTGCTCAACTTTCTATCAAGTTTGAAAAGATTATAACTAACAAGCAGTTCAATACATTCCACGTAAGTCAAGAGAGAGCAATTAGCCTTTTTTTTTCTTTTTTTTTTTAAACTTGAACCCTCTGCAGTGTAACTACATATTTCCAGCCTTCTCCTATCTGCCTCTAATATTAAATGCATATTATTGTTATTGGTGTAACTATTTTAATCAGAATCAAATGACAGTTTCTGCTGAAGTGTTTTTCATGCCATTTTTAAGTGAATAACACTGAAGACCCAAATTATGTTTTCCCAATTTTCGAGATCATATTTAACCTTTACCACTCTGTATGTGACTTCATTTGCAGCACAAATTTCATAGTTGTGTTGTCATATCCTGCTATGGTAACAAAAAACAACTTGAGTGAAATTAACAATAAGGTGATTGCAATTGCAAGGCCTTGAAAAAGAATGCAGTAGAAAGGAAAGAAATATTAATAAGAGTAAATTAATAAGTCCAAATCCTGACACATTTAGCTGAATTTTTATCTTCACTACATCTTAGATTATTAAACACTTTTTGCCTTATATTTTGAAAACTAATCAAGGGACTCATAGAAATATTTGCATGATTAATAGACAGGATACTTTACATAAAAGGCATAAATTATAATTGACTAAATGTCACTCTTTCAATATGTCATCAATTTTATTGGCTTTTGTAAATTCTGCATTATAGACCACTTAATTTTTCCCTATTTTTCAAAACCTAATCAAGGGATTCATAAAAAATATTTGCTTTATTAATAGGCAGGATATTCCACATAAAAGGCATAAATTATAATAACGACTTCATTTTTCCTTATTTTTACAAAGCTAATCAAGAGATTCACAAAAATATTTGCATAATTAACAAGCAGGATATAATTGACTAAATGTCATTCTGATGATGTGTTAACAGTAACACTAACAGTTTTATTAATTTTACCAGATTTTCCAATTAGCCAGTTTACCTAAACTTCAAGAAGCATTCTACTCTCATTAAAAATTATAATTAGGAAACATGTGCAAAGATTACAAAAACACATGCTTTTGAAGAAAAAATTGAAAACAGTTTCATTGTAATTACAATGAAGTTATAAATATGATTGTGAAATGTATGCTCCTTATTCTGAAAGCAATTTTAGAAATTGTTCATCCACTGATTTTTAGAACTGTTGTATTTCTTCATGACTGCATTCCAAAATTCAACTTTGCTCATAAACTGCTGTTTGGAATGCTTGACAATCTTTCAATCAGGTTAAGATTGGATGAGACCAATTTTTATTCTAATATTCATTAGTTTTCTTTGCCAAAATCATCTTTCTGAAATTGTTTGGCTTCTTCCTGAACTATGGCTCCATGTGTGTCTTTAAAAGAAAAATAAAATAATGTATGTCCAAGATATCATCTTAACACAATCTGGTACTTACCATGAGTTCACCACTTCAACCAATAACCCCATTCTAAAACATCACATCACCTTGTTCACGTCTCAACCTGTGATGGTAGTTTCTATCAGTAAGCCACACAGTCTTTGTTTCATCTATTTATCCCATTGAGATTAGGACAGCATTCATTAATGAAAAGATCACTTGAAAAATCCTTGCTGCTCTTTTCATTTAATTTTCCTTACATTTTTTTTTAAAGAAAACCTAGTGATTAGTTTCAGATGCATTACCAATTGACATTATGTTTCTTTCAACACTTCCTTAATGTTACAAGACCCAAAAGTTTCCAAGCCTGACAAAGATTTTTATAACTTCTTTTTCGACACAGGACATATCATCATCACCCTCAGTTGCTTACTCCGCTTGTTGCAGACTGCACATCAAGATGAGATATTATTCACATGTTAATTTTATGAGCCTTCTCTTCCATGTTTGCTCAAAACATATTGGAAGAGAGTGTTTGAAGATTTTCCTGCAGTAGGTTGCCAATTCTTTCTGCACTAGACTGCCAACCAAGGCTATAGAACCCAGTCTGTCTTGCTGGAGTGAGAAGAGATGGATTCTTACCTTTCCTAAGTGCATTTGTGTGTAAGTGAATGTAACAGACTCAACTGGAATTTGAACTCTACTCCCTGATTTCTCACTCTGAGCTGATATCCATTACGCTACAATATACATCTAAAGAACATATATCAGCGAGATAATAACCTGAACTTGTCCTTATCAGACCTGTATTGAAACAGTCCAGGATTTTCAATGAACAACTTCACAGTTCAAAAGTACCTGGTAATCCTTTTTGTATTTCCAGCATTTTTTCATGTTTTGCAAGCTCTGATGTTATTAAACATTTCTCTTTATCCATCAAATTAACATTATGAAACCATTTTAAATGTTTAAACTAGTTTTATGGCCATTAATCTGAGATTTTGAAAGTCAGGACATTTCGCATGAATGGCTGTCATTTGCATGCATCAGCAGAAAATGATCTGGCTTTCATCTTTAGTGGGATGGCTGTTGCTATAGTTCAGCAAATAAGACTTTCGATTCCAGTAAGTACTTATTTTAGATATTGATAAAATGAGAAGTGTCCAATGCTGTGAGATGTACCATATGTGATTAATGGAGAAGTTATTAAATATTTCTTTTTATTAGCAAAATTAGACTTATGAGCTGTTTTTTAAAGCTTTGAACTATTAATTTTGGCTACTAATTTTAGACTTTGAAAATCAGGACATTCATGCAAATAACTACTGTTTGTTTACATTTATTTTTGATATTGATAAAACGTGAAGTGGCTAATAATTTGAGATGATGCATATTTCGTCTACTGCCTATAACTATGTAAATTAAATTAAACCAGAGATTACCTTGTTCAAAATATTTGCTGAAAAATATTGAATAAGTTCAGGACATTTCATACAAATGGTTGTATACATCAGTAGAGAATGAAATGGCTTCCATCTTTTATAGGATAGATGTTGCTATAATTCAGCAAATAAACCATTCAGTCTGAATAAGTATTTATTTTACATTTTTATAAAATGTGAAGTGGTTAATGATGTGAGATGTACCTTATATAATCAACAGAGAAGAATCAGATTAAGTTCAGTGACAAGGAATGAGAATATGGTAAAAAAATAAATATTGCTAGTATAAAATCAAACATTTCTTTGTCAACATTAGGCTATAGACTTAGTGATAAACCTACATACTCAACAAAATAAGTGAATATATATATATATATATATATATATATATATATATATATATATATATATATATATGACAAAAGTTGAAAAGCTAAAATAGTCACAGACAATAAGAATGACGGTAATTTTGAGAAATTCTATGGAAACAAAAAGAATAGCAAATAGATAAAAAAAATATCAAACACTTTATTAAGACCTTAAATAGCAGACATCAGTAGATATTATCAATTGATGATTTAAAGTTTTTCAATGGTACAGACATCATGATTTGAGTTTAAATGACTTATTAGCAACTCATGAGATTATTATTTACTAGTATTCATTAGGTTACACCATTTGTTGCAAATAAATCTGGAAGAAAAAAAGCCAAATGCAGTACCATGCTGATAACAAGTACACTACCCACACATATATTGTTAATTCCATTAACACTCAAACAGAAGGCATCATTAATTGATGTTTATTGGGCATCAGTGGATATTATCAATTGATGATTTAAACTTTTTCAATGGTAAAGACATCATTCATTCATTTGAATTTAAATGACTTATTGATAATTCAAGTGAGGTTATTATTTACTCAGATTAATAAGGTTATGTAATTTTTTGGAAGATTTACTTGCAAATAATCCTGAAAGAATAAGCCAAAGACAGAGAACAATAAAAGAGGAGGAATTAAGAAAACAGTAGATAATGGTTGACATTGTATTTAAATTTTAGAAGATCAAAATTAACTGAAAAGCAAGAAGTTGGAAAAAAGTTCAACAAGTGAGAAGTGTAATAGAAGAAACTGTTAGCATAGAACTTATGGTTACATTGAGCCATTTGAATTGGAAAATGATGAGACCTAATTGCTAATCTAGTATGATGCTTAAATACATAAATTCTAGGTACTATAGAGGAAAGTTCATTAGAACAATTACCATGAAAGTATTTATAGAAAAGGCATGGGGGAGCTATATTACATTGGTGTGAAAGTGGATGAAGCCAAGATGCCAGGTCAGGACCAATACCATTGCAGATTCTTTTTTGGAATTTATATTTACTAGGATTAATGAGGTTATGTCCTTTTTTTTTTACAAGATTTACTTGCAAATAGTCCTGGAAGAATGAGCCAAAGATAGTGCTATGTCTTCAGGCAGAATTCTCAAGGAGAAAAGAAGCAAAAAAAATGTTGACAATTTGGTGCCAAGAATGCACAACTATAAAATGCATGGAATATCAAACCATTAAAAAAATACTAAATTTATGAACTTAACATTTGTTTTATTTTTCATTCTTTAATTTTAGAATCTAAAATGAGTTAAAATATCATTTTTATAGATTTTGTCTGTACTTAAAACAAAAATAAGCATAAAAATTACACTTTAAAAAAAATGAATTTTCTTTTCATTTTTTTGTTTCCTTGTTTGATGTAACTCTTTCCCGCTACTTAAGGGTTAAATAATGAATAAAACATAGAAGATCATGTGAAAGGAAAAATCTTCTATCAGGATGAAATCAGCATTTTAAGAGATTGAGCTCTGCAATAAGTCTTTCAGCCAGAAGAGATACTTTTATTGAAACAGATGCAGAAATTTCTTGTTTGATAAGATCATGAATTTTACAACTTATTCAAAAGACAATTTTGTAAAAGAAAACCATTTACACTATGTCAGCAAATCATGAAAGAACATCTAAAGAGAACTTGGTGAACAGAAACAAAATGAGAATGATCTACGTAAATGTTTCAAAACAAAAGAAAATTCTAAACTGTTATATGAAATGTAGCAACTAACTTTGCTAAAATTTTTCAAATTAGTGATTGACGAAGAATTATAATTGTAATTAAATCTGAATGAAGCTTACAGTCACATCATGTTGAAACAATGATTCCCATATGATCATCAAAGGTAAGCAACATCAAGCCTGGTCAATACCTAGATGGGTGACCATTTGTCAATATCAGATGCTATAAGCTTGGATGTGCAGTTGGTGTAATCAATAATGGCTTGGAATTGGAAATAGGAGAGCCAAGTTCCAATACCCGTTGCTTGCAAATACTCTTGTGGAAAGTATGAATCCATGTCTTCTTCCCTCAGCCATGGATTAATTAGTAAAACTGGTATCCCTAAACCATTATTATCTAAAAAAAAAAAAAAAATTCTTAGAATCTAAAAATATTTTCTGGCTTTAAATAACCTGCAACAGGTTGATAGAATGTAGAAAATGGATGTATGAATCAATCAATGAAAGCTGAATGAACTGTTAGAATCTGTCTATATTTCTAAGATGAGGTATTATGTATATTATTTACATTATTCGGACTATTGTCCTCATCTTTATCACCATATTTATTACAATGTTTCAGTCGTTGTATGCTCTGGCCTTCTTCAGGTGGTTGAAATGTTGAACTGAACCCTTTATTTCGCTCACTGGGGTAGACTGTTCTAGTTCCACGTGCCATGTCTAATAACTGACATCCATTAGGCATGGCACATGAAACTAGGACAGTCTACCCCAACGAGCGAAATAAAGGGTTCAGTTTGCCATTCCAACCACCTGAAGAAGGCCGGAGCGTACAACGGCCGAAACGTTGTAATAAATATGGTGACAGAGATGAGGACAATAGTCTGAATAATGTAAATAGTGAACTGTTAGAAGTATAAAGTTTTTATTTTTATTTTATTGTTTTTGACATTAATTGATAATAATCAAAATATGTATAAACAATATTATTTTGCAAACAGAAATAACACAAGGAGATTGAAATGAATTTGAAAAACTGAAGAAAACTAGAAAAACTAAATAAAAATTGTATTTTAGATTTGGAATATATGCAAAAATAATTAGTGATTATTTTCTTTTTAAAGCTACAGAGTATTATTCAAGATTAAATTAAAAAAAAAATACTAAAAATCTGATATTACCATCAATTCCTAAATCAAACAAAACTCCTATAGGTTGACTTTGACTGGAAGTTTAGTTTCAAAAGTTTTTTTTTTTTTTAAACATTTCCTTCATTCTTTGAAACAATATTTTGGTGGTAAAGTGTTACGTCAAAGAGAAAAATTAAAATCCATTTGTCGAAAGAACTTATTTTAATCATCATTACAATTTTCCAAACTAACAGTTCTTGAAGTAATTCTATCAAAAGGAAATAAATAAAAAGTAAACAGTTTAAAAAAAGACATGGTTTTCAAAAAAGAATCTAAAAAGATTTGAAGAAAGCAGAAAAATATTCTTCAAGGAGAATGAATGAGCTACAGTTTTGTAAAAGATGGTACAAAACAAAAATATAAAATTACAAGTATACTTAATGTATGTTCAATACATTGCTAGCTCCATCTGAGAACTTTGAAAACATGTATATACAGGTTGAGTAAGATAAATCACAGAATATAGTCTATATGTCTGGCTGTCTTGACAATATTTGTATTTTATTTAAAACTTGGGAGGATATGGGAAAAATTAATTGAAATAAAACTAGTTTGGGTTAGTCAATGCATTTTAAAGTACACTAACACAAAATAGTTGCAAACATTCATCATCATCAGAAGTTTGGTGACCAGGTGTATTTACCTGGCCTCCCCACCAAGGTTGGATGTGGCACAAGGTCGTTTTAACATGAGTGTACCATATGCATACTTATGCATATGGGCCAAGGACAAAAATTAGTTTTTACCCAGACTCCATTGGCATCAGTTTGACCAGGTGTGATCGTAGGGTAACTATGCAGCTGATCACCCAATCAGTTCCCTCCACTATATATTTGGTTGAAAGCCTGTCAGGTATTCATTCATGTATAACATGTCTTTGACAAGTAGACCTCATGGAGACTATATCTTTCCAGGTCAAACCAGAGTTCATGTCCGCCACCTTGAAGGCTCATCTTGGTTACAGGCTTGAGGCTATTGATTCCATCAGGGGAACACATGGCCATGGCCATTAATATTGGTCTAGTAAACCCTCTGTCTAGTGAGGCAGCATCATCACCATACTGGCTGCAGACGTAACTATGAAGTCTAGTTTATCCCACTGTACTAGATGGCTGTTCACCTTTAAAGAAACTTCATCTCCCCTTTGACAGGTCTTGTCTTTAATCCTGGTGGTTGTCTATACACCTTCCTTGCCAGAAACAGCAGAGAGAGTTAGTCATCAATAAATTGACCATGTGGCAAGTTGTACTGGGTTAAATAGTACCAGTATCAATCAGAGTGGCCTGATATAATGCGTCACAGCCCCCACTAATATATACAGCCTCACATGTCGCATTTCAGGCAAATTTCTACGAGGTTAGATTTTCCAAGAGGAAAAGAAAATGTTGATACTTTTTCATTGTTAGTAACATATCCACGAGAACAGCCAAATCCAACACATTTGTTAACCATTTTTTTTTAAAACAAATATCACAACAATCTTTATAATTTAATCTTTAAATGGACTATGAGATAGAAAATTTACCTGATAGCATTTGCAAAACGGGCCATATATGCAATTGAAAATCATAAAAGCAAGGTAACTCATAGCTGTTTATAATTTGTGGATTAGTGAAAAAAAAAAAAAAAAAAAGTGTAAATATGCATTTTATTGTCAAAAGCATGTCTAGGGAATTGAAATAACATATGATAAATTCAATGTAATTGTATGTTGTTAATTTACGTTTTAAGAATTCAATTTTTAAAGTTATCTCCCTTTTAGATTAGCAATTTTCTAAGCAGCCATTCATATTTTTTTTTGTTTACACTACATTGGCCTGTTAGAATTCAGTGTGTTATGTGACATGTGGGGCCTGTATAATACTAGTTGGCCATGAATGTGTGGGTGTCTTTCTACACACTTTTATTTATACTTTTATTTTTATATTTTTATATATTTTATATATATATATAATTTTATTTATACTTTTATTTTTATTTATATACTTTTATATATTTTATATATACTTTTATATATATAATTTTATTTATACTTTTATTTTTATATATATATACTTCATATATATATAATTTTATTTATACTTTTATTTTTATATATATATACTTTTATATTTATACTGGATGTTGGAGTAAACAGATCATCATCATATATGCCAATTATTGTTATGATGATGTTATAAGCATTACTTTCATTTAATCTTTTTTGATATTGACATTTATAAATTTTGGTTCGGTTGTGAATAAATGCAATAATGCTTGTTGGATGATTACTAAATATATCTTACTGAATAGATCAATATTTTTAACATGCCAATAATATAGATTACCTTGTAAGAAATGGTAATAGTGAGATTAGCCATTTCCTTCTGAAGAAACATTTGGTATTTATTTGTCAAATATTTAAGGTTACTGTCAGTTGAAATTAATAAAATCTTTCTCTTAAACAGTTTTTCAGGAGAATATTTTTCTCATATCCACTAACTGTTATCACTCTTTCTAGTACTGCTAGGAGTTTCCTTCCAAACCTTTTGCTTTTGGTAATGCGGAATGTCAACATGTTGATTATATTTTCCCTTCTAGTTACATGTATTATCCATTTCAGTTGTGGTTGCTACTGGAAGTCTTTAAGTGAAGTGGTCTTTGTTAATTGATAAACCTTTTCTTTATGTGATTCTTAAGCACCAGCTGTAAGATCTTATGAAAGATTATCTTCTTTCAGACCGAAAAGATTAATTCACTTGAAGTTATTTTTACCATACATACTTGTATATAAGTCTACTTAATGTATAGTGTAAACCCTGAATTTTTTTTTTATATAGGTTGTGTAGAATGTGACCCTGCTTCTGAGCAATACTAGTACACCTACCGTAGTCAAATATTGCAGTACTAGGCATCGTCCTGAACATATTTTATAGCAAATAAAGTGTTTTTTTGTTTCATAAATAATTTATTCCTGTATAGTTAATAAATGTTCAGTAAAAAAAAAAATATTTTCTTTGGTGTACCATGAATAATTTGTTCCTATAGCATGTACGATAATACTTTGTGTATAATTTATATAGAAATAGTGGGATAGGCTTTTATAATACTTCTCAATTTTGTTCATCCCTATTGATAATATTACTGTATACTTTAAAGGAAGCTACTTGAATTAAAATTAATTTGGTATTTCAATCTGTGCAATCATCATTTACCGCATATTGCGGTGTACCTTGTTAAAATATTTTAATATGTAACGGAGAATTATAAGATAAAATAATACCAGTGAATGTAAAGAATGTAATAAATATAAATAAATAAACAGAGGAAGACAGAATGAAGAACACAACTGAAATATATATGCTCTCTCTCTCTGTCTATATATATATATGTGAAAATATATAGAAAATAGGAAACAACTGGTTAGGTAAATAATCCAAAGTTCTTTAGTATTTTTGTTATTAATTTTAAAAAATAGTGCTCGATACAAAAGTAGAGCATAAATATAATTATTTATTTAAAAATATGATTCCAACATGCTACATAAGAGTTCTCATGTTTCAAAACAAGAGCCGAAAACTTCAATATAATTATTTGAATTAAATTGAATTAAAGTACGCTCTGTTCCATCTTCGGCTCTTGTTTTGAAACATGAGAACTCTTATGTAGCATGTTGGAATCATATTTTTAAATAAATAATTATATTTATGCTCTACTTTTGAATTAAAGTAAGCTCTGTTCCATCTTCAAGTTTGAAGATGGAACAGAGCTTACTTTAATTCAATTTAATTCAAATAATTATTCCTTGGTTTCGCCTTCCATGCCATGTACACAGTGTTGACTCATCCACATTCCCTTTGTATTACATTGGTAAGGAGGAAGTTCCACTCAGACAATTTCTTCTGAAGTACTGTTTTTTTGTGGGGACAGACTTTTGAGAAAATGCCTCTCTGGTCAGAATAATCTTTAACCATTTTAAGTCTAGGGCCAACTTTTATCTAATTTAGTTATCCTCATAATATGCACTTTTTATTTCCTCTTTTTATTTGCTTACAATGACCTCATTCAATAAGCCTCTACCTTGAGTGGCTCTTGAGCTTTGTATTGGGTGAACAATACAACAATGAAAAAAATACATGAGAGAGAGAAAGAGTGATAAACAGTGTGGATATAGAAATCAATACTGCATGTTGACTGGCAGTTTCACCCTTTAAATAATCATCAGAATGTATTTTTATCAGACATTGTATCTCTATCTAGAATGCACTATCCTTGATGTTTAGCACTATTCTGCCATAAATATGTCAACTTTTAAAACAATTACACAGAAATAAGGAGGTACCAAGAATTTTTTAACCTGACCAAGAAAGGATTTAAAAAAAAATTCTGATGTTTCGTTAGATTTTGGGAAGTGGCTTGGGTTGAGATCATTTCAGCACATCCACATATAATTGTGTATTTTTTTTTCTTTTTTTAACACAGTGTCAATTCACCACTACCTTCATATTTCATTGGTAAGGAACTGTTTCTTTGTGGGACAGACTCCTGAGAGGATCCCTCCCTAGTCATAATGATCTTAACCACTTTAAGTCATGGGTCAACTATTATCTAACTTGGATATCCTCATAATATATTACTTTCTCCTTACAACAAGCTCATTCACTAATTGTCTACCTTGAGTGGCTCTTGAGCTTAGTATTTGGTGAACAACAGTATAAAAGAAAAAAAATAAATATATGAGAGAAAGATAGTGATAAACAGAGTGGACATAGAAATCAATACTAGCAGTTTCACACTTTAAGTGATCATCAGAATGCCTATATACAGAATACACTTTCCCTGATACTGAGCACTATTCTGTCATAAATATATCAACTTTTAAAACAATTACACAAAGATATTAATAATTTTCTTGACCTGACCAGGAAAGGATTTTAAAATAAATTCTGATGTTTGGTTAGAGTTTGAGAAGTGGGTTGGATTGTGATGTTTTCAGCACCTCCACATATAAGTATTTTTTGTGCATGCCAAGAGGATGGCAAATTATTTTTGCTTTTTTTTTTTTTTTTTTTTTTTTTTAAAAAAAAAAACTATTTTTTCTCAATATTTTAAAAATCTACATATATTTTAATATAAATGATTTTTATAAAAATCATTATTCTCAATATGAAACCCACAAAGAGATAAATTAAGATGATTTGGCTACAATGTAGTTACTGGTTGTTAACATCAAATTAACATTTCTTCCTTTGGAGTTGCATTCATTTAATAGATTACTCTTGACTTCAATCAAGAAAGAAAGAAAGGAATTAATGCAGCCAGGTTGAACAAGCTAAGATATCCAGCCAACCACTTAAATTCATTTTCAAAAAGCAGTCAAATTTAATTTCACTATTGCAATAAGCAAGTGAAAATTCCACATTTTTGTTTTTTGACACTTTGTCTTGAATTTTCCAAAGGTATTGTAATGGTCATATAATTATGGAATTATCTAAAATGAGTCACCTGACTGGTTACCAAGGAAAAGCCAATGGTGGGATGTGGGAAGAAAAAGAACAAGGGAGAGTCGGGTGGATAATTAAAATATCCCTGCTTGCAGCCAGCCGTTTTCTCTTGACAAATCCTAACCTTTTTATTGATCTTAATTTACAATGCAATACCCTTGCTTCCTTAAGCTTTCCTCTTCTCCAGTAGTTTACGTTAACTTTGTAGTCTTGCTTTCACTACTTGACGAGCATTTCGAATTAAAGCTTGAAGCTATTTTAGAACAGAGTCAATGAATTTCAATACAGCCACCAATTAGGTTTAGGATCACAAGTATTTCTCGTTCAAAACCAAAAACATTCACATACAAAGAGTATAAATAAAAAGAAAATCATTGTCAATCAAATAGTAATAAATAATTAATAATAAAAATTACTAATAGGTAAGTTTATTGATTGATTGATTGATTAACGGCATATCAACTCCTCCGTGGGTCATTTAATGCTGAAATTTAATTTTCATGGAAGCTTTGAAGTAATAAAAATATGATGCAAGTTATTCTGCTTTCACAATTGAATACATGGTAGATGATACTCAGCTTTTGTGCATATACATATTTGTGTGGATATAATTACTAGAGGTGGTAATATGTGTGTTTTATGTTATAGTTTTGTTGAAGTTATATTTTGGACTACTGTTTAAGAAATTGTAGGATATTATATGGATTAATGTTATAAAAGAGTTCTTTCATATTGGTTGGTTGGTTTTGTTTAGTGGCATATGAACACCTCTATGGGTTATTTAATGCCAAAATTGAAATAATAAGAACACAATTTTATGGCTTCAATGGAGTATATTTTGAAAGTATACAATTGTATACTTTCAACTACAGATAAAATATATTGTTGGTCATTTTGCTTTAAAAATGTATTGTTGGTAATGTTTTTATATAAAAATGGACTGCTGTATTTTTACATTTTCATAGTGTTTAGTTTTTGCTTGGGGGTGAGAGGGGTTCACTAAATGCCTATAGCCAAGACCCTAACAGGTGCTACTACCTCAGGTTAGGGTGAACCTGGGAACAACAGCAGTAAGGAAGTGGTTCCACACTCCACAAAACCTCTAATCTGCTGATCACAGAACTTACTGTTGGATGTAGTTTATCATCATGCCCAGGATTAATAGGTAAGGACTCTTAGTAAGTAATGAGTTAATGTGGAAAAAAATTGGTCAATATATTTGAAATGGTTTTTCTTTTTTATCTTCCAAAATGATTGCTGTATCCTTTTTTATAAGTTAAAAGGATTGACAAATTTCTTTAAACACCTGGATGAAATACTGACAATGTGAAGGATGAATCTTAACTTTTTTAAGATGTTCACTGTAAAACAAAATGGAATGATTGTTTCAAAATCTTTCTAATTTTAAACATGAGAGGTCTGTCCAGAAATTACTCAGCTATGTTAAATATCTCAATAACCATTTGAACAATATTCATGCAACTTAAATACCAATCAAAAGAGAACATACTGCAAATGCATGAACAAACACTCTCCTGTGGGGTTATTTGACTGGAAATTGAGATGCCACTGGAAGAGTGTTATATAGGAATAAAGTGTCACTGCCGACACTTGAGTTTGAACATAGATCGCCAGTGAGCAAACACAGGCGATCCCATTATTGAATCAAGTAGACCACATAACTATAAAGGAAATGCATAAGTAGGAATTAGCTTGGCATCTAAATGATCGACATTTCTAGTCTATCCTCTATTACTATTTGGATATCTATTTTTACTCTATTACTATATGAACCGCTATTCTCTATTCTATTCACTATACTATTTTTCTATTTGGATCACCATATAGATTGCTATTCGAGCAAGTATTATTGATCAAGTACTATTAATGTGAATGTTATTTGAAGGAGTCTGACACCAGTATTGTTCAATGGTGTTACTATAGTTATATCTGCGATTACAAAGTCTCTACTACAATGAGCATTATGAAAGTGCCAACAAGTATTTGCTGACATCACAGAAGTTGCAACGAATGTTCGCTGACATTACAAAAACGAGATTATGTGATGTGCAATGGACGCATTCACAATGAGTTAATTAGTAAAATCTATTGTGAAATTTTTTAACAAAAATATCTTTTTACTCAGGTCTGGCAGAATTTCTACAATTTAGATTTGGCACCCTAAAATTTCTGTCTGCCATCATTGAAAGGATAATTTTAAACCATGGATAGATTTAAGAAAACAATATAGATCATTAATGGCAATATTGAAAGAACAATAGCCAAGAGGATTAAAACATAGGTTTGTGAATTTGGTGACATAAAAATTCTGAGTTCAATCCCTAGGTTGGGACTAAAAATGTTTGAACAGTACTAAAAACAAGACAATGATAATTCCCCAAACCAGGAATTCAAACAAAAATTATTAAAAGAAGATTTTGAAAAATTAGAAGGGATGTTGGGATAAGTGTGTGAGGAACTATGGCATCATTGACTTAGGCAAATTTTTCTTTTCATATTGAATGACTTAGACGCAATTTTGGGCATGCCTTAGGCAGGAACAATTATTTTTAAATCAATTTCAACAACATATGAAGAAATTTTCAATTGGTATAATTCATTTTATACCATTTCATAATTTTCCACTGTACTTTTTGTTTTTATTTACTGTGATGTGAAGCAAGTTCTTTCGGAGAGAAGTATAGGCTGCCTTGATATAATGCTGTCCATGAGTTTAGCTGTCAAATAGCCAAATCAGTTTAAATCATTGAGACCAGACATAAACATTAATTTATGCTAATGTTTGGAAAAAGACTTGATCCATAGAAATATATAAAGAGTGCTGAAAAGTTTTAAAAATGGATACATTTTCATTGTAAATACAAAGTAAATACTTAGTATATTTATTACTAAATCTTTTGTAAATGTGAATGGGGGAAATATTTTGTACTAACATTAAGGCATAATAATAATTCATAATATCTCTGCTTCCATATATATATATGTGTGTGTGTGTGCACAAGCATAATATCTGTAAAAAATGACAGAATTCTATTTGGATAGGTGCTTCTGCTTCTTCAGTCAATGAGATTCATTTATGTACTAATAACCTTAAGAAAGTATGAATCCTCTTCTTCACCCCCCAGCTATGGACAGCAGGACAGACTGGGTTCTATAGCTTTGGATGGCAACTGGTCTACCACAGAAAAAAATGAGACCTACTGCGAGCAAAAAATCTACCTTGTCAGTTATGTATAGAAAGATACATGATCGCCTAAGCGTGTATCACGCATGGCACATAACTGACTGCTTTTACTTTGGAACTGAGTATTTGTACAACAAATCAACATTGATTTTGGCACTCTGACTTTGGATCATAGTATATAGTGTCTGTGCATGTGGCTGCAGATTAGAGGGTAGTACCCACATTCTTTGTGAAAAGTGTATATGTGCATTTAGTCAATACTAGTTTAAATACATATTTTGTTAGGCAAATAAGATCTTCCTTAGAATAAGTAATCAAATTTTTAAAGGATTTAATAAATGACTGAAGTGTTTTTTTTGTCATACAGTAAAATATATAAAAGCATAGTTATTGATATTTTTTCATTTCAAATATGTAAAGATTGTTATGGGTCATAAGAGATAACCTCAAAAGAGAAACAAGATATTGTAAAGTTACTGAGTGATGGAAACTGGTATATAAAGATTGCAATGGGTCATAAGAAAAAGATAACCTTAAAAAGGAAATAAGATATTGTAAACTTACTAAGTGATGGGAACATTAGAAAGTATGAAATATTGGACGGAGATCAGAGAACAATTAAGATATTGAAAATATTGGAAAGTAACAAGAATAAATCTAGCTGTAAGAATGTTGCACAAAGAGATTTGAAAAATTTAAAGGTAATAAGCAAGAGAAGTGGATTAAACAACAAGAAAATATTCGAAGATGGTTTTGCAAATGAAAATGTAGAAAAAAGGATGCAGAATATTAAGAACATTGTTTTAAGGCATGAAAGCAAACAAACAACCACATTTAAGTAAGCATCACAAAGAGAAATGTTTAAGTTGCATGAAAAAGTAGAGGGAAACTGATTTCTCGGCAGTAAATTTTAATGATGAATGTAGAGTTACATTGGATGGAATTGATGGCTTACCTAGAAGTTGGATCTTTCATCGAAATAGAAAACTAATAGAAATTAGCATTTACTAATACAAGAGTGATGTTTTGAGTTAATATTATAGCTCCCTTTAAAGATCATATAAGATTATAGATTCCTTTAAAGTTGATGATGATATCCAGGTTTGGTGAAATTCAAGTGATAACTTGTATAAGAATAAGTATATATTGAAAATTTTAATGATATCAGATGGTTAATAAGCACTCTTATGAAAATATTGACTTGCATAATAAAATCTGACATAATGTAGTTGTTGCTTTAAACTCACAGGATTTCTTAGATGAAGCCTTGTCAATTATTATTCATTTTTGACTAATATTTCTTTCATCTTATTTCTCTTGCTTTTCCACCAATTAGTAATAGTCTTAAGTTGTCTGAATTTCTTAGATGAAGCCTTGGCAATTATTATTCATTTTTGACTAATATTTCTTTCATCTTATTTCTCTTGCTTTTCCACCAAGTAGTAATAGTCTTAAGTTGTCTGAAATTCTTATACGAAGCCTTGTCAATTATTATTTATTTTTGACTAGTATTTCTTTCATCTTATTTCTCTTGCTTTTCCACCAAGTAGTAATAGTCTTAAGTTGTCTGAATTTCTTAGATGAAGCATTGGCAATTATTATTCATTTTTGACTAGTATTTCTTTCATCTTATTTCTCTTGCTTTTCCACCAAGTAGTAATAGTCTTAAGTTGTCTGAATTTCTTAGATGAAGCCTTGGCAATTATTATTCATTTTTGACTAGTATTTCTTTCATCTTATTTCTCTTGCTTTTCCACCAAATAGTAATAGTCTTAAGTTGTCTGAATTTCTTAGATGAAGCCTTGGCAATTATTATTCATTTTTGACTAGTATTTCTTTCATCTTATTTCTCTTGCTTTTCCACCAAGTAGTAATAGTCTTAAGTTGTCTGAATTTCTTAGATGAAGCCTTGGCAATTATTATTCATTTTTGACTAGTATTTCTTTCATCTTATTTCTCTTGCTTTTCCACCAAGTAGTAATAGTCTTAAGTTGTCTGAATTTCTTAGATGAAGCCTTGGCAATTATTATTTATTTTTGACTAGTATTTCTTTCATCTTATTTCTCTTGCTTTTCCACCAAGTAGTAATAGTCTTAAGTTGTCTGAATTTCTTAGATGAAGCCTTGGCAATTATTATTAATTTTACTAGTATTTCTTTCATCTTATTTGTTTGTTTGTTTTACAGCATATCAACCTCAATGGGTCATTTAATGCCGACAACATTTTTTTTTCTGGTAATATTTTTGTTCCATCAAAAATCTATTTCTGTTAATATTTTTTTCCTCAAAATGTATAGCAGGTAATATTTTTTTCAAAAATGTATTGCTGGTAATAGTTTTTTTTTTTAATTTAAAAACGTATTGCTGGTAATATTTTTTTTTCTTCAAAAATTTATTTCTGGCAATAATCTTTTTACAAAGAATTTCTTGTATTAAAACTTATCTTTACACTTTTATACTGCTTTTTACCTCAGTTTTGGGGTTAACTATTTGCCCATAGCTGGGTCCTTAACAGGTGCTATCACCCTGGGTCAGGGTGGACCTGGGAACACCAGCAATTAAGAGGAGGTTCCATGCTCCTCAAAGCATCCTGATCAGAGGCCTTGCTATTGGATTGTTATAGTGGAACACACCTATTCTATAGTTAATAGACTCTCCCACCTATAATAAGTAGGAGTAGAAATAGTAACGAGGAGTTGCTCAGTGGTTCGGTCAGTCAGTCGATGCCGGACAACCGTTAGTCGGGTACTAAAGTATCAGCGACCACAACTAGATTTTCTCTGCATCATACCTATTATATGAAGTTCCTAACGTTTTGTACGTTGAACCTATTTTAGGACCGACAGTACAAATACAAGCCTCCACTGTGAAATCACTCAATAACATGGATGTAGTTTATCGTCTTACCCTGGATGCAGATGTAGTTTATCATCATACCCAGGACAGTCTTTCATTTTATTTCTCTTGCTTTTCCACCAAGTAGTAATAGTCCTAAGTTGTCTGTATTTCTTAGATGAAGCCTTGTCAATTATTATTCATTTTTGATTAGTATTTCCTTCATCTTATTTCTCTTGCTTTTCCACCAAGTAGTAATAGTCTTAAGTTGTCTGAACTTATAAGATGAAGCATTGGTAAGTGTTATTCATTTTTGACTCATATTTTTTTCATCTTACTTCTCTTATTGGAAAGTAATTTTTTTCAATCCACAATTCTTACCCGACAGTCAAAGAAAAACAATGATACAAAAAAAATAAATAAATGAAAGAAAATAATTCAAAATCAAAAATCAAAATAATCATCATCTCATTTTTATCATCAAAAGCAAAATAATGTTTGTCCATGTTTGAAAATATTTTTTTTAAATTATTTCTGTACTCTTAATTTTTCAGTATTAATTTTAAAGATAAAAAAAACAAGTGTTAAAAATAACTGACTGATTAAGCTAGAATAAGCTTCATCTGGAATTAAGCACTTTGCTTTTCTAAGCATATATCATAAGAAAAACAGGCCAGTCAGAGTTGAAATAGACTAGAGAATATGAAAAGCTCATATTTAGAATAAAGTGTCAAGTTGACATTTCAGTGAGTGTAAAGAGAATAGAAATGAAAAAGAGGAGAAATATTGCACTGATAATAACTGGCTGGAACAGATTCACATTGAAGATGCTTGACCCATTTAGAAAAGGATTTTAATTTCTTCTATTATTTTCTAATCAATGAAAACAAATGTCTTATGAATGGGCTATTGTCTGAACTAAGTATTATGAATGATACATATTAATTGCCAGCATTTCATATAGGAAAAGATTCAATATTCCTTTGATTTCATTTGATTGCTATACAAACCATTATTAAACAGGAATTTGCAGCAATCACTAATCAAATACTGAGAATAAAAGGTGATATTAAGAAAAAAGATGATGATGATGATGATAATGATCTTCTACATGTTGTGATAAAGTAAAGGCAAGAAAATTAAACAAATAAAAAAATATATATTTAAATATATTTAATATGGTAATACTATATCGCAACTTTCTTGCATTTCATTCGTGGTAAATAACACAGTTAAATGGATTTATGACATATGATTTCACTTCTTTTTTTTTTTTCTCATAAAGCCAAATTCTGCAGATCTATGGATTAAAATTTTTCACATCAAATAGATCTTGTTGAAAACAAAACTAGGAATAAAAATAAAAAAATAAGTAAATAAAATAAAATACCATAATCCAAGCAGAATTAATCATAGCAGAATTTCTCTTTGGAAAAAATATTTTGGTAAACTCTAGAACATAAGCAAAAAAAAAAAAAAAAAAAAAAAAAAAAAAAAAAAAAAAAAAAACAAAGAAAAAAGTTTTAGGCTATTTGATGCCAAAGATTCTTTTTTAAGCTTTCAATCAATAAACACTATTTCAAACTTGATATTAAACAAGTAAATTTATAACAGATTAACTTTTAGGAAAATTCAATATAAGAAATTTATGATAAGCAGCTTTCGTATTGATTCTCAACATGTTTCTATTTAAATTCAGAAATATCAATTGTTCTAAAAATCAAAACTAGTGCACTTAACCTGCTTTGTAGGGTATTTGCTTTTGTGAAATTTGTTAATTCTAAGTTTTTCTCATCTATAATCCAAGAAAAAAAATCTTGTATTTTTTATTACAGTTTTCCTTGGACATATACAAGTATTGTAAATATATCTTTTTCTCTGAAAGAATATTTCAGAGATCCTAAAGATGATAGCCAATTTTTCATCATTAAACTTAAATGACTTTAATCCTTTGAGGCCTGACCGCCACTTTATCGGTGGTAGAGAAAAATGACGTAATGCTCAGTGAGTAAACACTTGTAGCTATTTTTATATCTACCATGAAACATTACATACCAATTATTTGCAAATTTTGACTCAGGAGCCCAGGCAGAAGGGTTAAAATTGTTCAGAGCTCAAAGGGTTAATGTGTGTTTCTGTCAAAAATTAAAAACAATTAACCTCTTTTGGGTGCAATTTTCCTTTTTAATCTCATGCACTTTAAACTATTGTTTCTCAACTGGTGTTCCCCAGAACCCTATGCTGGTGGTTTCATAAGGAACAGTGATAAATAAGCTAATGCATTTTTCAGTAATTTTTGTTTAATTTTATATTTATAATTTTACTATACAGGTATGGTATATTGTTGGAGAAACCTTGGTTATTAGAATAAAGGCTTCTTATATTATTTAAAATTATAATAATCATAGGGAATGTATTTAGTGATGTCTACATGGCATAAATATGAAACCACCTTCACTGGTTAGTGGACAGGACCTGTACTTGGCTGGTGGATTTGTGTATCATTAAGTGACTCACTTGAATACAGGATGCATGCAGAGTGTCCTTATATTATATTTAACATATGAATTATGGTAAAAATATTAAAGAGATAGATAGAAATAATAGTACATAAAAATTTTTATGCAAGGATTTCATGAGACATGAAAACTTATTCAAGGGTGGCACAAGGGTAAAAAGAAAAAAGCTGCTTTAAACATTAATATGCACACATGCAAATTAAAAAACAACAAAATTTTATTTATTTCAACAAAAAGAAAAAATTTTTTAATTTTTCTGATTTTTGTTTTGGTCTTTACTTTTCTGTGGAGTTAATTTTTTTTTTTTTTCAAAATCACATTTTCAACTGTTTATGAACCAATGAAAAATTTCAGTTTTCCTCTTTGATTTTTATGATGAATCTTAATTCTTAAGTTAATGATTGAATAAGCTCATGGCAAATTCTAAGACAATAAAATATCTATAGAAAATCCCCTACTGCATTGTTAAAAATTTCAAAATATTACAATAACAACCACAAATATGAATGATCAGAATTCATATTTATGATTGTAAGGAGATACAAAAAGATTTGAAATTGAGAACTTTTCATTTCACTGAAACAGCAGTTAAACACAGATATCTTAATTTCTTTCATTCATTTTCTCACTAAAACCAAATAGAGTCTTTGATATGTCTCTTGTCCCCTCAAGTGATCAAAAAGGAATAGTCCATTATTTATGAGGCGTTAGCAGAAGATACTAATCACTTTTTTTCTTTTTTTCTCACTGAAACCAAGTAGCATCTCTGATATGTCTTCCCACACAATCAAAACGGAATAGTTAATTATTTATGAGGTATTGGCAGGACGTAATGGTTGTGCAAACTAACAATGGGGGAGAACAAGCACCATTATTATGAGATTCAGTCACTCAGTTAACTACCGTTTGAGATACATGCTTGTGTGATTCTGTCTCTTTCAATTCATCACTGACGAGGCAGAAGATTTTCCTGCAGTCAGCTGCCATTTCCCTTTGTGATAGACTGGTTGCCAACCAAAGTTATAGGAACCAGTCTGTCCTGCTATTCAACCCATAGCTGGGAGGAGAAGACATGGAGTCATACCATCACCAAGGGTATTTGTGTATATGTGAATGTAACGAGCCCAACTGGAATTCAAACTTGGCTTTCCAATTTCATATTCCAAGCTGTTATCGATGACATCAAAATGCACATCTATAATGTGTATATTACAAGTAGTAAATGCTTCACAAGAGACAAATTTCAAAGGGAGGAGCATCAGTGCTGCTTTAGTGTGTATCCCACCACATTTGTATCCTACATTATCTAATGTGAGGGATAAAGCAAAAAAAAAAAAAAAAAAAAAAAAAGCTATTTATTGTTGTATTATAAAATAAGAAATTTGACTAAAAATCATAAAGACATTTGAATGCTTTAAATAAAAACTTTCTAAATATATTTTAATATTTCCAGAAAAAAGTCGGGACAATACCATAATAATGTAAGATACACATGTGGTGGTAGGATACACACTGAAGTAGAAACTGATCGGTAAGACACACACAAAAGCGACACCAAAGCATCATCCTCAGTTTTTCAAACAGAACTCTACTACCTGTCTTTTAATAATAATAGAGCACAAGTTTGATCCTCACTGGATACTTCACACTTGTAGCCTTATATCAGACTAAAGTAATGTTAATAAATACCTATATTATCATACAATCACAATAAAAGAAAATACACATGACATGTCATGAGTTAAGTCCAGTAACCTATTAGGGTAGCAGGTGCACCATATGGATTGCAGCTGTAACAGCAGCAGGTAGGCCTAAGGAAAGGTATCCTTGTGATATAGTCCATCTCTCTTTAGATGGATTTTGTATTCAGAAGTGTCCTACTAGACTGGTTGCCAACAAAGGCTAGAGATCCTAGTTAGTCTTGTTATTTAACTCATATTAGCTGTGAAGAGACAGATTCATGCTTTTTCTAAAAAGGACAATAGGGAGAGATAGGAAAGAGACAGGAACTAACAAAAAAATAACACTACCTTGGAAACCACAAAAGCTTGAGGAACAAAATGCCCACAGAACCAACTTCACAAGGCACCATGTCTTCCCAACTGCCGACTACTGTTTTCCCACAGCTTTTATTGGTATGAGGCATCTTACAAAGACCCGGATCTTGACCAGTTACAGAGAAGCCTGTATCTAGACATACCAAGCTGTCCCGCTGCTAATGGGAAAAAACTGGATGTAACTGGTGTTGACAAACATGTTCGCATGTGATCCAAGGCCTCTTTTGCATCTGTACTGACATGCGTTCGCCGCAAATAATTACTTTGCTACCTATGTAAAACAGTTGGCAATAATATAAATGACAGATGGCTATACAAAGCCACTGTTGATTATTTATGGGTAATTTGTTTAAATAATGTACAGACTATTGGTTACATCATGTGGTAATTATTGTAAGTAAAAAAATGCACTGAAATAAGTAACCAAGTAATTGTTTTAAGTTTTCTGAAAATCAGTGCCATATAGATTTTGGTATCCTATTGAATGTTTACTATACAAGTGGGCAGTGGAAAATTTTTCTATTTGAAAGTGGCCAATGACTCAAAAAAGGTTGGAAACCTGTGGTTTAAACTGACACAGAAGGATACATGTGAAATTGACGCCTTCTTTCGTTTTTTTCATATATTGTGACTTAAAAGGTTGTATTTTCTTGATCTCAGAAGAAAACTTGAAAATTTTCCATCATATGTCAATGAAATTTTCACTTTTCAAATTTACAATTAATAATTATTTAGATGGGGGGCATCAGTTTAAACTGACATCAGAAAGATGAGTTAATATCTAGTATGTAAGAGGGGGTACTGAAAAAATTTCATCCTGGCCAAGAAGTTTTTCCAAAAATAAAGTGTTTTGGATACTTGGTTAGATTTTTTGAAGTCAACTGGACCAAGAAATTTCAATACTTCCTTGTGTGTGAGTATAAACACAGATGTACTTTATCTGAAAGTCTACTTGTTGACTGATAACATGGAAAATATTAATCTTATTGAATGTTTACTCTTTAAATATATCATTTAATACACCTTTAGAGCAGAGTCAAAAATGTGCAGTGATTACTCCTGAATGCATGAGTGCTTCTGCATTTTGATCAAAAATTAGCTGAATAAACCTTAAAACAAGCACAGCATGAAAGAAATTAAATTTAGTGTTTCCAGTTTCATCCAGAAAATTTGATTCAATATTATTATTCATACTCAAATTATTGGACATGATTTCTATTTGGTTGAGTCATAAATTGTTTCTGTTTTTGTATATCAACTTTATTCTTCAAAAGATAAACTACAATTACATTTTATTCAATTATATATTCATCATTATTTATACTATGCATACTGTGGAAATGATTTTACTATAAAAATGCATTGGAAATGATTTTTACTATGAAAATGCATTGGCCAATGATTTTTACTGTGAAAATGCATTGGAAATGATTTTTACTATGAAAATGCATTGGAAATGATTTTTACTATGAAAATGCATTGGAAATGATTTTTACTATGAAAATGCATTGGCCAATGATTTTTACGATGAAAATGCATTGGAAATGATTTTTACTATGAAAATGCATTGTACATGATTTTTACTATAAAAAGTAGGTTACATCATAAATAATTTTCGTTTTTGTTTATTAACGTTATTCTTCAAAAAATATAGTACAAATTACATTTTATTCAATTATATATTCACCAGTCTTTGTATTGACTTATTGCCATTTATCAGGCCACTCTTCAATATCTTTTGAGTAAAATTCTGCAGATTTTGACATCAAATATTTTTCAATGAACTTTTGAATATGGTTTTTATAAGAGAAAGTTTACTCAATAAAAGTGTTTTGCAATGATCAAAAAAAGCTAATAATTGATTGGTACAAGGTTAGGTGAATATGGGGGTAGTCAGGTAGAACAGACTAGCAAAGTTAGAATATTCTTTCCTATATTATCCTTTCTGTATGCTACCTTATAGTGAACAACATGTTCACTGCCACTGCTGTGAAAAAAAACAAAAAACTAAGGTATATATATGGTGATAAAATTTGTTTTGTTTCTCTACTGTAAATATTCTACACTTGCAACTATAAAAGGCACCTACATGGATCCATGTTGTTTTTTTTGTTTCTTTTTTTTTACAATGTTTGCACTGTACAAAACCCAAGAGCCACTCGAGGTAGAGGGTTACAGTCTAAGAGGCACCACCCCAGGCAAGGAGATGATGCCACCAAAATGCAAGGGGGCCACCAGAAGTGAAAGAGAAGGAAAAGCTTTTGTAAAAGTAAACACAATTTCATAGTTATAGGTGGAGATATTAGAAATACGGAATTGAACTAGACTTTGGAAGGAACTGGAAACAAGGGATAAGCTTCTCTACTCTTGTTCAAAAAACTGGTGAGTTCAATAAAGCTTCAATAAGTACCACTCTAGTTCTTTGTCTTCTTCATTACAATATGGTTTTACACTCTAAATTTATTTTTAACTGCCATATATGATTATCAATTAGGATGATAAATATTCATCATTAAAATTAGTTCCAAAAAAGGAAACTGATTATGACTACCTAATATTTTGAAGAATATGAAATATTAAAAGAGTTTGCTAAAAAGTTCTGTGAAATACACATTACAATTCTAAGACCAAAACCAGAAGAAATATTAAAAATGAAATTTTGCCATGGAGATAATATTTGAAAATTAAAAAGTGATAGCAAATTAATTTTATCTTTTAATGTCAAGTGTGAAAATGTGATATGCGTGTGTATGCTCTCCCCACCCCCATGAAATGAAATTGTAACTGGCTTTTATAAGACAGAAGAAAATATAGAAATTTGAAAATGGCACAATGATAAGGAAGTCTTTTCAAATCAGTTTGAAAAATTTAACAAAAAAGAAAATTTTTTTTTTTCATCAAAATGAAGTATAATTTGGTCAAAAAAGAAGCCTTAATTATTTTATTTATTTAAAACATTCATGCATATTTATAAATTCTAAATATATTTTTCCAATAACAAACAAAAATATCTCGGATTGAATCCTTCACCCATTCCAATATTTTAAGCTGGGTTTTCTTTATTTGAAGAGTTATTATTCATGAAATAACTCACACCAACATTGCAAGAAAGGAAGGAAGATGTTAATTGAAGAATCTAAACAGAAAAGATTTTAAGGAAAAGAAAGAGTTCTGTGAGAACAATACAATGCCCACAGCTAATAGTTGTCAAATAGGAATATTAATCACCATTTTCAAAAATAATGTTTTAAAATTGGGAGGAGATAGCATTTCAACTCAGTCATTTTTTTCAAAAGAAAATGGCTTTGAATATTTCTTAATTTTTGCTAGTATTAATACTAAAAAATAAATAAAAATATGACGAACAAAATAAGTGGAAAAATTAAATTTTTAAAACAGGATGAAGATCTTTAAAACAAGTTTCATTTTTGAGCTGTCAGACTAAACTTGAAAGCTAAACTGTCAATAAATTCTAAATGTTTAGAATACAAAAACAGATTTCAAAATGGCCTCTCCATTGCTATCTTTGCAACTAACACTCAGCTTTCAGCTAAATTGCTGAAAGTACACAAATGGATCAGGCTGAATATTTCAACTTTCAACATTAACCCTTTAGAAGGAAATTTACTCAAAACTTCAAGTTAATGATAAAAGAAAGATTTAATCCTACTTGAGACATGTTTTCTTCACTGACATGTATTTTAAAAAAAAAAAAGCCTGTGTTTCAATCAGTCAGTCAGTTATGTGCCATGCATGATACACACGTAGGCAATTATGCATCTTTCGATACATGACTGATGAGGTAGATTTTTTTGTGCAGTAGGTTGCCATTTCCTTCTGCGGTTGACCAGTTGCCATCCAAAGCTATAGAACCCAGTCTGTCCTGCTATTTACCCATAGCTGGGGGGAGAATAAGAGGATTCATACCTTTCCCAAGGGTATTACCACATAAGTGAATGTAATGGATTTGAGTGGAATTCGAACTCGGCTCTCTGATTCCTCAATCCAAGCTGCAATCTATTACTCCACTGTGCCTTCACCTGTGTTTCAATATTATTCTCAAATGTAAAATTTTCATGTCATGCCAATTTTATTCACAAACATTGGATTTTTGCATTTTAACAATTTGAACCCTGAGTAATAAACCCAAAAATTATTTCCAAGAAATGTTAATAGGTAATTTATATTAATGATAATAGGAAAAAATTAAAAGGAAAACTTGTTCAAAGAATAAATTGGGCTTCATGAATTTATTCCTCTCATTTGTTAAGTCACCTACATTGAAAAAGTAAAATTAACTGTCATAAATTAAACCAATTTCATTATTCTCAATGTTTGTTTTTCTTTTTTTTTAAGTGAAACAAGAAAATAATTATTTGGAGATATTTTCCCTTTATGAATGTAGGTGTGATTATATGCATTAAATTTGTAAGCTATATGGATGTGACAGAACCAACAGAGAAAGAAGAATCTGAACAGTTCAATTACTGGCTCAGACTCCTGCTATACACATAGTGTTCACAAATGCTCTTGTAAATGGCATCAATCCACTCCTCCTTGTACTGTGTTCTATTGAGCAGTTATTGTGAAGAGAATATGGATTTCAATACCTGAACCAGGGATTGAACTCTCAACCACTAGATAACTAGACAAACAAGCATTCTTCAGGTAGGTCATATTTTTCTTGCCTAATTTCTGAGATGATGATAATGAGGCTGTAACTACTACTGCTAATGATGTGCTGCAATGCTCAAAGCTTCTGTGAATTTAGGACTGAACACTGTTCAATAAATAGGGCAAGACTGGTCTCATTCCACTGTGCATATGAGGAAAATATCTCATATCAGTCAATTCTTTCAACTTGTCTTTTGGATGGCGATTTTGCTATTTTCTACTGAACCAAATGAATTTCACTGCCTTGCTCAAGGATTGAACTCATAACCACCAGATAACTAGACAGGCTGGCTTTCTTCAGGTATGTTCAGTAATTTTAAGGAAAACACTTTATTCAATTTATGATTGTTCTCATTCTGCCATCCATGCAAGGAAATATAACAGTTCTTTCAAGTTAATTTGTCGTTGTGATGTTGATCTTGCTTTTTCTATTGAATCAATCTATGTATATGACTCATTTCCTAATCCAAGGATTGAACTCACAACTTTCAGATAACTAGACAGACACCTGAAGAAGGGTACATTGTAACTATAGAAATTAAGATGAGGACACAAGTTCAAATACATCAGTGTATAATGACAGTTGTTTTGTGACTTCAGACTTGTGTCTGGCATTTTGTCGGCAAATAAGAAACAAACAAATATTTTTTTTTCTTTTCTATTTATGGATACGTTTCCTTTGTTCTCAACTTATGACATCTGTCTTTTGATTATATATGACCTTATATAAAAGAGAGATGTCAATTCAAGCAAGCTTGGTTTAGTTCCAGGCATGTTTTCATCTTAAAGCAGCCAGATCATACCACCAAAAAATTAGTCACAATCATTTTGACACAGCATGAAGTATTTACACTATTTACAATGTTTGGACTGTTATCCTCATCTTTGTTGCCATATTCACAGTGTATGCTCTGGCTTTCTTCGGTATCTGTCTATATTTCTGAAAAAAGGTATTGTAATTATTTACACTATTTACATTGTTTGGACTTTTGTCCTCATCTTTGTTAGCATATTTACAATGTTTCAGCTGTTGTAAGCTCTGGCCTTCTGGTGATTGGAATTCTGAACTGAACCTTTTATTTCATCTAGTTTCCTGTGCCATGACTCTTTTGGATATCTCAGTATCAGTTATTTCCCTTTAACTCAACTCTCCAAGTTTTTGTTCAAGTATTGAACTCAGAACTCTTTGGGTTAAGTCAGTGGATTACTCAAACCTATGCTTTTATCCACTGGGCCATTTGTTCTTGAGGATATCATTGTATGAATTTTTGGGACTTATCATTTTTTATTAGAGCTCATATTACAATTTGTTATTGTTTTTCTGTAACAATCCATATTACTGGTTCCCATATTGTATTCATGTCTATGCTTGGCTGGGTTAGGAGATTTTTGTGGCCTAGCATAGGTGCTGATTCCTTAAGTTTTTGTATTTTCCAGTGAAGTTCTCTGTCTATTATTTTAACCTCATTGCACAGGGGATGGTGATCTCACTTTTCCCTCTATATATAGCTACAAAGATGAGGATTAGTGTAAATAATTACAATACCTCATCTCAGAAATATAAACAGATATTGAATGTCATGCTTTTTAGGATTTAATATCAATATTTTCAATTAAGTATTTATTTGCAGTTGTAATTAAATACTGTTTTATTTTAATATTGAAGTCTTGAGTTATACTTAATTATTAACGGTCACTGTATGTCACAAAATAAGGACACTCTTAAAAAAGACATTGACAAAAAAGTCTTGTTTCTGGTATGCCATAATGGTTGGACAAGAAATACTTGGGCAAACAACTCCTCCATAATTACTACCCAAGCAGTAATAATTATAAGAAGTTATTCCACACAATGGTCAATTTTGATGTTGGAAAATGGGCCTACATATTTGGATATTTTTTTATGAAAACAGATGAAATTTTTAAGCAAATGACACCTTTGTAAATCATGTGGTTAAAGAGTTTCATCTTGTTTCCTGGAAGTTATGAGTTCAAATCCTGTGTGAAGCACAGCAAGAGTGTATCTTTTCAGAAGGAACAGGTCACAGTAATAAAATATGGAACATCAATCAGTTATAAAATGTCGCTATCAATATTGTTTGTAATTTTAATGATAAAGAATTCAAAAATATCAAAATATTTAACAATATTTAACAATATTTTAAAAGTTATTTCTTTAAGCGATCTGAATTATAAAACCAAAAAGGGTATAGCTGAAAGTTTTGCATATCTTTGATATTTTATAAAGAAAAAAAAATGTTTTCATTTTTTTACTAATATTCCATATTATTTCTCTTTTGTCTGCTGTATACAACCACATTCTCAGATCAAGGGTTAAAAATGGCTTTGAATAAAATGGAGCCTGTAGGTCTTAGTGAGGACCATCCTTCTTCGAACCTTGTGGACTGGTGCTACAGAATCACAAACAATGAACTGCAGCAAATAACAGAAACCACATCACTTGATGACTTTCAACAGCAGCAACAAATATTGAAAACTATGGAACTATTTTGGTAGTCATCTTATTGATCTGCTGATAAATTTTTGTTTTGTGTATTATACAGATATTAAAGCAAATCTACGAATCAAACTTATTCTTGAAAAAATTACTATAAAAATTCATCATGCCATTATATCATTATCTTAATAATGTGTCCAAATCTCTTATCTTTGAAAACAAAATGGCTGCTGAAATATTCAACTGTCAATCCTTTATTTTGGAGGTTTAACAAAGTAACCCGAAGATATAAGACTTTCTCTCAGAAACCCACCTCTAACTAACATATACATACAAAACAAAACAGAACAGAACAGTTTTGGTCGTTCAGTTATTGATTTGCTAATCAGTCTGCATCATTTATATTCCACCGTTCAAAAATGTTTCTAATAAAAAGCAAACAAATCAATCAATATTTGAGTCTGCTCTCATTTTTATAAGCTTTCTCTTTTGGGAAGGTATTGACATAAGTCAACTGGTTTTAAAGCAAAACAAAGAAATGAGATTATTTCTGAGATTTTCAATGAAAAATAATTTTTAAAATATTGGGGGGGTGCAATTGTAGGTATACAGAAATGCAAAACAAAACGTATTTTATTGATTATATAAAATTATCAATAATCTGTATATAGTATCCGTAAGTCTTGAGAAACCTTCAATCTGCACCCACAGAGTTATGCCTCAGCTGCTGATGGTAGTGCATCTGTAATCACTGTACAGGCCCATATGGGTGTGACACTCTCCCCTGATGTTGTCTTTTTGTTTTTTTTCTCTTTTCCATGCCAGCAAGCCTTTGTTTCTCCTCTCCTTGCTCCAGCTCTCAGTGTAAATCACATCTCCAGTGTGAGTGATCGTTGGCAATGTCTTCCCACCTCCCAAAGTTCATCATCCTTATGTTTCATTTACAGCCATCCTTGAAGCAAAGATGAGATACCTTTGTTCCCTGTAAAGAAAGACCTTTGGAATCATCCCATCCGGCAAGGAAGTGGAACCGGCACTGTTGGAGAAGTGCATATAGGCAGGGTAACTGAGCACGAGTGAGAACTATGACACTGGTGACCCGGTCAGACCAATTGATGTTCATAATGCATCTCAGACAGTGAAGGTGAAAGGCTGTGTGGCGACTCTCCTCTCTGGAGCAAACATAATAACATATCAATAATAAACATATTAATCCCTCAAATTTTCAAACCATTTGTCTCTGTCATTCACACATGCCACATTACCTGCAAAACATTTATCATTATTAAAAAATAAAAATATAAAAAATGAGTTTAATGAATTACATGAACTCTAGTATTAAATGAATCCTAGAACCACTATTATAATACTGATATTACTCCAGCTATGGGTAAATAGCAGGACAGATTAGGTTATAAAGCCTTGATTGGCAGCCAGTCTAGGAGAGGAAAACTGAATTCAAACCAGCCTGGACAGTGTTGGGCTCAGTCAGGCCATCCTGCCTAAGTCGCACTACTTCTGCTATGGCTGCAGTACTTGTGATGCACCTAAAACCCTAATGGGTTACAGGACGCATGATACCGATTGAATACTGGTATAATATTTGCTGTATACCTACTTTTGCTGACCCCTGTATATTATCTTGGCAGTTGTTAAACCAAAAACTTCAGTTTTTATAATTCTTAAGAAATATATAGTAATTAATATATATACAAAATAAAATAATTTAAATCAATAAATAATTAACAAACTACAAATTCACACATAAACACAAATAAATATAATAATAATAATAATAATCAAAAACAAATAAAGTAATCAATAATAAAAAAAACATTAAAAAAGTTAAACTTTAGCTATAAAATAGTTACAAATAACTGCATTAGAATCCACAATTATTTCTACCCAGTAGCCTCTAGAATAATTTGAAATATAACCATTACCACCAAATAACCATTAGGATAATATTGTACATTAAACCTTCTACCCATAATGTACCATTCACCAGTATGTATAAATAGTTCAGCCAAAACACAGCACACATGGCCTGAAGATTGTGTTTAAGCATGAAACAGACTGTTGCCACCAGGTGGTGATTTCAGTGTCCACATATGCTCTATCCCTGCTATTGAGCACTTTAACCCATAAATATAACAACAAAAACATTTTATGTAATGATGTGTGTATGTTTATTGTTGTAGATCAAATTTTTCATAGAAACAGTCTCATCATTTGGATATATGAAATATATATTTTTCTAATGCATTTTCAATTGTTGGTGAGTATTTTGATCTCTAGTTGGCTCTTTGGGGAAAAGGAGTTGTTTTGCGTAGAAAATCTGGCCTTTTTAGATGAGTGATAGTTATCTATTTCAAAGTCTCGTATTTATATGCTTTTAGGCAGTATAAACGTGAAGGTTTTTGAATGAACTAAAACCAACAATGATTGGTTGAAAATTCTTGTGTTGTTTTTTTTTGTTTTTTTAAAGGATAACAATAGAACAAATTTATTGAAACAAAACAAATTCAGTTGACCACTGATGACAATTCCAGAACAACGTAACTATAAACAATTTTTTTCTATCCTCTGCCAGTTGCAATGATGGAGAAAGCATTACCTTGAACCATCACCAGTGAGACACGCTGCAAGAGCTAATCTGTTTCGCAAGGCTCATCCCATAATCGAGACGCTATCGTGCCAATCCTCCAAAGGAATGCCATCGAACGAGGGCCAATAACCCCAGAAGTCTCCACTGCCACAGGAGTAAAAAAAAAATCTATCAGCAAGAGAAGAATATTTATTTTTTTTATCTCTGCGTCCCGGGCGATGGATCCCGATTCAACTGCGTACCTGATCAAATTACCAGCAGAAAATATAGCATATCTTAAAACTATATTTTTATCATAGTAATTAATATGTGGTTACATTTCTCAGTACTAAATCAACTCATAGTAATCCATATCAATTTTAAAAATATATGTTGAATATATTACAGATTTTTCTGCATTTTTTCTGAGAGCAACAGAAATTAATATACTATACCAATTAGGATATTAATGTTAGTGGATCGGTATGAGAACCCAGAAAGCCGAGTTTGAATTCCAACAGAGTTTGTTAGGTTCACTTTTGTGTAAATACCCCAGGGAAAAATATGAATCTTTCTCTCCTCATTTTTGGGTTTAACAGTTGGGCAGACTAGGCTCTCTAGCCATGGTTAGCAACCAGTCTAGAAGAAAAACAACTCTGAATCCAAAATAATGTAATCCTGGTATAGCATATACTGTACAGCCACTGACTAGATATGTGTGTTTGAAATTGCTATAATCTTAACAGTAGTTGACCTCCAACTATGTCAATGTTTCCTTATTATTTTTAATATTATAATATAGTAGTTTTTTTTTTCTAGCACGTATTACTATGATGATGATAATGGGGAAGCCAACTACTACTGTTAATGATGATGATGATGATGAAGGTGATGCTACTATACACTAAGCTTCTGGTAATTTGAAATTGAACACTTTATTCAATCTATAGCAGATTATTCACATTCTACTGGGATTGGTATCATCTCAGAAATTCTTTCAAGCCAATTTATCCTTGTGATGCTGACCTTACCCTTATTACTGAACCAGAGTATAAAACATTTACTAAACTCTAAACTAGGCATGGTCAACCTTTTTCAAACAATAGGCCACATGAGGTACAGTACATCACAAGGTGGGGAACACTACTAAGAGAATTAAGGTATTTTTCTTATTAAAGATACCACAGCCATTTTCCAAGCAAAGAAATGGGAAAAAGTTGTTTTTTTTCTTCAGAGAAAAGATTTCTTGTATAATTAAAAAAAAAATTGAAGTCTTGGTATAATAATTTTGCTGATGACAGCAGGATTAACACGCATTGCTGGATGTGATTTGTTTCTAATTTATTCATTTGAGTAGACTAAAATATTTGTAAAAAAGAATAATTATCATTGACGTTTCCTGTTTCTGAAGCAAGTGATGTTAACACGTATATAAGAATTTGAACATGATGGTAAACAGAGCTAACCCTTTACCATTCACAGATTCTTGAGATTGAAACTATTACTAATCCGGGACTATACTTATGATCTACCTTAGTGAAAATCACCAATGGTTTAAAATGCTGACAATGATAACATTCAACAAAATGTTATAAAATTCACCAGTCATTGTACTTAAGCATTGTTTATATATGTGATTATGCATGAGAGTGTGTGAGTGAACAAGTGAGAACAAAAAGAAACAATCTACATTTTAATAAACATTGTTTTTCTCATGAAATTAAGAATATCATTCAGAATGCCAATTGGGCCACAGTTTGCCCATCACTGCTTTAAACTATCAGATAACTAGCCAAACAGGTTTTTTTCAGGTAAGTGATATTCAGTACTCCAGGAATGTTTATTCAATCCACAGGCGGCCACAGTGAATTTCCATGCTAGAAATTATCTCATATGAGTAAATTCTTTCTATTTTTTTCTTCAAGATGTTAATTTCGTTTTTTCTATTTAAATGTATGGATTTCACTACCTGAACCAGAGATTGAACTCATAACCACCAGAGAATTAGACAGGCTTTCTTCAGGTGTTTTCAGTAATCTTCTAGGAATTACAAACTAAACACTTTATTCAATCTATAGGAGTCCATTGTTCTTGTTCCACTATCCATGCTAGAAAGTCATCTCATATCAGTCAATTCTTTCCAGTTAATTTGCCTTTTTTCTATTAAACCAGGCTATATGGATTTCACAACCTAAAACAGCAACTGAACTCTCAACCACCAGCTAACTACAGACAGATTTTTTTCAGGTAGGTCGTAATCAGTAACCTCCTGGAAATTTGGAACCAAACCCTTTATTCAATCCATGGAAGTGGATTGTTATCATTTCACTGTTAACATTTATTAATTCATTATAGCACTTCTTGCTTGTGGAACTCTCTTCTGGCTCCATGCTTTTCTGTCATCTTTAATCTTCAAAAATTTAAATGCAATGCTAATCGTTATCTACTGTCTTCCTGATTACTCTTTTATTGTTCTCATTCTTTAGTAATATTTCTGCTTTCTATTCTTTCACGCCCAGTAACCCCTTGTATCTTAGTAACTTTATTGTTTTCAATCAGTCAGTTAAGTGCCATATATGATACACATTTGGGCAATCATGTATTTTTTGATACATGACTGACGAGGCAGTCCCCTCCACACACACAGTAGGTTGCCATTTCTTTCTGCAGTAGACTGGTTAGCAACCAAAACTAAAGAACCCAGTCTGTTCTAATATTTAATCCATAACTGGAGGGAGAAAAGATGGATTCATACCTTTCCCAAGAGTATTTGAGCATAGGTGAATCTTACTTGGGGTAATTCGATTAAAAAATACAAAAGTTAATTCTTGTTAGTTAATTTGTCCTTGTGACGTTTCTCTTGATTTATTCAGTTGACTTTCACAGCCTGATCTATAATTGAACTCACAAACACCAGAGAACTAGACAGACGCATGAAGAAGGCTGCAGGGCATACTGTCTAAAATGTTCTAATTATAACAATTAAGATAAAGGCACTAGTCTGAAGACAATGATGTCTATTGATGGCAGTAATGTCTGGGATTTTCTCTCTCGGTTCTTCAAAGTCTGTAAATAACTGTCTGCAAGTAAGAACAAATAAATCATATTTTTTTTTAATCTTTTCTATTTATGGATACTTTTCCTTTGTTCTCAGCTTATGACAAATGTCTTTTGATTATCTATGACCTGATATAAAAGACATAACCTCAAGTCAATTCAAACAGATCTAATCGGATGATTCTTTCATTCTCTTTCTTTTTAGATTCTTGGATATTTTATATCGAGTAAACAAAACAGCTGCTTAACTGGTCAAACTATCAGTCCTTGCTTTTGAGAGAAAACGCCTTGAAGACATGGGAATTTTTCCCTAGAACTTGGGCATAACAAACACAAAAAATAAAAACAAAAGATATAAATTTTATTCATTCATAAGCTATCAAGTCCTTATTTTTTAGTCTCAGAGTCCTTATTGGAGAAGAATAATTTTCCACCCTCAAACTTCTCTCTCACAGGTAGAATGTGGAGAGTCTCTCACTGCACTATCGCTATTTCCATGGAATGTGCTCAGACGAACTGTATTCCTTAGTTCCACCAGGTCTAACTTTCATAACTAGGACTCCCCATGCCACGGCTAGGACCTGCTAAGCCACTTACAAAGTAGCAAACCACCCACATTCCCGCCGTATTCCATTAGTGAGAAGTAAATTCCACTTGAATAGCTTCTTCTTGTGAACCACTGCTCTGTGAAACAGACACCCAAGAGGATGTTTCTCCCGATCAGTACAATCTTAACTTGCTCAAGTCTATAGCTAACCTTTATCTTCCCCTTCTATCCATATAAACTACCCCTTAACATAACCCTCTACCTAGAGTGACCCCCCCCCCGGGTCTTGTACAGAGTGATCCTTACTGTAAAAAAAAAAATTCTTCATGTTATTATCACAACATCTTGTATTCAATAACCCTCTGTGAAACTAAGTTGGGCAAACTGAGAATGTGTAGTTAGTGTAGTGGTAGCTTTGAAAAAGAAATCGGTGTGCAGGGTTCAAATTCCAACCGTGTTTGTTGCAGTCACTTTTTCAGAAATAGCATTGGGAAAAGTATAAATCCATCTCTTTTACTCCCAGCTATGGGTTAAATAACCAGACAGACTCTCTAACCACAGTTGGCAACCAGTTTAAGAGAAGAACAACTGTAATTTCAAAACTGTTTATGTAAATCTTATTGAACAGATCTCCAGCAGGATTCAAACCTATGTCCCACTTGAGAGGAGAAACTATCATTAGATCTGACATGGTTATACCAACTCAGCCACAGAGTAAGTTGTCGATTGAATCCTGCAAGAGAGCATATATTTTTCTTTACTAAGATTTACTCAAATATTCAGGCCAGTAGACAAAAATAAATAAATACCCTGTTTAATAAATAAACAGAGCATCTACACAAATATGGGTATCCACAAAAAATAAAATTTAATATATGGCTCTTACCACATTTCACCATTCCTGGCAGATCTTCAATCATCACAATATGTGATATCTGATAACAAAAGTGATGGCAACAAAAAAAAAAAAAAATAAAATGAATTGAAATGAAATCAGCTAGATTAAAAAAAATAATAATTTCCAGCATTCCTCGTTTGGGCATAACAAATTTAGTCTGATGAAGTCCTAAAGAAAGAAATATCATACAAAAACATTTCCCACATTGTCATACATTTTTCCATATATATATATATATATATATATATATATATATATACACACACACACACACACATGTGTGTGCGTACGCGCTACTTTCTTCTGTCTCTCTTACTTTCAATATGTTTTGTGGGTGCCAAATTTTCTAAACCCTCTTTTCCCACTGTGCCCTAGAAATTTCAACTTTCTCTTTCTGATGTTAAGTATATGTCTTGTTTATTTCCATTTTCTCTAAAACTTTGTCACTGATCACATGTTCAGTCCATGGTATTCTCAGCATCCTTCTGTAGAACCACATTTCTGTTGCCTCACATTTTTTTCATCTCTGATGAGATTGTCCAGAATTCATTGCTATAATAATTTTTGCAAGTTTTGACATTATTAAAACCTATTGGGATTTGCATTAAGCATATGAATACTTTCCTTTTTTTATCATTCTGGGTATGATGATAAACTACATCTGGCAGCAAGGCCTTTGATTGAGATGTTTTGAGGAGCACAGAACCATCTCTTAATTGCTGATGTTCCCAGGTCCACCCTGACCTGGGGTGGTAGCACTTGTTAGGATCCCAGCTATAGGCAAATAGTTAACCCCCAAATTGGGGTGTTAACCCCCAAATTGGGGTCATAACACTGTGAAAGTATAAAAATACATTTTTATAGTCAAAACATTACCAGCAATACATCATTGAAAAAAAATATATATATATTACCAGCAATATGTTTTTATAAATAAACAAAAATATTACCAGCAGTACTTTGTTTGTAATAGAAATTACTAATGCTCCCAAGAAAATTAAATTTTGGTATTAAATAACCCATAAGAAGTTGATATGCCACTAAACAAACATCTTTTTTTAAGCATAACTGTATCATCTTTTAAATTAGATTTTACTAATTTCAATTCTGCTCTTGTTTATTAGAAGTTGCTCATATCTTAAATTGTTTCAACACCAGTTTAATAAGAACAGGTGATAAATTGATGTAGCCTAGTCATATATTAATCACAAGAGATTTGTAGATCATGGCATTTTCCAGACTCTCATATATTTACCATTCTACTGGATTCTCACCCAAATTTAAATAAAAAATTAAAATACTTAGAGAGTTAAATTTTAACTGAATGCTCCGCCCTGAATATCTTTCTATATGGCAATTGTCATATTGATGCACATGAAATATGTACACATTAGCAGCTTCTAATATAAATGCTATAGAAAAAAAAAAAAATAAAGAGGTTAGTGGTAAAAAAAAATTAACCTAAAATAAAATGTAATCCTATACTTTGACAAGTCATTGATAGGTCTGAGCTAAACTGAGAAGTAGTTTGTTTTTAATTGGACTGCAGACAAAATTATTATTCTTGATCCATAATAGTTGATATTAGTTATTTATTTGGGCAGCAACCCCTCTTTTATACAAGTTTCATTAAAAATGACTGACAAGTACTGCAGCTAAGTTTTTTTTATTTAACTACAGTACCTTGTCAGTCATTTTTAATGTAACATGTATAAAAGAGGGATTGTTGCCCAAATATGTAATTATTAAATTACATGACCTGGCAGCCAACAAGGAAAGTAACACTATTCAGAAAAAAAACAAACCTTGTTTTAAATAAAAAACTTAACTGCAGTACCTTGTCAGTCATTTTTAATGAAATATAGGGGGAGGGGCTGCAAAAGTAGGTATATAATAAGTATTACCATTATTGTAATAGTGGTTCTAAAATTCATTTAATTCGTTACAATTATTTTTAATATTTTTATTTTTCTGCCTGCTTGTATCCAAGTATGCCTGTACGCTAAGGTGTCTCAGTCATATTTTTGGCTTCATTCAATACCCACAGAGGCAACCTGTGGTTTACACTGTAGTTATACTGAGTGGACCTTAGTTACAGCTTCTGGGAGAGAGCGCATAATTTGGCATGGTCAACAGTTTGAACAATGCCAGTTCACTCAAACTCTCGATCACAATGATGACTTATGACTTTATGCTAGCACTACCCCCAATGAATTTCAAATATTAGGTTGGTGCAAAAATAATGACGTAATAATGCCGTTTTTTGACGTTAGAAAATACGTCAAAAAACGATATTATTACGTCATTATTTTTGCACCAACCTAATAATTTCATCTACTAGATTTCACTTACAAAGCTTGAGTTAATCCATGATATGATTATCAAACCCTTTCCAAAGTGTGTCCTGCAGGCTGGGAATGTCTTCCCAGGCCAAATATTATTATTAATAAGTCAACCGCTGTAACAAATCAACCATGGTGAGATTCAATTTCACGTCCCAAGGTTGGACCTGCTCACATTCTAACCATTTGACCATGTGTTCACTATTTACAAGTGTTACAATCTAGAAGAGATTTTTAGTCAGATTGTAAAACCTTTTTGTGGGCAACCCACAAATTTAGAATGAATAATTATTAAACCAAGGGGAACATTTTATAATAAACAAAGATTTCATTCATCATCAGGGGAAAAGGCCATTCTACTAGTTTATTATTTAGAAATAGCTTTTGTTGTAACAATTACTGCTTGCAACTGTTCAGAGTAAGACTATCATTTTTTCTTTACTAGTGATATCAGGATGAAAAAAAACATTTGTGTGCTTTGTAAAAGCAATTTCACAGAACAATTTTCCACCTAAATACATTTTCTTTTGTTATAACATCGTTGTAAATGAATAATGACAATAGGAAAGATGTTGTAAATTATACCTTTCAGACATTTCACCTTGATATTATAAGTTATACAAGATTACTTTTCAGAACGATATATATCTAGCAGTTCTTGCATAAACTGACTCTGATAGAAACTCATTAGGTCCCTAAGGTACTAAAAGGTTGTTTCAGTGTCAGTATCGCCAGTTAGAATGTAAGTTTTAACTCAGTGTAAAAAAATGCTTCTTCAACTTGTGTGTGTGTGTGTGTGTGTGTGTGTGTGTGTGTGTGTGTGTATATATATATATATATATATATATATATGTATATGTATATATATTCATTCACACACAAGTATAGGATTGATGTAGATGGAATAAATTCCAATAACCAAAAATACTATTCTTAAAAGACTGCTCAATACAGAGTATAGCAGATATCATTTATTCAAAAATTATAACAAACATGTTATAACATCACTAAAAACAATAGCCATTTTGTTTCAACACGTCTGGTGTCTTATCAAGAGATGGCGTTGAATGTAGAATAAAGAGTTTTAAAAGGTTCAAATCAAACACCCCTCGATAGGGGAAATGCTGTTACATAAGCTACAATGACCAATCAAAATACAAGTATATAAGAATTCAAAAAACTTAATGCCTTAATGTTAGTCTTAGACTAAAACGGAAATCATTCTAACTGATTAATATTAAATTTTATTATAAAATTGAAAATAAAAATTACCAATTTTAAATTTAACCTGTATTAAGTTTAAAATGTAAAATTATTTAAAGAAGGAACTGAGGAAAAAATACATATATTTTTTATTATATTTTTTGTTTTAATCGAAAAGCCAAAATTTTAGTTAGAGTAAACATTAATATAAGGAGATACAAATATTGTAACAACTTAAGATACATTTGAAGTGATGATATGGGCAGGGTAAGAAATTTTGCAAATGACAATACATACACAATCATATTATAATACACACACAGAAACACACACAATATATATATATATATATATATATATATATATATATATATATATATATATGAGAAAGAACGAGAGAATATTACACAGTTGTTTTTAGCGGATATCCATGTTTGAAATAAATGCCCCGTTTTTTATTTTAAATAGTGTGTATTATGTATTATGTCTATTTGTCTGCCAGTTTACTCCAGAAAAAAAGAAAATGTGCTGTCTAGCCAGCTATGAAATTGAGTCCCCTCGGGAGCACACTTTTATATTAAGCTTTCTCAAGTGGATCAGAGTGCAGAGGCTGATAGACATAATATATACGGTTTAAAATAAAAAAACGGGGTGTCTATTGCAAACATGGGTATCCACTAAAAGTAACATCTGAAGTAATAAAAATGACAAACTAAAAAATAAAACCATTAATTTTTTAGAAATTGTTTTGTATATGATCCAGTGATGAATATGGGCTTTTGAAAATAAGTGAATAAGGAAGTCTGCTTTCCTTAAAAGGATAAATAGAAGAAACTTGCTGGGCTGTGATGAAAGCAAGCCAGAACAAACAGTCATTTCTCTAAAGGAGAACAAATGTTTGAACCTTGCCAGAGAGCACATTTCCTTAATTAAGTTGTATTGAGTCTGCAGACTAACAGATATAGTGCACAGTGTTTAAAATAAAATAAAAAATGGAGTGTCTATTTCAAACATGGCTATGTCCTAAAAGTAATATTTTAATATATATAAGTGGACATTGCAGTCAACAGCCAGTGGCAACAGTGTGCTTCATGCTTAAAGGCAATCTTCAGGCCATGAAGACTGCATTTAAGCATGAAACCAGCTGTTGCTACTGGGTATTGACCTTAATGTACACTTTTATATTTATATATACTCTATCTCTGATACTGAGAACTTTAACCCATAAATATAACATACTTTAAAACTATATTTTTATTATTATAAATTAATTGATTTAAAATATGGTTTTTTCGCTACACAGTTCTAACCATGTTTCAAAAATTGAAGCTAAAAGCTTCGAATTTAATTTTGTAATTAAATTAAAGACAATAGTTCCATTTCATCCTCAAGTGAATTTTTTAGCTTCCATTTTTGAAATATGGTTAGAACTGTGTACCAAAAAAAAAAAAACATATTTTAAATCAATTAATTTATAATATTAATGCTCTGTAAATTTACATTGAGCACTATTTTGTAAAAATAAAAATATCTATAAGAACACCGGATTATATATCTTACTGTTCTTTATATATATATATATATATATATATATTTATGGTTTTACTCAGAGAATATAGTTTCCATAGGGAAAACTCTAACCAACATTATATACAAGTATATGATTGGTGTATATGGAATGAATTCCAATAACCAACAATTACTATTCTTAAAAGAGTGCTCAATACAAAGTAGAGCAGATATAATTATTTATTTAAAAAAAAAAAAAAAAATTTATAACATAAATATGTTATAAAATTGTTAATTAATTTGAAACTTTTAAAACCATTTATTTTACATTCAACGTCATCACTTCATAAGACACCGAAGGTGTTGAAACAAAATGGCTATTTTTGTAGTGATTTTATAACATATTTATGTTATAAATTTTTTTTTTTAAATAAATAATTATATATATATATATATATATATATATATATATAAAATATTGCAGAGTGAGTATTGGTGCTAATAAAATAGTGCTCAATTTATAATAAGAGAGCTATAATTTATATTTATAATAAATATACATATTTTTACCTCACTGGCAGCACTACCAGTGAGGTAAAAAAAAATATTTTTTATTATTTGTGTGTGTATGTGTGTGTGTGTGTGTGTGTACACAAGGTAATTTCTATCTTTTCTTTTTTGTTCACTGAACCACATGAAGATTGCTTTATGGTGTGAAACTTGGAAGTCACTGTGTCTGTGATGTTTTGGGATTGGATTCCATTTCTATTCTAAGTCATTTTTTTAACTGGAAATTTCTAAACTGCATTATTGAGTAATTTTTATCTTAAGGTAGAGAGTTATTTTTTTTTTAATGGTCTTTTTTTTATCTTTCTTTCTACCCACTCAGGATTGGTTTCTTTTGCTTTTTTGTTTTCAAAGTTTCGTTAATTCTAGATCATATATATATATATATATATATATATATATATAAGTAAATATAAGTAAATAAAATCAGTAATGACTCTAGGTCATCAATGTTTCTTTGGCTCATTATAATCCTTAACAAAAATATACTATTGGTATAACTTAGATACTAATTGTAATTTTTACCAGACATGTAAAACATGTGTATCTATTGAGCATGTGTTAGTATATATGCCTATGCATTAGTGTGTTAATGTATCTCTCTGTCTGTGAATTTTTAGCTTAATTTATTTGTACGCTTATGATCAGTACTGCTGATTGACATATTTCCTCACCAGTACACCAGTCACACTCCTCACCCCAACCCTCCAGTAGATAAGTTAAAGCTGCCACTTTCTTTGATTTTCGCCAACTTTAATTCAGGCTAAATTTCATTTGTCCTTTTTCAATTGATACATTTCGTTTAAAAACCTTATACTGTACGCAATAAGTTATTTAATATTTGAAAACAGTAAGTTGAAATAAAAAAGAGTTCTTTCAAAAACAGGTCATTAGAGATTTTAAAAGGATTATTTATAAAATTAAAGCAAGAAATACATTGCCTATTAAGTATGTCTCCAGTTTGAAAAGGCTCACAATCTACACAACCCAAACAGCCATGTTAATTTTATTTCAATCTTTTTTTTTATTTACTTTCTTTTTTTGTTTCTTTCTTCTTTATTATGAACAATATCAACAAAATGTATTTCAGTGAATATTTCGAGGTATGGATTAAAACAATTCATTTTGGATCCACATGAAATCAAGAATGAAAATGATGCAATATGAAAGATTTTTGTTGCTTTGAAATAGGTATACTTCAATGCTGAGATGCTTGGGCTGAGCCCAACAAGGCTGACGATTATATATATATATATATATATATATATATATATATATATATATATAGGATATTACAACAAAAACATTAAGAATCGCTACACAATTTCGGTCATATTTCAACAATGTGTCTCCTCAGACAATTGTAAATTAATGGCAAGTGAATGATTAATTTGGTTTCTAAAAGAAAAATACATCCTCTTTTTTGAAAAAAAAAAAAAATATATATATATATATAATTTTTTTTCTATTTCTTCCAAAAAAGAGGACGTATTTTGCTTTTGAAACCAAATTAATCATTCACTTACCAGTAATGTATAATCGCCTGAGGAGACACATTCTTATGTGTTGAAACATGACTGAAATTGTGTACCAATTCTTATGTTTTTGTTGTAATATCCTAAAATAAATAATACTGCACTACTATGTATTGAGTCCGGTTTTAAATTGAATGTTAAGAATGTAGAAAGTGTACTCTATTTGTACTCATCATACCTGGATATATATATATATATATATATATATATATATATATATATAAAACATGTAAATTTCAAGAATTAGTTAGTCAAAAAAAAATTTTGATTGAAGATGGAAGAGAGCTTGGTACTTTAATTCAAATAATTATATTGAAGTTTTTGGCTCTTGTTTTGAAACATGAGAACTCTTATGTAGCGATGGAATCATATTTTTAAATAAATAATTATATATATATATATATATATATATATATACATACACACACACAATTTTGATCATACAACAGATGTGAAGGGACTTTTAAATGCTAACAGTATAATGTTTATACACTTCAATGATTGAATAAAGAAGTTTTAATATATTAAGCTTATACTTTTCTTTTGAATTTTAATTGTGAAAGAAAATTGTCCATGTTGTAGTTACATAAAAGTAATTTATGATAATATAACTTGCAGATCAGGCCTAACAGGAGTACTGTTGTCATATTTGGGTGGGAGTGGACCAATCCCCACTTTCCAGTCTCAATAGAGTCCAAAAGTGTCTCAGAGTCCTTGTCAGTGACAAATTATTTCCTACCTTCCAAACTCTCTCAATGGCAGGATATGGCAAGCCTCTAACTGCTGTATCACTACTTCCATGAAAAGTGCTTGGACAAACTGAATTCCTTGATTCCACCAGTTCTAACCTTCATAGCCAGGCTCTGCCATGCTACTCACAGAGTAGCAAACAATCCAGATTCCCTCTATATTCTATTGGTGAGAAGTAAAATCTGCTTGAACTCTTCTTTCCATGAGCCACTACTCTGTGGAACTGACTCCCAAGAGGATGTTTTACAGATTACTACAATCATAACCTATTCAAGTCTAGGGTTAACCATTATCTCCCACTCCTATCTGAATAAACTGCCTCATACTGTAACAGTCTACCATGAATGGCCCCCCCAGGCCTTGTATAGGATGAACCTCACCATAAGAAAAAATGCTGATCCCAGTGGATTAAAAAATAGTTTGTTATCAAATATTAAAGATAAGGAAAACTGGCATTGAGTCAGTGTACTAAAATTTGTGCAGGTAGCATTATGATCACCAGTACATAGAAAGTGGAATCAGTGTGCTGAATTTAAATTCTGACAAAATCAGTTCTGTTCACTTTACACTAAAACCTTTGAAAAAGGGATGAGTTCATCTTGCTTTACATCATACTTATTATAAAACCCAGGTTGTGTGTGTGTGTCTGTACGTTTATATATTGGATCGGATTTCCTACATTTTTCAACCGATTTCAACAAAACTTCACAGGACTACGTAAAATTACCTTGCGGTGGTTCTGACAGTGCCAAAAATTGGAAAAACACAATTGTTTTTGCACAAAATCAATTTGAAAACACGATTAAGAGGCATCACGAGAATGAAAGGGGGACAACTCATATTGAGTTATACTTATTATAAAACCCAGGTTGTTTGTTTGTGTGTGTGTGTGTGTGTGTGTGTGTGTGTGTGTGTGTATTCCTTTATATATGAGATCGGATTTCCTACATTTTTCAACCGATTTCAACAAAACTTCACTTTTTTTTTTGGCAGGTAGTGTTTCTTATTGTCTTGCACACTTTTTTCTTTATTTTTACATTCAGAATGCTTTAAAAATTTCATTTACAAGACAATTGTTTATAATAAAATTCTATTCAATCGATAAACTCATAACGATTGGAAACAATGTTTTTGTTTGAGTTTGGGTTTGTCCAATTCGTAAAAAAAAACAAAAAAAAACCTTAAACAATAATCTTTGTCAATTTTATTTTTCAGTCTTTATGATGGTCGATACTTGATCTATCTCTTACTGTTACATCCTCAGGCAACGCCGGGCGCTACTGCTAGTATTAAATAACAAGGCAGACTGAGCTCTCTTGGCTTTGATAGTAGCTAGTCTAAGAAAAGGAAAACCAGCCTGAAGAAGGATGGACTCCATCGAGCTATTTAGATGCACCTATTACAGTAACTCTACATGTGGTGCCTGAACAACCTTAGTGTATTATGGGACTCTTGTGATTATGGCTAAAAATCATCATAATAATAATGACTACTACACATTTCTGCATACACCCTTCTGCCAAGGTGACTAGACACACCCTATTATAGATGACCATTCAACCCAGAGAGCCCACTTGTAGTTTATACTGCAACTTTACTGAGCAGAATTTAGTTACAGTTTCTGAGAGAGAGAGTGTTGTATCCCATTGATACTCCCACATTTTTTTAAAACAACTGGAAGGAAAAGCTTAACCATTATTGTTGTAAGACTGATGCAGGATATAAAGTGGCCTCAAAAGCAACAAAAAGATGTGTTCCACAGCCCAGAAGACTAGGATAAAAGTGTAGTTCCAGCAGCAGCCAACTAGCTGTCCACACCTCCAGCCACCAGCAGTAGTAGTTTCAGCTAGCCAGCCATCATCATCTCCAGCTTGCTATTGGTTGTCACACCAGTCATCTCCAGTATGCCTCCATGTCCAGCCTTCCTTGACAATGATATGCAATAAACTGTCTTTTTCGGGACAACACTCTCCAATGACTATCAAAACTATACTTTTCAGGACAACACTTTCTAGTGACCATGAAACTGTCCTTTTCAGGACATCTGCTCTCCAGCAGCCACAAAACTGTCCTTTTCAGGATATCTGCTCTCCAGCAGCCACAAAACTGTCCTTTTCAGGACATCTGCTCTCCAGCAGCCACAAAACTGTCCTTTTCAGGACATCTGCTCTCCAGCAGCCACAAAACTGTCCTTTTCAGGACATCTGCTCTCCAGCAGCCACAAAACTGTCCTTTTCAGGATATCTGCTCTCCAGCAGCCACAAAACTGTCCTTTTCAGGACATCTGCTCTCCAGCAGCCACAAAACTGTCCTTTTCAGGATATCTGCTCTCCAGCAGACATGAAACTGTCCTTCTCAGAACAACACTATTTCTTACCCCCTCTACATGAGCTTAAAGAGTTATCTTTGGCCTTGTTCACACTAACATTATTTTTGTTTATGTATTTTTCTTTAACAAAAATAAACTTGGCAATATATTTTTTTTTTTACTCATGACTTCATTTTGTTTATTATTGTCTTCTATCAATGAATATCTGTTTGCAGGCCAGTTTACCACCTGCAACAAGAGTGCATAATTTGGCATGATCATTTTTTTTAAAGGCCAGTATGGGTCAAACCTTTGGTCAGGATGACTTGCAATGTTGTCCCAGCACAAACATTGATGACTTTATAATGATTCTTATCTATTCAATTTCACTCACAAGGCTTAGATCAATCTGTGGTATGGTTTTCAGGTACTTTCCCCTAAGTGGCATGTGCTGAGATATCGTACCCCGGCCAATAACATCAAGAAATCACTTCCCTGACAAATCAACCATGGTGAGATTTGAACATCAGTCTCATGATCAGAAAGTGGATGTTCTAACCACTTTCATGTGCACATGTTTATTTATGACTTTTCTCATGATGGTTGGTTGTTTTTATTTAGTGGCATATCAACCTCTATGGGTTATTTAATGCCAAAATCAAAATATTTTGTATGCAATTCTATTTTTTTCTTTGTCGATAATAATGGTTTCAGTGATACAGGCCTTACTAATTAATCCATAGCTAGAGGGAGGAGAGATGGATTCATACCTTTCCCATGGGTATTTGCATGTAGGTTAATATAACAAACCCAACCGGAATTGGAACTTGGCTTGCCGATTAACAATTCTGAGCCATTATTCATTACATCTTCTGCACATTGAAGATTACAGCAGCAGGTATTCATTTATTCATGAAAATGATTAAACAAATAAAATAGAAAAAGAAGCAGTAGTATTCGTATATGATTTGAAAATTTTCCTGAGTAAAATCTTGTAATATTTCTAAGTCACTGCTGCAAATATAACAAATTGATAACACCAAACAGAATCATTTACACAAATGACAATCTTGACATTCTTATCACTGGTTGAAAGAAGAGCATTGCTTTAAGGTAAAAGCTAATTTTGAACCTATTGGCTCTTGTTTTAATGCTTTTGAATATCTGCCCAGATGCAAATGGAAGAAAAATAATTTGTGTTCGACATGTTTTGGCTTTAACAACAGATGCAATAGGTTGAATCAATAGATGAAAGTTCATACCCTATGAGCCTATTCTCATTAGCCAATCTCATGATAGATTGAATAGCCCACTTATCACAAAAGTTGAAGGTTACTACAGTAAACACTCATATCAACAGTAAATAGGATATGGACTAATAGTACAGATGAAGGTTTCCCTTAAATTAAACCTATATTTTCTCAGGGATAAGAAAAATTAAGTGTTTTTGCCACTCAATGTTTTCCATACTTGTTGCACAACTTATTTTCTCAACAAAAAATGAAAGAAAGAAGAAAAAAAAAAAAAAAAGAGAAAAAAGAAGAAACAGTGCAGTATGAATTATTAAGATTAGTGACCTCAGTGTCATTGTTTCAATCACATATGGAGGGTCTTTGATCTTCATTAGGGGTAATGTGTATCTTGTGACCCTCCAATCTAAATAAACCTCTCCTCCCTGATCCAAATAAAGATTTGTCTTTCTGACTATGGCAATAGTTCACTCTGCCTTGTTAATGGTAATGGTAACATCTGGCATTTAGAGACTGAGCATCCAGGGCTACTTTCTTCACTGCCTGGCTATCGGGCTGGAATCAAAGTTTTGTATCTGTTCTCCTCATTAATAAAGGAAATGGCAATATTAGCCTTTTCTTTATAAGAAAACATTCGGCATGTATTGACTATGCTACTCAAGTTACACTTTTCTTCACTGCCTGGCCATCAGGCTGGGATCAAAGTGTAGTATCTGTTCTCCTCCTCTCTAATGGAAATATTAGTCTTTTCTTTATAACGAAACATTCGGCATGTATTGACTGTGCTACTTGAATTACACTATTCTTCACTGCCTGGCTATATATAATTTATATTCTCAAAATTATACATTATGCAAATAATGAAATATTTTTAAAATCTAAACATTAAAACTCCAAAGAAACAACTGCATTCATTTTTCACTTTCAGAATTCTGATGTTATGCATTATTTATTTTTATAATTTAATCTAAATTTTATTTGTTTTATTCATGGTTTTAAGAATTAATCTTATTTAAAAAAAAAGGTTCTTCATAATTTCCTCAGAAACATTTCTGTAATTTGAGAATATAATCCAAATATCTGAAAAGTAATTTTCCCAGAGTTGATTTGCATAAGAAGATAGCAGAAGGCAATCATCCACTGAATGGTCTAAAGAAACAGCTTTGTAATTATATGTATATGTTCTTGTCGGGAAAGCAATAGTGATCTATGTCTAGCAATCTAGTCTTTTCATGACCATTCAGCTATGGAAGAATGCATATTCTTTCACAAAAACACTACTTTATATCCAGGAAAATTCAGGTAAACGAAAATGAAAAGAAAAACATGAAAAATGTTTACCGCTATCTCCAAGTAAGTTTTGAATAATAAAAATCAGTATTACTCTTGTTAAAGGTGATCAAAGCTGAATAGAAAAAAAAAACAAACAAAAAAAAAACAAACAAAAACAAACAAAAACAATTACTGCTGAAGTGACAGTTTTGATGATGAACATTTTACAACACATGATGGTTCTTTCAGTAGTTGTGTATTAAAAGTTTTCCTTCAGGATGTAGGCAATCATGGCGCTCCACATCTCCCTGTTCCTTGTAGCTCTTAATATGTTTTGTCTTTTTGTTATTTGACCCAAATCCTGTTCTACCATCAATTTACTCAAACTCATCAAGTAAATTTCCTGCTGCTTTTCCCTGTCCCTCAATCTGTCCTGTGAGTATCAGGTTTTCCAAGCCCTCTTTCCTCATTACATGCCCCCAAAGTTTCAACTACCTAATGTTAAGTAAAAGTTTCTATTTTGTTTCCATTTTCACAAAAACCTCATCATTGCTCACATGTTCAGTCCATGTTCTACTATGGACTGGTTAAAGATCTATGACAATTTAGTACATTTTATGAATACAGTAAGCCCAGTATAATGTATTTGGGATTTAACAAACTTTATCACAGGGCTGAGTTTGGATATGGACCTTTATTTTTTTGTATTAGTCATGAATAAAAAAAATTATTGTAAGTAACCTATCGGTAATCATGTCTTAAGAAAAGTCTATAGCAATTTAGTACATTTTATAAATACAGTAAAGCCCAGTATAATTGATTTGGGATTTAACAAAGATTATCACAGGGCCAGTGATGTGGTGATGTTTGATGATGTCTGGGGCCAACTCCTTCATTGTATGTCCCTAAGACTCCATTGAAGGAGGTGCCTACAGGGACTAGTCCTAAGAAATGTGAGGAAATGTATAAATTCATTTTCAGATGTTTAGGTTTTATTGCAATTCTAATCATCACCTTTTAAAACAATAGATATTGCTGAGGAGTGAAGGTAGTTAAAATAATATTGGCATCATGGGAAAAAAACATCCATCTGAAACTATGTCTTATTGCTGGCACGTTTATTCATGTTTCCAAAAAAAAAAAAAAAAAAAAAAAAACAATATTTTTTAATCAGACATAAAAGAAATCTAGTTTATGGTAGTATGGTCCTACGTAATAGATTTTCAATAAGATTTTGGGTCATCATCAAAAATGTTAAGAACCCCTGAATGACACTGACAAAAAGATGAGTAAAGTTCTTTATGATTTTTTTATGATACTGTATATTGTATTAAACCTTTTTTTTTTTTTACAGGAAAAATTTTAAAATATGACCTCTAAGCTAAAATTACAACTGAATTTATGGATTTCAGCATGAATGGACACACCTTCTCCCACCTCATCTGTTTGGTTGAGTGTTTATGGTATAAGATAAATTATAAAAAAAATGAGGCCATGTGTCTCTTGCACTAGTGGATTAAAGTGTTACTTAAAACATATCTAGCAATTGTGAGTTGGTCTGATAATGCTGAAAATTCATGTACTCTGGGGTTTAATGGAAGAAATGAACATTTCTTGCATTGAACCCCAGAGTACACATAGAAGACTGGTAAATATGAAATATTACTGAAGCATGAAAAACAGAATTGAAACAACCTATCTTTGCAGAGTGAATAAAAGGTTCAGTTCAAAATTCTTAGGAGGTTATCAAGTATGATGAGAGACAGCTGAAGAAGGCCAGAGGCTACAATAGCTGAAACACTTTATTGTATATTGTAAAATCAAACCTCCTGAAGAGTGGATGTAATCTTTGCAAAACTCAGAGTAGGGGTATGATAAGTGAACATTTAATTTTATCTATTACTATTAATGTTCTATCTATGGAGCATTTTAATTACAAAGACTGCTTGCCCTAAAATATTATCTTCCAGAAATATCCTGGTTGATTTTTCTTCTCCTTTTTTTATTTATTTATTTTTTTATTTATGAAATACACTCTTTGTTACTGTTCTATACATATATACACAAGAGAGTGCTGAAAGTTGTTGGCCCAAAAAGAAGAAATTCCCTCCCAAATTCTGATGTTTCGTCAGATCAAGAATTTTTCAGCACCCCTATGTGTGTGCATGTGCGGAACTTTCTCCAGAGCACAGGTATTACCAAAGACAGAGGGTCAGGTAGCAATTTAAGTAGAGATATACTTTGATCCAAGTCAGGAATCATGATAACCCAGTTATTCTTTATGAGTACTAATGTTTCATGGAAAGGAGGCATAGTAGAGTAATAGATAGTGGCTCAGATCGAGGAATCAGAGAGCAGAGTTCAAATTCCAGTCGAATCCATTACATTCAATTACGTGCTAATACCCTTGGGAAAGATATGAATCCTCCTCTTCTTCCACCAGCTATTGGTAAATAGCACGACAGACCAAGTTCTATAGCCTTGGATGGTAATTGGTCTACTGTAGAAAGAAATGGCAACCTACTGCAGGAAAAAAAATCTGCCTTATCAGTCATGTATCGAAAGATACATGATTGCCTAAGTATGGCACATAACAGACTGAATATTTCATTAAGTAATCTGGGCAAATACTGATATAGACATGTTTTTTTTTTTTAAGTACTATCTCCAGTCCTATACATATATTGGATAAAGTATTAGGGACATTCTAATACAACACATATACTTGTACCAAGGCAATCCTTCACCTTGACTTGTACACAATGCCATAATGTTATTTAGTCTCCAGAGAAAACAAAGAATTCAATGAAAAGATAAGAGTTGAATATAATCATTTTTGGCTTAATGGAATTCTGTACATATTGGTTTGATTCCAATTACATGTGGATTCTAAGCCTCTTTTCCTTCTAATTCAATATTAATAGATTTCATATGCTGACAAATGTCATTAAATGTAGTTATGTGATTATGAGCCCATTCAATTTAGGATTAATTCTGTTATTAATAAAGAGAACTCATCTCATTCTTATTAATACATTCAAATAAATGAAATTAATATTTAATACATAAAATTCGAATATATGTAACAATTTAACTCTTTGGTACCTTGACTTTATGAAGACTGTGACTCACAGTACTAGATTGGTAGATAGGTCTCATCATTTTACAGTTGAAATGGCTAAATGTAATCCTAAGTCCTATGATAACAGTTTCTTCTCTCACACTTCTTGCTTGTGGCACTCGCTTCCAGTTCCATATTTTCCAGTCAACTTTGATCTTCAAAGATGTAAATGAAATGTCAATAATGTAATCTATCTGCTGGAGTCTTGATCTTTTATTGTTCTCTCTCCTTAATATTTCCTCCCTGCACCTCTTTCACTCTCAGTAATAACTTGCATCTCAGTGTCTTTATCACCTTGCTAGGGTAAAAATGATTGTAAAAAAAAAAAAAAAAAAAAATTTGTTACTAAAAATGTGTTGAATGTGGACTACTCTATTTTCCCATGTATACAGATATTACAGTATTCAATGTTTCAGTATTATGGCTGGGAGTTTGCATAGCACAAGTTTGAAATGGACAATAAATAAGATTAAATATATTCAAATTACTCAACCTTTTACCACAAAAACCATCTTATAAAATACTTACATACTAAGTTTATGGTCACAATAGTGAAGCAGCCAATAAACTAATCTCATTACATTATAAAATTGGTCTTTTTTTCTTTCTTTTTTTAATCGGTTTCACCCCAAGCATAGCAGTAAAACCACTAAGACATTATCTTCAAAAGTTTTAATGCAATGTCAATTGTAGATTGGCAACTAGGTCACACCACTTCACTGTTGAACTAGCTACATGCAACTGTCACTTCTAGTCTAACAGTTTGTTTCCTTGCACCTCCTAACTGTGGAACTTCTTTCTGCAATGTCAATTGCCATCTACTGTTTGGTCCTTTCCTCAACCCTCCCCATTCTCAGTCTTCTCATTCTCTTTCACACTTTGTAACCCCACCCCTACACCTTATTGGCATCATCATCTTGCTTGGGGTGAAACAATCAGAAAAAAACATCTGTCTCTTTAAATCTTTTTCTATTACTGTCCTCTCTGTTTCTTTCAGTCTCAGTATCTCCCTTGCATCCTAGTGGCTTTATTGCCTTGCTTAGAGTGGAAAAAATGGTAATGTACAGGGTGATGAAAAAGTCATACACCATAGGGGTTAATTAATTAATCATGTTTCAAATGCCTAATTTGTTTCGATAGATCCTGTTGAGTAGCCACCTCAGTCTGATGACCTATATGGCTACTCAACCCTTGGATTTTTTTTTCTAAGGAGGCCATTTGGAATCAGTTGTTGATTAGACATTTCCAAGAAATATTGAGGAATTTAATCCTTTGGAGACAGAGCCTCGTTTGGAGTTTGTGCCAACAAGATTGAGTCCTTTTCACAAGCTCTCACTTGAAACATGGAAAAAAAAAAAAAAAATCAAAGAAATGTGAGAAGCAATCTGATTGGCTGGTATGAAGACCAGCCAGCTAATCTTGATGCTTGTATTATTGGGCTGATGGGTCAGCCCAGTTAGTGTCTGGTGTCATCATCATTCAACTTTTCAGCTGATAGTTCAAGCCCTGTTGTCTCCTATGGAAGAATTAAATATAAATACAATAAAATAGGTACCTCCACTTTTTCACTAAAGGAGAGCATATTATAATGATAAAAGGCCCCAAATTTGATAAATACAAAGTTTTACCATCAAAATATTTGTTATTATTTATAGGAAAGACCAAATTATTTTTATTATTTTATTAAATTTTTTAATCCTTTCTAGCACATTTGAAATTTTGGTTAAAAATTCTTGTTGCTTTTGCGTCAGCAGGGGACCACAAATTAATATAGGAAATTTTTATATCTTTTCGCGATGAATTTTCTTGCAAAACTCAAATAATGGTTGTATTTTAATTAAATTTTCTGGACTTACATTTTTTTTTTTAGAGAATCTTGGCAAAAATATTTTTT
>OZ010609.1:57151875-57159375 GCA_963932145.1 Acanthosepion lycidas | reverse complement strand
TTGCCCATAGCTGGGACCCTAACAGGTGCTACCACCCAGCATCAGGGTGGACCTGGGAACACCGGCAATTAAGAAGTGGTTCCACGCTCATCAAAACCTCCTGATCAGAGGCCTTGTTGTTGGACATAATTTATTGTCTTACCCAGGACGCAGATCTAGTTTATCGTCATACCCTGGATGGACTCTGGAGGTGAGATTTTAAGTTGCTTCCTTCAAAAAGCTTAAATGAGGTTATTGGCCCCAGTAAGAGATCACAGATTTTTAGTAGATTAAGTCATATATTATATAAAATATAACCATATTAAACCATCATAAATTCTTGGGTCAAGATTTAAATATCTGGAAGATTTCAAAGATTTTTAGTACCCACATCTTTTTAAAAACTAGATTTTTTTTATTACTGCAATAGATATAGACATAATGCTAAAGTCATTTTTTGTGATGATTTATAAGTTAATAAACATTGTATAGGAAATTATATTTATGGCTTTCTCATGACCATTGATCATATGTTTTGTGTATATGTTTTAGGTGAAAGTGCGTGTTCAATATGTAAACAAAGAAAGTTTAGAAGAAGCATGCAAAAAAGCTTATTTCTACTATGGACATTTATTCCTTTATAGTGACTGTATTGAAATAAGTTAAAAGTCATCTTGATTATGTCTGTTTTCCTTTTGGTTCTGAAATAATTCATGAGAAGTAAAGATACAAATGGGTAAAGATGGTCAAGCTCAAGTCAGCTCTGTGCAGAGTTGAGAAGACCAAACCTTTATTTCATGAGTAGGTTTGCTAAAACATGTCCGATGATGTTGCTGGTAAGTGGAAAAAGTTCAGTTGTCAGCGGACTGTGGAAAAGTGACATTCCCCAGTGGAAACGCTATCACTGTCTGGTTCACATCTTTAAGCCAAGGGGAGAAAGAGAAAGATCCTGTTCTTTCCGGATGTAGGGTTATAAAATCACACTTGTGACCAGAAACCCTTTCCAGCTTCTTTATAACTTGCACCATGGGGAAAATTAATTCATTTTTTTTTGTTATTATTTTTTTTTTATTTATTGGTTTTATTTCATTCTACCCCCACACCATCCCCGTATTACACAATGACAAATCAATCAGGTTAACAAATTTTCTCTTTCTTTTATTTTGAAGTGAATTTGTTAAAACTCTGGGGTTGATAATGGAAGAAGTAACCTCATTTTCAGATGATAAAATAGCAAGAAAGAAAGATCAATTCTACCCTAGGGATTTCTTGTTATTATTTGCTACTGTTCAGTTATTGCTTGCCTAGTTTGTACTCAGTCATTATACCAACAAATTTACAATCAAATGCTTTAATCCACCAGACTGTTCAAAAACTAATATGTAATAAACATGCTTCAAGATTCCATAAACCTTTAGCACTCTACATTATTAATATTACTTCCCTTTCCACTGCATTCTTTTTCAAGGTCTCTCAATTTCAGTAACGTTATTGTTAATTTCACTCAAAGTTGTTTTCTGTTGCCATAGCAGGATATGACAACACAACTATGAAATTCAAACACACTATTGTTCAGGGATCAGAGCCATTTTCATTAGCAGGATAAACTTTTTGTACAGCAAATGAAGTCACATACAGAGTGATAAAGGTTAATAACCATACAGAATTTGGTTATCTCTGAAGCCATTCTTGAGTAATGTAATGACAGATAAAAAAGACATTTGGAGAATTATATAGTAAGATAGATATTGACCCTACAATAAAAAATCCAATCCTGAAAATTGATTAAAAAATATGTCAATTCAACAAGACATAATAGCTTGGGTGTAGTGTAATGTATAACAAGTTGGAAAAATTCTTGGTTTAATCCACTTTCAGAAAACTGACCAAACATCATTGTTTTTTTGGTGAGTGGGGGACCTCTATTTGGTTTGCCATATAAACAACTTTTCAGTGTCCCCTTATGTGTGTGTAGAGAGAGAGAGATAGAGATGTTTTCATTTTGTGTATGTCACTGGTTGTCGATTGTTAAACTCAAAAAAAGAGCAAAAAGAAATCTAAGAAAGTGGGGGAAAATCAACAAAAAACAAAAAAAGAAAAAAAAAAGAAAAAAAAAGAAAAAAAAAAGAGAAAAGAGAGAGAAAGCCAAGAGAAGTAAGGGGAGAAGAATATGATGTAAAGAAAGAAATATTAAACTGTTTTTTATAATTATGATATTCATATTGTTATTCACTTAAAAATACACAAAAGAAAAAATATATGTTGGGTCCTTGTCACAAGGAAGTAAGCAGAAATTCATTTAATTTTCTTTACAAGTCTTTTTTTTTTCCACCCAAGATCACTTGCCAGTGTCACACATTCTTGTATTACATAACTGAGAAAATTACAAACGACTTTAATAAAGTTTCTTGAAAGTTAAAAATTTGCTGTTAATATTTGCTATATTCAGTAAAGTATTCCCTTTTAAAAATATGACTCAAGTACAAGTTTTTAGTGGATTTTCTTTTGAATATTATTTTAGTTGGCATATAAGGATGTTCCAATAACTTGGACTGATTTTAGATGTGAATTAAGTTTAAGTATCTAATGATTTTTTTTTCTTTTTCTTTCAGATTTAACAACTTAAGTCTTTGACAATTTCAACTATGGAAAGATTAACAATCAGACAACATGTTAAAGTTATCAAAGCCTATTACAAAATTGGATGTTAAAACAGAAATGCAATGAGAAATTCCCAGGTTGCATCATCTCTCGAAACAGCGATGTCAGTTGGCAACCACGATCGTGTGACTTGATACCTTTAAATTTCTTCCTTTGGGGTCATCTCAAAAGGTCTATGCCATCAAGCCAACAATAATTCAACAGCTGAAGGATGAGATAAGGTATATTGATGAGATCAAGGAGCAATTATGCAGAGACGTCATCAAAAATTTTGACCATTCAGTGGAGGTGTGCTGTCGAAGTCTTGGCAGATATTTGGGCGATATTATTTTTCACACATAATTGCTATGACCCAAATAACAGGATCCAATAGAGAAATAAATAAATTTTCACCAATAACACTGATTTATTTACTGCTGATTTTGATCTGTCTAATGAAATACCCTTTATATTAGGTTGGTGCAAAAATAATGACGTAATAATGTCGTTTTTTGACGTTAAAAAATACTTCAAAAAACGACATTATTACGTCATTATTTTTGCACCAAACTAATAGCATGCAGATATTTATGTTTTCCTAAAATGTAAGCAAACAATTTTATTTTTTGGTAAAATTAAAGAAAATGTTATTTACTGTAGAAGTTTGAGAAAAACCAAAATCATTAAACCTATTTGGTTCAGAGAGGTGTAGTGGATTAGTAAATAGGATTGTACCTATTTGCTTATGTTAAGTAGAAGAGAAATAAAGTGTATAGTAAAGTAAGAGACAGGGAGAAGTTGACTACTGATCATGTGTCGTAGAACAACACAATACAACATTCACATTATTTACTTTTGGACTAATATGCTTATCTTTGTTGTTATCACAACCCATTGTGTCCCCCAGCTTTGTAAAAAAAAAAAAAAAAAAAAATTAAGGAGAGAGAACAATAAAAGAATGGGGAATTAAGAAGACCGAAGATAACATTTGACATTGCCTTTAAATTTTTGAAAATCAAAGTTAACTGGGGAGCAAGAAGCTGGGAGAGAGTTCCATAAGTGAGAAGTGTGATTAAAAAAATCTATTAGCATAGAACTTATGGTTACATCTAGACATTTCAACTGTATGATGAGACCTAATTGGCAACCTAGTACTGTACTTCAATTCATAAAGTCAAGGTACCGAGTTGAATATTAATGTAAGTTCAGTTTTTCTGAATTAAATTAAAAAGAATTTTAAGTTTCCTCTAAATTTATTTTGGTTCTTTATACAACACTGACATAATTTTACGAAAAACAAAAATAGTCACCACTAGAGAAAAAAAAAGAAATTACAAAATCTTTCAAGAACTGACTTGACAACTTACAAGAGAAACAGAATCTTTATATAGCTGTTTACTGTCTTTTATTGCCAAAAAAGTGGATGCATTTAAAAAATGTTTTTTAAAAATCTGAACTAGGCTAAAAGGAAAGAAATCCACCATGTTGTGCAGGTGATACAAACCAAAATAACATTTCAATAATACTCATTTTAACATGCATTATTAAAAATGATTATGAATAGGCTTTCTGACAGTGACATTTAAATGCTGATAGTTAAGAAAATCTGACATTGCTTGTAGTTTAATGCTATATTCAAATATTTGCTAGCAGTTCTATCAATTGAAACTATCTGATAGCTGTCTATATTTCCGAGATGAGGTGTTGGAATTATTTACACTATTTACATTGTTCGGACTGTTGTGTTCATATTTATTGCCACATTCACAAAGTTTTGGCCATTGTAAGCTCTGGCCTTCTTCAGGATCTGTCTATATTTTTCTGAGGTAAGGTATTGTAACTATTTACATTATTTATATTGTTCACTCAGTTGATAAGTGTTGGCTGAAGTATTCCAGTGACTTGACCAAAAGAGTTGTGAGTTCAATACCTGGTTACAGCAGAGGTGAATAAAAACTTGGAGAGTTGAGTTAAAGGGAAATAACTGATACTGAGATACCCAGAAAAGGCATGGCACATGGAACTAGAACAATCAACCCTGATGGATGAAATAAAGGGTTCGGTTCACAATTCCAATCACCTGAAGAAGGTTGGGGTGTACAATGGCTAAAACATCATAAATATGGCAACAAAGATGAGGACAACAGTCTGATTAATGTAAATAGTGTAAATATCTGATAGCTATTTGAGTCCCCCTGCCCCCGGTAGGTAAACATATGTTTTAGATGCATCTTAAACGTCAGTCTATTATGGTATATCTGCTGGGATTTGAAGAATCACCAACAGAATGCAGATGAAATGGTTCCAGTGAGAATTATCTCTGATTGTAGTGCTCCCTAACTTCATTTGGCAGATTAGCTTCAAGCCAAGTTTTGGACTATTGAAGCTGATTTTCAAGGATTAAAGTGTCACAGAAGAAAATGAACATGAGGTTTTATGCCTTGTAGGGAGTATATGCAGCTTGCTTAAATATTTTATATTACTCATCCTGAAATATCTATAGGAGTTATGCCTGAAAACAAACCTCAAATGTTTATTGATTTATTTAGGACAAATAAAGTAACCGAATATAAAACATACGTATTTTGCTTTATTGGAGGAAATTGAACATAGAATAAGCTGTACCATTGGTCGTTTTGCCCAACACTGCAAATTGCTACAAAGGCAAAACATTAACCTGAAAATTAGAGTCATGTTCTTAAATAGATCGAGACTTTCATATGGATGCCATGCATGGCACCAAACCTGTTCCGAAATATCTAGACAGCTCTTTGACATATGGCCACATAATATTGAAACATTGGTTCTTGTATGATCAGCGAAGTTAAGCAATGTCAAACATGGTTAGTATCTAGATGGGTGACCACTTGGGAACACCAGGTGGTGCAATGGATAAAGTAGTTGCAATTGTTAATCGGAGAACCAAGTTCTAATTCCCGTTGGGTTCACTATATTCACTTACGTGCAAATAACATTGAGAAAGGCATGAATCCACCTCTTCCCCCACCAGTTGTGGGTTAATTAGTAAGGTTTTTTATCACTGAACCATTATCTCCAAAAACAAAATAGCATACAAAATATTTAGACTTTGGTATTCAAACAACACCCAGAGTTTGATATACCACTAAACAAAAACCCCAAACCAACCAACAACTGCTTTCTTAGATCAATGATTAGAAATAGCTTTGAAAGAGTGAAGCAAAGATCATCCTTCTTTGAACATTGTGGCAACAACTAAAATGGATAGCACATGTAACTCTAAGAGAAAATAATGACAGAATGATAATAAAAGCTTTAATATTCTAGAAATTACATTCTTAGATCTATTAACTTCTTTTGCAATAGTAGAAATCATTATCCCTTGAGTTTTTTTTAAAATGAGAAGCCAACACTTGTGTGATTCATCAGCTTTGCAATGGCTTGTCATTGTGATAACTTAGGAAACATTGCTGCAAAGGGATAACTAAAATTTGTTTACAATGTTGTCGTACTTTATTTACACTATTTATATGGTTCAGACTGTTGTCCTCATCTTTGTCATATTCACAATGTTTTGGCCATTGTACACTCTGGCCTTCTTCAGCTGATATATGCTGGAATGTCAAAGCAAACCCTTTATTTCATCGACCAGGGTAGATTGATCTAATTTCATGTGCCATGCCTTTTCTGGATATCTCAATTTCAGTTATTTCCCTTTAGAAACTTCAACTCTCCAAGTTTTTTGTTCACCTATGCTGTGGCCAGGTATTGAACTCACAACTCTTTGTGTCAAGTCACTGGATTACTACAAACAACAATTTTATCCACTGGACCATGTAAATTCCAACGTATATCACCTGAAGAAGGCCGAAGCATACAACAGCTGAAATGTTGTGAATACGACAATAAAGATGAAGACAACAGTTCAAACAATGTAAATGGAATAAATAGTTGCAATACCTCATCTCAGAAATATAGATAGAGGTGGTCATACTTTGTCAGGAATACAATTAAATATACTCATGACTATAAATGATAATGTTCTATAATTTTGGATGCTACATTTTCCTGTAATAAACAGTTTTTATTTGATAATTTTCTTTATTCATAGTCCTTTTTTTTTTTTTCTTAAATCAAATTAAGAATACTTACTGCAATTTCTATCACAATCAAATCTGGAAATTCTTTATCTTTAGGCTCTGTTGATTTTGTCATTGAGCCATCAATTTATTTTATATTTTAAGCTTTAGCTTTTATTCTTACCATATATATATATATATATATATATATTACATACACATACACGCTGCAATGGAATGTCCCACACTCCCTATCACCTATGTGGACTGACTATATCAGTAGATATATACAGTGAGCACAGGATATAGCTTGAGGCTTGCTTCGGGAATTACTAGCTTGCCACCTGATTCCCTGTCTTTCAGTAGAGTATTCTCTTTTGCAATAAATCTCTCTTATTTGATCTACACGCGTATTGCTGTTCCTTCACTCTAGTACCACTTTTGTCTGTTTGTAACCTCTTCAGGATACAACATTATATATATATATATATATATATATATATATATATATATATATATATAGTTGGATAGATGTGAGCTTGTGACCCTGGGTTTCATGCTTTAGCGATCGTCAGACAAACAGGCTATAGCTTGGGGCTTGCTTCGGGAATTACTAGCCTGCCACCCGATTCTCTGTCTTTCAATATGTTAGCTCTATCACTGATATTGAGCGCTTTCTAATAAGTACCGCGCATATAATATATAAATAATTATACACATATATATATATTTATTTATATTTATATACACACACTTTTCACACACACATATATATATATATATATATATATATATATAGAGAGAGAGAGAGAGAGATTTAATA
>OZ010609.1:57139375-57149375 GCA_963932145.1 Acanthosepion lycidas | reverse complement strand
CCATCTACACAATCTTATTAGGTAAGTTACTTGCTGTTTCCATATACCTCTTTTGCCTTCAATATGTCTTGTGAGTGACAAATTTGCCAAACCCTTTTTTTTATCATTGTGTGTCCTAGAAATTTCAAGTATCACTTTCTGTTTCTAAGTATAAGCATCCTTTCTGTTTTCATTTTACTTGAAGCTTCCTCTTAGCTCACATGTTCCATCTATGGTATTCACAGCATCCTTCTGTAGAACCACATCTCTGTTGCCTCAATTCATCCTATACCATTAATTTCATCCAATTTATTTTAAATAAATGCAAAAAAATCTTTTCACATTTTTATATATCTGAATTTTAGCTGAGACATATCATTCAAAATTACAAAGATTTATCAATTGTGTACTTCAGGAGAGCACAGTGGGTTGAAAAATAGCAAAATTTCAATGTTAAACAAATTTTAAAATGAAGATTTTAGTCTTGAAAATCATCAGAGAGATGTTAATCAAAGCCATCAACTTGTGATAAAAATTTGAAAGCAACTGTGGAAAATGATCCAGAAACTTTTTTTAACTTGCTAACTTCAATCTATTAATTGAAACTATGTTAAAAAAAGACTCAAGAGCAATTGGCAAGTGCAACAAAAACATGACAAACAACATTTTTTTTTTTATATATTATCCACGGTTCTTAGTTGATAGTCATTGACTGTAAAAATGACTTGAACATTGCGATTAAAAGGTGTATGACTTTGTCAAGAAAAGAATATTTAAAGGCAAAATTCAAAAGGGAAAAGAAAAGAGAAAAAAAAGGCTAGGTTAGGTTTAGTGTTAGTTGGTTAAAGTATGGTTTTCATAGTTTAAAAAGGCTACAGATATTGATTGGAGAAACAAATGCTCTCTTAATCGTACTGCAAAAATTATCATTTAGGGAAAATAAAGTTAGAAAGGCATTTAACCAATTAAAGTCTGCTGTCCCCAAAAATGTGATAGTGGCATTCATTTTTAGATATAAAAGCCTATAATTAATCCCAGATTTTTTGTTTAACTTACAATTATTACTAGATATTTTTGTTTTAGCCTACAATTATTACTAGATATTTTTGTTTTCACTTACAATTATTACTAGATATTTTTGTTTTAGCCTACAATTATTACTAGATATTTTTGTTTTAGCCTACAATTATTACTAGATATTTTTGTTTTAACTTACAATTATTACTAGATATTTTTGTTTTAGCCTACAATTATTACTAGATATTTTTGTTTTAGCCTACAATTATTACTAGATATTTTTGTTTTAGCCTACAATTATTACTAGATATTTTTGTTTTAGCCTATAATTATTACTAGATATTTTTGTTTTAGCCTACAATTATTACTAGATATTTTTGTTTTAACTTACAATTATTACTAGATATTTTTGTTTTAGCCTACAATTATTACTAGATATTTTTTTTTAGCCTACAATTATTACTAGATATTTTTGTTTTAACCTACAATTAAAACTGTTTTTTTATTTTTTATTTCTTTTTAGAAAACTACAATTAATTTCATATTTTTTATTTTAATTATAATCATTAATACCAGATTTTATGGTGGAATGTGTCTTTGTGCTAACAATTTAAAATAATTTAATTTTGTTGCTTAAACCATTCATGTTTTTGAATTTGATGATTTTCAGTTTGCATAGATTGCAATTTCATCGTAACAGGATTGATTGATTGATTGATTAATTTTCACAGTCTATCAACCTTTTGTAGGTTATTTAAAGTCAGAAAATATTTTTAGATTGGAAGAATTCTTTTACAGATAATAATGATTTACTAATTATTCAGTAGTTGGGGTGGGAAGGTTTCAGGGAAGACTAGAATTTGAACTTGGCTCTCTGATTTTCAATTCTGAGCTGTTGCCCATTACACTACCCACACATCCAAGCTTACAGCAGCTGGTATTCCCAAGTGGTCACCCATCTAGGTACTGACCAGGTTCAGTGTTGCTTAACTTCAGTGATCATAAGAAAACCTACTGTAAGCCTGTTCTAACAGGAACTAAAAATGGAAGAGAAAACACCTTTAGTAGAATATAACATAGTAGAAAAAGAAATTGTTATCTATGTCTAGATGAGAAACTGAGGCTCATAGAATTCAAAAACATGAATGGTTTAATAATCAAAAGAAAGGAAATTATTTCAAACTGTCAGAATATTGATGCATTTCATTTGAAAAACATGGAAAAAAAAAAGACAGACAGATTTGAGGAGCCTCCAAGATATATAAACATCCATTTTGAAAATTACTATACATAAAAGACTGTAAATAGGTAACAAAATAATGTTATTTTATTAGTATATAGAGGGGGAGATTATATATATATATATGCACACACACATACACACAGAGAGGGTGAAATGGATAAATTGTCATCTAAATTACGCAAAAATGAAAATAACACTGACATTTCATTTTAAAATAAATATTTAACAAAATTACACAAAAATATCTTGAAATTAGAATTTCAAGATAAATTTATTCAATAAAATCATCATTGGCCTCAACCACGCCCTCCAGACAACTTCAGAATCACCTGCATCTCTTCTGGACAGTTTCCTTATTTAAGTTGGTGAATACTGCCACAATCCTTGCCTTCAGTTTATCTTTGGTGTTAGAAGGAGTTTTGTTGGTCTCTTGTTCAACTATGTCCCACATATAATAATTAAGGGGGTTAGGTAGCCAGATGTAAGGGGTGATGTAGTCGCAACAATTGTCCGACAGCCATGATTGGGTTCTCCTGCTTGTGTGTGCAGGGTCCTGTTGCCAGACATAAGATCTTCCAGCAGCCACCTTCTTGACCCAGGATAGCACTATCTCCTGCCCTGTGGAAAGATGAATGGAGGCATAACACTGCCATCACTAGTGATCACTCCAAACACCACGTTGACTGGATATATCATCCAACTCTTTCTGAATCCTCTGCACTGTTCTCAGATCGACAGCCAAATTCTCTGAAATGTTTGTATTGGAGCTTCCAGTGTGAATACTAAGAGTACAACATACTGTTTCCAAATTTCTGGTGTAGTGAATTGCATCATGGTGCTCTTTTTCTCATAGACAGTGCCCAACTGAACCTTATATACTGTAGCAGTCAACAAAATCAAAACAAACAACATGTATGTGTGAAATTAAAAATATATAATGGCAACAATTTACCTATTGCACCCAGTGTGTGTGTGTATATATATATATATATATATATATATATATATATATATATATATATATTAGTGGATTCTGGTTTACAAAAGAAACAGCATAACTGCAATGGTTAATTTTAAAATAATTATAACAGAGCACATTCACAGTTACATCAAGTTTGTCTTCACAATCCACCCCTGAATATGATCTCAGAGGAGATTGAAAGTACTTGGGTTAACAAAAAATACAGCACCTTCCTTGATGAATTTCATCTTACTTAACATCAAGAAGATAATTAGAGAACTAGAAAGAATTATTATAAAAATAAATAGACATGTGTCTATATTATTTAATGAAAAATGTTTCAATGATGAAGATATGCTGCATATATGTACATATATGTATACACACACACACTTGTATATTTGGACAGCAATACTTCTCTAATATATGTATTTTTTTTTCTTGTATGCAAACAAGAGATTTCTTTTTTGGCACTTAGTGTGTATTGAAATGTCCAAATAATTGTTCATTCCAAGCACTTTCAGCTAATCTATTAGACATTTTCAAAGATTTTAGTTGTTCTATTGTAAAAAATGTTTACATGTGCTTTTGTAAACAGACTGAATGGTAGACATATTTTTAATTCTTGAATACAACCAGAGCATTATGGCTGTGTTCATAATTGATATTGCTAAGGGTTTTTTGTTTTTTTATTATAAGGGTGTCAGTTATTTTTAGACACATATTTGCAGTTGGAGGTGCTTATCATATTTGCATTTTTGATCAGTATGTTGTTGATCGAAGTTGGTATATTTTCATGCTGGTATATTTGGCAGGTTGTTGGTATATTTTCATGCTGACAGAAATTTAATCTGAGAGATATAGGGTCAGCTATTTTGATACATGTGCGGTGTTACATCCAACCTAATTCATGAATTTGGTTTTTAGGTACATATATGTGTTTGCAAACAAGTCAGGTTAAAAAGTAATTCAATGTTTAAAGAAGTTTTTAAACTAAATATATATCTTTTAATATATCAATAAACTTAATTAAAAATTTCTAGGAATTAAACCATTTTTTTCAAGGCCAACTGAAAATATTTGATTAACATTGAAATTTGACATTAGTAATGAATACTGCATAGGATTAAAATGTAATAATTATTTCTTAAACATCACTGAAGTACATGCAGGGTGAATTAACTCTAAATTAAAAACATATAATCATAAACTCATTTGCTAAATTTTACTTTACAAAACTAAATGAATATTTATTTTTACATGAAGCTAACAAGCCTCCTTCAAACCAAATGCCACAATAATTTTATGTTAAATTTGAAGAAAATATTAATAAAGTAGAAGAGAAAATCAGAGTTGATCAATAGAATCAATGAAGTTGGCACAAATTGCTTACCAGTTTCAGTGTTAAGTATTGGCTCATTGAAAACAGTCAAGAGGGATGGAAGCCTCCACCAGAAATGGGTCATTTGTACTTACCTATAAAAAGAAAGAAAGACAAATTAACTAGCTGTACACACACACACATATATATATATATATATATTTTAAAGGTAATAAATCCATTGGTATATAACCCAAATGGATCCGTAATATAAAATATTAAAACTGATCCACAAAAAGAACTCAATGTATTTACTATGCAGACCAAATAAATAGTAGAAAACCCAAAAAATTCAAAACCTCATATGGGGTATAGACCAATTTCAACCACGAAAAACTTACCCTATATGAGGAAATTTTAAATTTTTTGGTTTACTACTATATATATGATTGAATAAATTACAAATATTATGTCTGCTTATTTTTGTTATAATGCTTTCATATTCATGAAAATTTTTTCATCTATTACAATTAAATAAAGGTAAGAAATGCACTATAACTTATTTAATTGTAATATATAGAAAAATATTCATGAATATGAAAGAATTATGATAAAAATAGGCAGACATAATGTTTGTAATTTATTCAATCAGACATGTCTAAAAGAGAATTTGCTGCCTAAATACACAAATATATATATATATATATATATATATATATATATATATATATTGGAACACAATCTATATATATATATATATATATATATATATATATATATATATATATATATATATATATATATTGGAAAACAATCTATAAATTTTTATACATCAAAAACAATTTTAGGAAAATCTATGACAAAGTGGAAAAAATACACACATGCATATATATATATAAAACAAGTTTTAAAATAGGGATCATAATATAATATTTAATGATTAAAATCGATTACAATAAATATAATCTTGATTAAAATCTGATAAAATAAAGATAACTTAAAGTGTCTTTCATCTGACACTTCGTTAGAAGTAAATAAATTGTCAGAATTAAATTACTGAAGGGATAGTTTCTTTAAATAGGATCTTAAAAGAAGGAAGGCGGGGAGGGAAGAAAGAAATAGAACAAAAAAAAAAAAAAAAATAAGGTCATCCAGAATGAGTCATGATTCGCCAAACAATTAAAATTTGTGTCTGATTTCTCTCTGTCTACACAAAACCAGACGTATATATACATAACAAGCATGAAATCACAAGTCATTATGACTGAGGGATTGAATGTACTAGCCTTGTTCAGATTGTATTATTTGGCATGATCAACAATCACTCCCAAAAACTGTAAATAAGGTCTGCTTGGCATCAGACTAGCTAAAAATGAAAATTAACCAAATATGTGAGCATTGACAATGTTTTAGAGAAAATGGAAACAAAAAGGAAACTTATACTTGACATCAGGAAGAAACAGTTGAAATTTCTAGAGCACACGAGGAAAGTGGGCTTGGAAAATCTGATACTCACAGGAAAGATTAAAAACAAGAGGGATAGAGGAAAATAACATAGTGAGCTTGAGGAAATGGATGATGAAACAGAGTTTAGTATCTAGGGTTTAGGAGAAATAACAAAAAGATAAAATTTTTTAATAGCGACAAAGAACAGGAAACTGTGGAGAGCCATACTAGCCCATGTCCTGAGAGGACATGCCACATAAAGAAGAACTGAAAACATTAACACTGACTAGTGACGGTTGAAAGTACAAAGGTAATGAATTTTGGTTAGTTTCTCCATAAAATCAATAACAGATAAATGCTAATATGCAAAATGGAAAACTATAAGAAAAAAAGTATGGATAAACCTCATCAATTTCAATAAAACATCTTTGAATTAATTTTTGCAGCCTAAATGTGTACATGTGTGCCAATTTGGCTCATTAGTTTGGTTTTTGTTCTGCTAAAGGATATAATGATGGCATGTCTGTCATCAAACAACTACAGGAAATTGCATACCTCTCTTATAGGAAATTGTATACCTGCTATGTTGACCTCATTGCAGCATATAACTGCATCTTTTATAAACCGCCTTTTAGGCTGTGAATCCACTGAAGGCATCGATCTAAGAGAAGAACTTTATCAGTCCACAAAATCCTAGATTTCTTGCAAGGACACGCCAATACTGAAACATATCTGACGTCATCAACAAGGAGGAAATGAGAGCCCCACTCTGTTTTAACTTTTCCTCTGCACACTGACAAGCACAAATGTTATGAGATTAGGTACTGATCATTTAAGCATTCCATACCACATCCCAAATGAACCTACCAACAGGAGACAACAATAATGTTTCTTTACATTATTCGGACTGTTATCCTCATCTTCCTTGCTATATTCGTAATGTTTTAGCCATTATACACTTCAGCCATCTTCAGGTGATTGGAATTTTGAACCGAACACTTTATTTTGTCTACCAAGGTATTGTTTTAGTTCCACATGACATACCTCTTCTGGATAACGGAGACACCTGGAAGAGACATGACACGTGGAACTAGAACAATCTACCCCAGTGGACAAAATAAAGGGTTCAGTTCAAAATTCCAATCACCTGAAGAAGGCTGGAGTGTACAATGGCCGAAACATTGTGAATATGGCAATAAAGATGAGGATAACAGTCCAAATAATGTAAATAATAATAACACCACATCTCGGAGACATAGAGAGATACTGCTTTCCCTTCCAAGGCCAATGTACTAATGATAAGAGGGACTATACTGATGACATAAGTATTCATAATTGGGATAAGAATGACCTTGAAGAGAAAATCAACATCCCCCACCAAGTGTTCTATGAAATAAGACTCAGAATAAACATTTCCAAAACAGAAAATATGATCTGGAATTGGTTTGGTTTGGTTTTACAGCATATCAATCTCAATGGGTTATTTAACGCCGACAAAATTTTTATTGCTGGTAATATTTTGTTTTGTCAAAAATCTATTTCTGGTAATATTTTTCCTTCAAAAATGTATTGCTAGAAATAATTTTTTTTTTTAAAATGTATTGCTAGCAATATTTATTTTTTAAAAACATTGTTGGTAATATTTTTTTTTTCAAAAATGTATTGCTATTAGGTTGGTGCAAAAATAATATCGTTTTTTGACGTTAAAAATTACGTCAAAAAACGATATTATTTTTGCACCAACCTAATAGTTTTTTTTTTTTTCTTCAAAAATTTATTGCTGGAAATAATTTTTTTTACAAAGTACTTCTGGTATTAAAACCTGTTTTCACACTTTCATAGTGTTTTTACCCCAGTTTTGAGGTCAATTATTTGCCCATAGCTAGGACCCTAACAGGTGCTACCACCCCGGGTTAGGGTGGATCTGGGAATCTCAGCAATTAAGATGTGGTTCCACACTCCTCAAAACCTCCTGATCAGAGGCCTTGCTGTTGAACATAGTTTATTGTCTTACCCATGACATGGATCTAGTTTATCGTCATGCCCAGGATGGGATCTGGAATTGGAATGAAAGCAGTGATGGCATGTACACTGAATCCTGGATTTACTAAATACAAAACCTTTCAAATACCTCTATGTATGGATCCATTATAGGAAATTTAGTATAGGAGATCGGGGAATTGAACATAAAATAGGTGGTGCTACTTATGCTACCTAAATAGACTTGTCAGATTAAGACATTCATATGTATGTCAGGCATGTCACCACACCTATTCAGAAATGTCTAAAATACCTGCTGTATACAACTGCTTTCTCAGACAATAGTTAAAAATGGCATTAAGTGAGTGAAGCCTGTGGGTGAAGACCATCCTTCTTTGAACCTTGCAGACTGGCACTACAGAATCCCAAACAAAGAACTGTACCAAATAATAGAAACCACATGACTTGAAGACTTTCAGCAATGGCAACAACTAAAATGCATATTACATGTAACTCTAAGAGAAAATAATGACAATCAAGATGTTGATGTTCCACAGTACTTCAAACAAAAGCTTAGGATGGAAATGCCCATCAATACTGGAAATAGCAATAATGGCCACTGGACTTGAGAAAACTATTTTCTTGAAAAACTATTTTAAGAGAAAGACTATAAATTTCAATCAAATGTAGTACTAGCTGCTTGGTCAATGAATGCCGAATGTTTCCTTGTAAGGAAACAGCTAATATCACCATAATCATTACCATATTTAGGAATATCTTGTCTTGTTCTTATATAGTATTGCTCAATTATTGTTTGCCCTGCTTCCATAGTTTAAATCTTTATTTATCAAATAATTCATGCAGTTCCTTTAATTCTATCGACATATTTCCAAATCTTATACAAAATTTTCAACAATTACTCCATTTATAAACATGTAAAATCTAAGTTACTGAAATAACTGTACTATGTTATTTTATAGAAATTAATAATGAATTTCCTCTGAACAAATGTATATACTAGAATCCCAGGTAAAATAACAAAAGCAATTATGAATGGATTCATCTGAATCAGCTTCCTAAATTTTGTTGGCTTTTATTGTGACATTCCTGCTGTTGTACCTTCTGGTCATACTGATCTTCTTGCAGATTTTAGTAGCCATTCAGAAATATAAAAAACAACACTTTATTTCATACACAGAGGTATGCCGTTCTCACTTCAGTAACTGTTACATCTTGTGTATTTTCTATGGAACATTGAGAACTCTAATTCTAAATACTAACAGCAACTATTCTCAGTAATTCACACACAAACACACACACACAAAATAATAATGGCAAATCTTATAATAAAGATTTCAAAAGGATAACATCTTTTTTTTTTACTTTATATCTGAGAATCCCAAGTATGCATTCTAAACTCAGAGTTCATGCTATCTGATGAATCCAAAACTTTGCTTCTTTGTTCTGTTTGTTTTTGTTATAATAAAAAGAGAATAATATATACAAATATATATATTTATGTCAATCTTTTTACTTAAATTTCTTTGTAAATCTCTCACAGGGAAAGATCTGCTCATTTTGTGTGCATTAGATCCTTGGAATCTTATATATGATTAATATAATTAATACAAATAAAATTTGTTATTTAGATGATTGGTGTTATATTCAACACCACTGTTCTAGAGTGTTGTAGGCAAACTTTTGTAATTGTTCAGTCCACTCGTCAGGAGGTTTCAGCAATTGACTCCCGTTTTTCTCATTTTTTGTTATTTTTAGATTCAATTAAAGTTGGGATGATCTTATTATTGGTATTAGGTAGATTTCTGTTTCTCTTTTTTTTTTTCTCTCTTTTTTTTTCTTTGTGTGTGCATGCTTGCATACATGTGAGTATGTGCATATGTGTTGAGAATATATATATATAGTCTATAGTTAGAGGAGGCACGGTGAAGTAATGGATAGCAGCTTGGATTGAGGAATCGGAGAGCTGAGTTCGAATTCCAGTCGAATCCATTATATTCACTTACGTGCTAATACCCTTGGGAAAGGTGTGAAT
>OZ010609.1:57001875-57131875 GCA_963932145.1 Acanthosepion lycidas | reverse complement strand
TTCCAACATAGCTAACACAGACAAACTTTATGTTTGCTAAATGTATAAGAGAGGGTTGTAAAAATGAAGATGGCCTTAAGAACACCTTACAGACCCCCATAGTAGAGCATTAGCTCAGGTATAAATGATGGAAATAATAAAATTCCGAATTAAAAAAAAACACAAAAAAGTCACCAAGAGATAGTCTTCTGCAAAGAAGTCACAATCATCAAGTGAACACAAGAACAGAACAATACATATACACAATCTGAATGAAATTGAAATGGACATCTGTGTCACTAGAGCTAATTTCCCTTTCTTTCTGACAATAACCCCTGGGTAACAAGTAAAGAGTCTAAGCAAAAATATGTTTGACTCTTGAAGTCATTTTTAGGATTCCTTCTTTATTTAATCTGAATATAAGTGCAAGAGAAATTGATATTAAAAAAAAAATTGATCATTTTGCCATCAGTACAGCAACATGTACTGAATTAGTAAATAAGTACAACTCTAAACTGAACGTCTGAGATTTTCAGTATTACGGGTACTGCTCGGATTTGAGGAAGAAAAGGCTGGTGTGGCAAGCTTAAAATTTTTATTAAGTTTTAGAGTTTAGGATACAAAAGCTAGTTTGTAACATTGATTCGTTTTTATTTAAAGTGTAGAGTGAATATATAAATGTACAAAATAGTAATGAAAAAAAAATTGCATTAAACAAATATTGTAATTTGTGAAAGACTAAGATATTTTATGAAATGTTTAAAAATTTATGAAATATCTTATTCAAAAACAATTTCAATCTGTAAAGGAAGACAAGAATAAGGATATACAGTATAAATCCTCTAAACCAAATATTCAAGAGTTTTGGTATTCAGGGTACTGTTCTGATTTGAGGAAGAAAACATTTCATATTTGTGTCAATACAAAAATTCAGATTTGAAGATGAGTCCTAATTCAAAGAAGTCTAGATTATGCTATGCTCAGATTTGGGGAGTTCTACTGTAAATAAAATTGTTTACAAGTAATAACCAAATGTTCATAGAATTTGAACAGTCTGTGAAAACCAGATGTAGTAACTGCATTATCAGAAAATAAAATCGATGACTATATTAAATTTCAAGTCAACGTTCCTAAAATTACGTTACAAAGAATATTTCCAACATTTTTAAGATTATTAAGTAGTTAAAAATTATGCAAAAAAGGGGCTCACCCATCATTTTATTAAATTATGTTTTAACAGAAAATCTTTGTTGAATAACAATAAAATTGTCAACACTTTATCAGTGCTTGTTAAGTGATTGACAAGTGATGAAAAGTATGTAAATCACCACTACTGTTTATTTTAAAAATCCACTTTTCTGTTATTTTCAACTTGTTTCAAATCAGATTATACTTTAAATCAGCTAATATTCCTCAAATAAAGTTTCAGAAAAGTATATTTTATTTTTGGAAGATTTTTTAATCAGGAAAATTAGATTGCGATGACAGATGACTAAAAAAGCATTAGTTATTTTTATCAAAAGAAAAAAGAAAAAAAATGAATAAACTCCAACCAATATAATTTTTGTTTGAAATACACTAGAGTATTTCACTTGCTGGAAATAGTAAATTTAATCTTTAAGCTTTAAATTAACGCTAAAATGAAAGCTTTTTAAATTTTTAAATTCATTTTAAACCTTAAGTATCGTGAATTAGTGGACATACCTATGTAGTATGACCTTTTACTACTACCTTTTGTGAGCCAGTGTGCCAACAGCAAACAAGAGATGACTTTGAAGAAAATGATTTGTGGTTGATTTTGTTTAGCAGCAGACTCTATGGGTTATTTAATGCCAAAATCTAATTATTTTAAACATAATTTTATGGCTTCAACTAAATATTTTGAATGCAACTGCATGCCTTTAACTACATATAAAATGTATTGTTAGTCATTTTGCTATAAAATGTATTGTTTGTAATTTTACTATAAAAATGCATTTTTATACTTTCATAGTTTTGTCTTTGTTTAGGGAGTTCACTAATTGCCTATAGCTGGGACCTTGACAAGTGCTACCACCCTGGGTCGGGATGAACCTGTAAAAAAAAACAATTAAGAGGTTGTTCCATGCTCCTTAAAACCTCCAATCTCCTGATCAGAGGCTTTGCTGCTGGATGTAGTTTATCATCATACCCAGAACTACTCAAATCAGACAGCTAACACTACCTATTGTATTTAATCTTTTTCTTGACTATGCCCTGCACATTTACAGTGTAGTTTATTGCCATACCCATGACAAGAAGAAAATGGTGGAAACTCCCATATTTGTTGATATAAAAGACTGACACTGTTATTTTTTTCATCGAGAAATAGCTCTGAGGTATCTGATTGGCTAATGTTTTTCCAGAATCTATCAACTTCCCATCCTTTGTAGCTCTTAATAAGGTTTGTAAAGTCTTTTTTTTCTGCCATCCATTTGCACAAGCTTGTTATGTAGGTTACTTGCTGCTTTTCTCTGTTCCTCTTGTCAACATGTCCTGTGCGTGTCAAATTCTTGAAGCCCTTTTTCCTGATTATTTGTCCTAGAAATTTCTACTGACTCCTTCTGATTCTTAGTTTCCATCTTCCTTAAAATGTCATCATTACTCATGTTCAATCCATGGGATTCTTTGCATTCTTCTATAGAACCACATCTCTGTTGCTTCAACTCTCTTCTTCATTTGTGAAGAAATTATCCAGCATTCATTACCATATGGGTGTATCAATATTACATAACACTTCAGCACTCTTTTCTTTGCTTTTAATGAAATTTTCCTGTTTCTCAATTACCTAGTTTAACTTTCGGAAGGCATCTTTTGCTATTTCAATGTGCCCCTTTCATTTCGGTGACACATTTTCTGTCTTCTGCTAAAATACTTCCTAGATATTTAAATTTTTGTACTAGCTTGATTTTGGAGTCTCCAATTCATAGTTCACATCTAAGGCTGTTCCTGTTGCTGACAGCTATACATTCATCTTACAATTGATATTTAATCCTTTCTTCACACTTTCTTTTACTACTTTCTGTAGGAGATTCTGCAGTTTCCTTTCTGCATTTGTTATCAATACTAATATTACCGTAATATTACATTTGAAGAGGAATGAAAGTTCATATGCCATCAAAGAAAGGTAAGTGTTCAGTCATTAATTTCCATAGACAAATTCTACAAACTTTTGGTATGTGTAAAAGAGAAGACAAACCAATTAGTTCCAATTCCAGTTGGGTTCATTATATTCATTTACATGCAAATACTCTTGGGAAAGGTATGAATCCACCTCTTCTCCCCCAAGCTATGGGTTAATTAGTAATACTTTTATCACTAAAAACATTATCTAAAAAAAAAAGAAAAAAAATGTAGTAATTCTTACAGTCTAGAAATATTTCTTGGCTTTAAATAACCTGCAAAGAGTTGATAAGCCATAGATGATGAATCAATCTGTTTCAATTCCAGTCGGTTTTGTTATGTTCCCTGACACTAAAATACCCTTGAGAATCGTATGAATCCACCTCTTCTCCCTTAGCTATGGGTTAATTAGTAAAATTTGTATCAATAAATCATTATTAACTCAAAAAAAAAATTTACACTGTAAAAATATTTTCTGGCTTTAAATAACCTACAAATGGTTGATAAGCCATAGAAAATGACTCAATCAAATATAAAGAAATAAATATTAATCAGTTCTCTCAATTTGTAAGATGTAAATTGAGAAAAAAAACATCCAATACTGTAAAAGTAAATAGAATTAAAAGAAGAATCTCTCTGATGATTTTGATTTAAAAAAGAGATACAAGTGGTATTAAAGGCAGCAAGATAAGTAAATATTTCTCATATATAGTATGAGTAACATGTTAGATAAGTTGGAAAAAAGAGAGGGAGAGAGATTGACAGCTATACATTCTTTCTTCTTTCAATTGATATATAGTTCTTTTATCTTACAATTGAGGCTTAGTCCTTTCTTCTCACTTTCCTTCTGCAGGAGGTTCTGCAGTTTCCTTTCTGCATCTGCTATCAAGACTAATAATACTGTAATATTACATTTGAAGAGGAGAGAAAGTTGATATTCCATCCAAAAAAGAAAAAAAAAAAAGAAAAAAAAGGAAGGTAGGTGTTGAGTCATTATTTTCCATAGTCAAATTCTACAAACTTTTGGATAACACCTGATATGTGTAAGAGAGAGGCCGACAAAATGAAATATATGCACAAGATATTTCCCCTGGCTGATTGTCAAAAACATAAATCTTATTCAGGTTGTGAAGAAAGAAAACTGGATAATAGCCCAGGTGACCAATTACCAATTTGTAAGTGAAGAATCTATGCTCAAAGATACCAGGCAGACATCTCTCTAATTAGCTATACTTATCCCCAGAGGCAGCAGGAAATAATTTAAAGGACTTATCCAGCCTTGGGCAGTTTATAGTCTATATTTCTATTTACTAATTCATTTTATATTACTTTAGCCATTTTCCAACGTCAACAAATGGCTACACTATGAAAAAGGATTGGCATTATATAAGCAATGTTTTCCAGCTGAAACAGACAATCTCTTTTGGGTAAATTGAGAAATATAAAAAAAATAACAAAAAAGGATATTATTTCCTCGATTAAAATGTTGTTTTCTATTATAACACTTTATACAGATTTTAATTAATTAATTTATTAATCTACTTTTTAATTTGCTGCTCCTCCATCCACCTTCAACTTCTCCAAAAGAAAAACAAAAAATAAATTTTTGCTTAGAATATTTTTGCAACATTCTTAAAGCTAAGTTCTGAATTTTTTTTGTGTGTGTGTTATTTTTTTTTTAAGTTTTCAATTTCATTTTATCTTTTTATTGTTTTGTGATTTCTGTTTAATTTTTTTTTCTTTTTTTTTTTTTTCTTTTTAACTATTTCCTAAATTGTGTTTTCATCACACTATAACTTCATAATATACTTGTTTCTCTTTTTAGGGTATATCTTCCTTACAACGTATGTCAAACTTCATAATCTTAAATTAAAAGCTGAATACCGTCATCGGCACCCGCTTGCATCAGAGCATTGTGATCGTCATCCTCTCTTCTTATTCCCCTTCTCCCCTCTGGTGATGGTGATGGCTGTGAAGGCCCAGCCCAGTCCTGAAGAGTTGTGATCATGAGTCACAGCAGAGTGTGGGTGATGGACAAGGCTGGGTGAGTCGGATCTTCCTGACAGCTTCGTGTTGATGGTCAATATCAATAACAATCTCATTTTATATGATGGGCTTTCCTGTTGTCTTCAATGCATAAAGACCCAACAATTCAGCTCTTACAATCGAACAGCCAGATGATCTACACATATTTGATTCTAATGGTAAAGGCTTATGCAGAACCAGCCAAATGTTTTGAAAGACCTGAATACAGAGAACTGGTGCACATAGTGTGTCACAAGGTCCCCAAAACAACCCTCCACAGGTTCATAGTTGTTCTTACCATAGACTGGTTTCTAACCAAGGCTAAGGAAACAAGTCTGTCCTACTATTCAATCCATAGATAGAGAAGAGGTGGATACATCTCTTTCTTTTTTAGGTGTGTCTATCATCCAGTTCACACTCCTCCACAGTCTTTTGAACAGGTCTATCTCTTGTTTCCTGTTTAGCATTGGGTTTCCAGTGCCTTCTAAAGTATACTTCAACTCTATACTCCTAAGTATCTCCACCTGAACTCTGAAATATTATTTGTTAATTAAATCTTGATCTCTTCAAGTCTAGAATTAGTTATCTTTCCTGTTATACTGCCCTTTCTCATGTTAATACAACTCTACACAGTAACCCTCTACCTTGAGTAGCCCTTGGGCCTTGTATTGGGTGAACATTAGTTAAAAAAAAAAAAAAAAAAAAAAAAAAGAAAAGAAAAAGAAGAAAAAGTGAATGTCACAAACTTGATTGGAATTTGAACTTGACTCTCCGATTTCTCTTTTTGAAGCCACTATCCATTACACTACCTGCACATCCATAGTATTTTTTATATATCACTGAGTGTGCTATATTTGTGGCCTTGCATCAAATTTAACCTTATGAAATAATTTAGCAGTCCATTTAATCCTAACATTACAAATCTTATGCAAAATTTTCACTAGTTACTCTATTTATACATACATCTGGTCACAGATTCCCATGACTCTTTGTTGCCATCCAATTCTATTGTTTATCATATTTGTCAGGTCAGAGGGAGGGACTGTAGTTTTATGCGCTGTCACAAATGTGCCTGATATTGGTCTTGGCTTGTTGCTCTCTGCTCACTCTTTCTTGTGTAAGCTCCCACAAAAGAACTTCAATAACAATTTTGTCTAGCTCCCCAGCAATGCCCCATGAGTATAACTCTATGCTCTTTGATGATGTCTGATACTGGACCAAGGTTGCCAGGACATTGCTCATTGCTCAGATGATTTATAAACTTGTAAAATCTAAGCTACTGAAGTAACTGTAGTATGTCATTTTATAGACATTAATGAATTAACTATGAACAAATGTCTATAATTGAATCCCAGGTAGGATGACAAAAGTAATTATTATTTATCTCAAGAAGATTGTAGGTGGCAGTGAAGCAAAAAGCCAAAAGAGATTTGCACAGGCAAGAAGTGCGAGAAAAGAAACTATTAAAATAGAACTTGTGGTTACAACTAGCTAGTTCAACAGTAAGACAAGGAGATTTAGTAGCTAATCTAGTAGTATACTTAAATTCATGCAATCAAAGTACCAAGTAGAGCTCATTAGAACAACTGCCATGGAAATATTTATAAAAAAGACAGAAAGAAGCCACATCATGTCAGAAGGAAAGTGACTGAAGTTGAGATGCTGGGTTAGAACTGATAACATTACAGACTCTTCTTAGGATTTTGTCGAGAATAACAGAAACACCAGACCAGATATATTCATGCACAGACAAACAGTAGATTTATAAATGTGCAAGATTTTTTTATTTTTTTTTATGAGTGACTCTCTTGCCTTGCTTTGGATGAAATGATTAAAAAAAAATTCCTTCATTAGATACTTAAACATGGTATTATTTAAATTAACTGGCCCACTCATAACAAAAAAAATCTTGCACAGGACAAAAGATAACAACGAAAATGGCATTTAAATTTTTGAAGATCAAAGTTGACTTGAAAGCAAGAAGCTGGAAGAGAGTTCAACAAGACTTGTATCATGAGACCATTATTACAAAAAATTTTTACAATCTAAAAATATTTTCTAGTTTTAAATGACCTGTAAAGGGTCGATAAGCTGTAAAAAAGGAACCAATCAATCAAATATAAAGAGATAAATATTAATCAAGTCTCTCAATTTGTAAGTGTTATGGTCAAGGTTAGGACTAAGGAAGAACAACACGAACACAAGAGTAGAAATAACGAAGGTATATTACACGAAATAATAATACAAGATGTGGAAGGTGTTAATATGACTGTCAGTCTGGTTTGGAGTGAACTACTATCGGCTCGACTAAATTCAACCCTCTCTCTTGAGAGGTGTAGTATACATAGTGTTAGGAAGAGTTCATTCTGTAGTTTTAGGTAAGGACCCATGACAGTAAGATGCAAATCGTGAAAAAAAATAGAAACAAAATGTTCAATACTGTAAAAGTAAATAGAATTAGAAGAATCTGATGATTTTGATTTAAAAAAGAGATACAAGTGATATTAAATGCAGCAAGATAACTAAATAGGTATTTCTCGTACATAGTATGAGTAACATGTTAGATAAGTTGGGAAAGAGAGAGAGAGAGATTAAAAGCTCATGCAGTCAAGGTACCACAGAGAGCTTATTAGAACAACAATGAAAATATTTATAATAAAGACAGAAGGAAGACACATCATATCAGCAGAAAAGTGAATGAAGTTGAGGTGCCAAGTCAAGACTGAGAACATTATAAACCATTCTTAGGATTTTGTCGAGAATCTCAAGATATATAGCAGGAAAAAAGTTCAATACTGTAAAAGTAAATAGAATTAGAATAATCTCTGATGATTTTGATTTAAAAAAGGCAATAACATAACTAAATAGGTATTTTGCATACATAGTATGAGCAACGTGTTATATAAGTTGAGAGAGAGAGAGAGATTAGAAGCTCAAGTTTTATAGAAACATTGATTTTATCTTATGCTTTCAACTAAAGTTTGATAAGATTAAGCAAAGTAAAATATGTATGTAAATTTATCAGGTGCTCTTGAAAGCTTTGAATGTATCGAATATCTTTTGAAATGCATACAATTTCAAAGTAAATAAATAAATGTAGGATGATGATGTTATTCAATTCCATCTCTGAGTAGAACGAAGTGGCAGTGACTTTTCCTTTGGGAAAAGATTAGAAATTTCCCTTACATCTGGCACTGAAGGGAAAAGGGTCCCAAAATATATGTTCAAAATGATTTTAAGACAGGAAGTGGCTACTGGTTGGGGTAGGAATAACATGTTCTCTAGCTTTGTGCTCTAAGAGCTTTAGTTATAGCTTACTAATTATACGTTCCCTTCCACCATTTTATTTTTATTTTTTTTTTTAACATTCTCCCACACTGATTATAATACCAAACTAAATGTGATAAAAAGTCAAAATGTGTTTCACAATTGCTCTGAGTGAAAGAGGCAAAAGTCACAAAATATTACTTTTAAGAGGAAAACACTTTTGGAAAGCCAAGTCTTGGCAATTAAATGAATGAAACCAATGAAAGTGCTAGACAGGCTTGTCTTTTATTTAATTCCATTCATTACAAACATAGTTTTTAAGAATGATTTACATTATGAAAACACTGAATGTAAATTAGCATTAATGGTAGAAGTTTATTTATTGCTATCTCTGTCCCATTAATAGTCACTATGAAATGCGTAGGCAAATATAATAACTATTATGGGATAGAATTATTTTTAAATGCTGTGTCCTATAATGACTATTAGATTTTAGTGTATGAAATGTTTATGCAGATGTAACAACTTTTATGGGAGAGAGCAAAAAAAAAAAAAAGAAAAAAAAATGAAAAAAAAAAGAAGTCCCATAATGGTTGCTACATTTAATGTATGAAATGTGTATGCAAATGTAACATTTATGGGACAGAATAAAAAATGCTGTGTCCCATAATGATTGTTACATTTATTTTAGTGTATTGAAATGTCTATGCAAATGTAACAATTATTATGGGACAATGAAAAAAATGTTCCATTAAGAATTATTTAGTAGTGTATGAAACGTGTATGCAAATGTAACCAAGAGATTCTGTACAATTTCAAAATTTACCGTTTGGCGTTTATTAATAACAGAAGAAAGACAACAAAGAAAACGATACGAACTAACAAAAAAAAGAAAAAAGGAATAAAAAAGAATAAAAAAAAAGAAAAAAAAGAATAAAAAAGAAAAAAAAGAATAAAAAAGAAAAAAAGAATAAAAAAGAAAAAACGATGGGAGACTGTCGCTTAGAACCTTAAAGTGATCACATAATTTATTTTTCTTTTCTTCAATAATAAATGAGATTGTTTTGGAGAGTAACCGTCTGTCCGTAGATATTATTGTGATTGATTGCCAAAAAGAATTACCTGCAGAGCCTCTTAACAATTTTTTTTTTAAAACAATGTAAAATTTAAAAAGTAAATCAGAAGCCGGATTATTAAAATAAAACTTTTCTGTTTGCCTTAAGAGAGAAAGTTTTGGTGGTGGGCAGGCAGTTCAGTTAGAAAAATTTCCCCCACCACAATTTCAGAGTGGCTTTATTCCTTCTCCTCGTAAAAGTAGCAGTAGCCAACAGCAAATTGTTAATTCAGCTGTCCAAGTCAGATTATTGTCTAATGGTGTAAGTCACCAGGGGCACACAAAGAGAACGGGGTAGGAATTCTAAAATCCTCCCTCATACTGTCTCGGTGTAAATGATAAAAGAGGGTTATGGTTAGGTCAAATACATTTTGATCACTCAGAAATGGATTTCTTTTTGGATTTCTTTATCTCGTTTGAACCAGAAAGGCTTTTGTTTTTCTTTTCTTTTTTGTGTACTTGACATTTTAGCAGAAATAACAACTGACACTGATGCTTTCATAATCCTTTGTCAGACTTTAAATAATACAAAAAGTCTTATCGTGAAAGAGTGCTCAACGAAAATAAATGGGTCATCATAAAGTCTTCATTTTAATTTTCTATGTGAAGTACCGTGTCTCTTCAGTAAGTTGGGGATCATGGCTCTCCACAACTTCCTATCCTTTGTAGCTTTTTAGCAACATTTGCCTTTTTTACTATCCCACCCACTCATCCCTGTTCTGTCATCCGTGTACACAAGCTCGTTAGGTAAGTTGATCATGGCTCTCCACTACTTCCTATCATTTATATCTCTTTGCAATGTGTGTGTCTTTTTATCCATCCCATTCCCACTGTTATCTGTTAGTGTTATGCTCATTAGGTAAGTTGATAATGGCTCTCCACTACTTCCTGTCCTTTGTAGCTCTTAGCAATATCTGTCTTTTTACGATCTCACCCATCCTTCTTGTTCTGCCATCCATTTACACAACTTGCCTGTTCAGTTATTTGCTGTTTCCCTCTGCATTTTTTGCTTTCAATATATCCTCTGCTGTGTCAAATTTTCTACCCTACACATTTTTTTTTTTTTTTTTAAAGTGAGGTTAACTCTGTACAGAGCCCAATAGCCACTTGAGGTGGATGGTTACTGAGCAAGAGGCATCACCCCAAGCAAGGAAATAATGCTACCAAGATGCAAGAACCCACCGAACATGAAAGAAGGAAAAGGCTTTAGGAGGAACCAGAAACCCAATCTGGAACAGAAAACAAGGGATAAACCTTTACTCCTGTTCAAAAGACCAGGGAAGAATATGAACCTGACAATAGGCAAGCCTAGATACTCTTGCAGTAAAGAGTATTGTATAACTAGCTACTGTAGCAAAGACACATCCAACAAGAGTCACTTTTTTGGTGCTTGACAATGTCATCACTTATGTCCCGGAATTTCCAACTGTCTCTGATTCTAAATATGTCTCAGCTTCCATTTTCCTTAAAACCTTTTCGCTGTTCATAACGCCTCATCCATGGTATTGTGAAACCAGGCCGATCATCATTAGGTTCTTACCCACTTTGAAAATCATTTATCACTACACCTGTGAAAATTATGTTATTTTTTTTTTTGTGTGCAAATTCCTAATCACGGCCTTCTTGTTTAAACTCACATTTCTAGTCAAAAGACTAATGACAAGCCTGTGTGAAACTAAACAAGTAAAAACTAAACTAGACATGTTCATCTCAAAGGTGACTAGAAGAAACCCACATTGGTTGAAATGTTGAAACTAAACAAATAAAAGATAAATTTAGTAATAAATAAATAATATTCAACGTTCAGAGATGAAGCACTGTCAATTGCATTAATGAAATTAAATGTACTGACATAAAAAAATGACAGAAATATTTAAATAGTTTGCATTGGTTATATTTTATTTTTATGCATAAATAATTTTAAGACATTTTCCATACAATCAACTACATTGTTGTCCATAATGAAGGATTCTGCTTTTTAAAATCAGTAAAATTAAAAAAAGAAAGTTGGCATGAAACAAAATACTTTCTGATTGATTTGATTTTTTCTTTTACGGCTTATCAACCTTTTGTAGGTTATTAAAGCCAGGAATTTTTTTTGAGGTTGTAAAAAATTTTTTTTTTTGAGGGGTGGGGGGATAATAATGATTTACAAATCCTATTAATTAATCTATGGCTGGAGGGAGAAGAGGTGGATTCATACCCTTTCTAAAGGTATTTGTGTGTAAGTGAATGAAATTGGAACACGGCTCTCTGACATCCAAATCTGAGCCATTATTCATTATATCTCCACAGATCCAAGCTTACAGCACCTGGAATTCTCAAGTGGTCACCTACCTAGGTACTGACCAGGCTTGACATTGCTTAACTTCAGTGGTCATAAGAGAACTGGTGTATCAACTTGATTTGGCCATAAGCTCTTACCGAGATATTCCACTGTGATGGTAGCACTAAGCAGATTCGTCAAAAATGCTGAGTAATGGATCCAGTTAATGGAAGATGAGATTGGGTTTCATGACTGATAAAACAATATAATTTTAATATATTTATGTCTATGATGAAACAGATTTTTAACTAATATTTCATCATTTTTTGATATATTTCTGTTACATTTTATTGTCATTATTATGATTGTTAAGTAATTTTTTCTTTCTGACTTGCTCTGCTTGATTAATGATTGTTGAATGATGATCTGAGGTGTGTGTTAGCGGGGATAAACAATTGTAAATTTTGTAGGCTCTGCACATCAAAAGATGGCAATCTAATACGTATTAATCTCAGAGTGCATGTATTAAAATGTCTTTAAACCTTCAGGTTATTTTAGTTACATGATGCTAAAATATCTTCCCCTACCATAGCATGTAAAAGCCATGTCCATTTCAAAATCAGTCCAGTTAGCAACATTCACGTTCTATTGGCAATCTCTCTTTGAAAATGACTAATGATGGTCAAATGCACTCCAAAGATTGCACACAATTCTGGCCAGTTCCTTTTTTTTTTTTTTTAATATAAGTTTTCACTTGTCATCAAACGATTTATTCGACACTAGGAGAAACTTATCAAAATGCTCAAAATGTTCATTGTCCATTGTATTTAAAACATGTTTAAATGAAATTGTATTGTTTAAAACATCTTGGTAATAGTTTTTACGTCCTTATCTATTTAAAAAAAATATCTTTATCTCATAAACCTGACCACGGTAACTGACACTATTTGGTAGCCAGTTCAATTTTGTTTGTATGATAAATCATTTAAACTTTGCTGACAATCTCTACTTTGCTGAACAGTAGAATAAACTAATTAAACGGTCAGACAAAGGAGAGAGTCATACACATGAATCTTCTGTATTAACAAGTATATTGACGTACATCTTTTTTTATAGTAAGGCTTGGAGGCCACTCAAGGTAGAGGGTTATTGCATTTAATGTCATAAAAGACACATGATCATATTTAGATGTACTTCATATTGAAGCTGGACATATTTTTGTCTTGCAGTGAGGTTCACCCTGTATAAGGCTTGATGGTCACTTGAGGTATAGGATTACGTTAAGGAGTAGTTTATACGGATAGAGGGGAGATAATGGTTAACGATAGAATGTGGGTGGTTTGCTACACTGTAAGTGGCATGGCGAGTACAAACTGTAAAGGTTAGGTGTTACAGAACCCAGGAATGTAGTTTGTCTGAGAACTTTTCATGGAAATAGTGATAGAGCAATGTGAGGCTCACTACATCCTGCCTGTGATAAAGAGGTGGGAAAGTGGAAAATAATTTTTAGATTTATTTTATTGAAATCAAAAAGTATTTTTTTCCGTTTTCAAGCAATTTTAATTATGGCATTATAAAATTAGTTTTCTAATGAAATATTTAAATTATTTTGTCATTTTACAATACAGAAAGAAATTATATCAATTGCTTGCCACAAATCTGAAAATAAAAATTAAATATTACTGTTTTCATTTTATCCTAATTAAATTATACTGCAGTTTATATAAGAGTCAGTCTTTGAAAAACAGAAATTTTACCTCATAGAATGTATTCCCAATGATTTGTCTCTTAATACAAGTATCAATGTATAGTTCATTTAATCTTGTCTTTCATTGAGTTTAACTGATATCTTTTTACTTCAGTTCATCTTTCATTTCTCGTTTTTCTAATATGGCTTCCAAGCCAAAGTTCATCTTTTGATAATTCTTTTCTTAAAGGCCGGCATCGTTTTATTTTTACCTCAATCAATTTGCTAATCAAAGGTAAGTGAGGCTGCTTTAAACAATAATCAATAAGTCTGTAGCCTGAATTTTGATATAGAAATTTTTGGTGAATAATACTGTGGGCGTGATATTAAGAAACAGGGAATTTTCATTAGAAACAAAGAAAACAGTACTGAAATGTAACGTAATATCAGTCCTCCTATATGACAGTGAAGCTGGACAATCTCCTCACAGATGAAGAAGAAACTTGAAGCAACAGAAATGTAGTTTGAAAGGAGGATGCTGAGAATATTGTAAACTGAACATGTGAACGACGACAAAACTTTAGAGAAAATGGAAACAAAAGAACACCTATACTTGACATCAAAAAGAATATGTTGAATTTTCTAGGGCACAATAAGGAAAGAGGGCTTGGAAAATTTGATACTCACACAACAGATTGAAGGCGAGAGGGACAGAGGAAAACAACACAGAACATACATTGTGATCATGAGTAATGGATGACAGAGGAGAAATAACAAAGACAAAATTTATTAAGGGCTAAAAAGGACAAGGAATTCAATTGTAGAGAGACATAATTGACAACGTCCTGAATGGACACGGCAAGAAGAAGAAGAAGAATATAAATTATCAATGAGATTCTGAACTATTAAGAAGACAAAGAAAGAGACTATATTAAAAAATAAACATTTGTTGTATAATTTTTTCTTGTAACTATTTACAGTTTACATTGTTCCGAGTGTTGTCCTCATCTTTATTGCCATATTCATGACATTTCAGCCAATGTACAATCCGAGCTTATTCAGGTGATATTTCTTCAATTGTTGACCTAAATTCTTTATTCAGGTCACAGAGGTAGATTATTTAGATTATTTACATTTTTCGGACTATTGTCCTCATCTTTGCCGCCATATTTATTACAACGTTTCGGACGTTGTATGCTCCGGCCTTCTTCAGGTGGTTGGAATGTCGAACTGAACCCTTTATTTTGCTCACTGGGGTAGACTGCTCTAGTTCAACGTACTCTGTTTAATGGATGTCAGTTATCAGTTATCTCCTGTTAATTCCCCTCTCCAAGTTCGACATTCCAATCACCTGAAGAAGGCCGGAGCGTACAACGGCCGAACGTCGTGAATATGGTAACAAAGATGAGGACAACAGTCCAAACAATGTAAATAGTGTAAATAATTACAATACCAATAACTCATCACAGAAATATAGACAGTTTTTTTTACTTTTTTTTTTTAATCATTGGACTGTGGACTTGTGTAATTGCATCGAGCCTCCAGGTGTCAAAATTGAGGCTGCTTTTTAACCCATTAAATGGAGAAGACAAGCATTTAAATCGTTGCAATTCTCTGGTCCAATTGCAAACGATGGAAATTTCCATCCGTTTTAAACACATACACTACACACAACTTAAATGTGAATGATACAAATTTCTGTTATTAAAGTTAACAGACAACACAACGTCGCATTTAGAAAATGACAACTGTGATACTCTTCTTGTAACGATATTGTAGTATGTCAAAAGAAAATGACACCTTTTTAAAAACTATCGCTTAAAAAAAAAAGAAAAAAAAAAGGGGTTATCGATTTCATACTTTAACATAATCAGTGAGTAATTGAAATATATGTAAATCAATGTGTTTTCTACAGTGAAAAGAAAAGACGCTAAAATTTGCTATATACTTATTTATTTATGGTCACCCGCTGATGAAAAAAAAAAAAAAAAAAAATTAATCAAAATTTCAAAGTTTCTGAAAAAGATTAAAAAATATAATTTAATTAATAATTATCCTTTGTTCTTTCCACTTAATAAATATTTTGTTTGGTGATAAAACTTTGTTTCTATGTAACTACATGAGATCGCTAAAAAAAAAAAAAAAAAAAAAAGCATAGCTTGATGAAAAAGACGCTAAACTTGAAAACAAAATTTTATCGTCTAAATGTGTATGTTATTATGAAGAGGAAAGACCAAAGTTTTTTTTTAAAATTATTTTTTAAAATTTTTTTCTTCTTTTTAGAATATTCCAAATTTTGATTAAAAAAACCTTGTTTCTCTTTGTACCACCAGAACTAGTAAAATAACATATACAATTTTTAGCACGTTTTTTTTTGTTTTTTTTTGTTGTATCACACACATTAATTTGGAAAATCTTGCAAAAATAAAAATAATTGTCGGATGTTAATGAAACTTTCAGAAACTATTCATAGATTTGGACGCTGCAAGACCCGGAGAAGATTTTGAAATTTGACCAATTATAGGAGAATTTTGAGGCTATATGAAATAGGTATTAGACTAGAGCATATTCTAAAGCCAAAATTCAACCCATTTGCTTATGATTCTACCATCAAAATGATCTCATTTTAATAACAAACATTTAAAAAAAACATCGATCCTGTTAAAAAATTCACTCATTAAAAAAAGTTGCTTCAGGGGACCCTTTGGGATAAGAGGCCTTGAAGCTTAAGCTTCATTAGTTTCATAGTAGATTCACTACTGGTTCCACTGTCATGCTTAGAAATTATTTCCTTCTTAATTTTCACCGTAATTGATTTTCTTGCTTCTGTTGATCCATAGTTATGCTTCCTAGTAAAAAAAAAAAAAAAAATTAAAAAATAACTAAAAATGATTAAACTAAATTTTTTTCTGAATATCACGAATGAAAAACTAGTGACATTCCATCATCGCCCACTAGACTCTGAACTACCACCAGTCACACTGAATGGATGTCCCCTCGGGGAGGCTTTGTGACTTGACAGACTATTGGATCTGAAACTCACACCTGACCTCAAGTGGAACTCGTATATACTATCTATTGCAAAATATGCAGGTAAAACGGTCGGTTTTCTGTACTGCTCCAGTAGGTACCTGGTTATCCTCTACCTTTACAAGAGCCAGATCAGACCAAGAATGGAGAACTATTTGGGTAGCTATCACTTTCCAGTCTCGTTAGAGTTGAAAAGCATCTCCGAGTCCTTGTGGGTGGCAACCGATCTCTCACAGGCGGGATGTGGCAAGCCTCTTACTACTCTATCGTCACTTCCATGGGAAGTCATAACCTTCATGGCCAGGACCCTTCAAGCCACTAGTAATTTTCCAAGCGTAGCTTAGATGTAGCACAAGGCCGAAAGTACGGGGCACCCAGTAAGGATCAAACTCACTATGCAGTCATAAGTGTTCTAGCGAGACAAGCTTGCTAACCATTACACCACCTTGAGGTGCCCACTCTTCATACCACTAACACTGCAGCAAGCCACTCATATTCTCTCCATATTCCAGTTCCATTCAAACAGCTTCTGCCCATGGACAACTGCTCTGTGGATGTTTCCCTGATCACTACAATCTTAACCTGTTCAAGTCTAGGGTTAACTGTTATCTTCCACTCCTATCTTCTTTAAACTGCCTATTAAGGTAACCCTCTACCTCAAGTGGCCCCTGGGCCATGTACAGGGTGAACCTCACTGTGTGAAAAAAAGGCCTGTTGAAATAGGAATTACCTCTAAATATGACTGCATGACTCTTATGCTGTTAAATGCAATAACCCTCTAGCTCGAGTGGCTCACGAGTCATGTACAAAATGAACCTTACTGTAAAAAATAGGAAGTGCATCTAAATATGATTGTGTCTTTTATGCCATTAAATGTAATAATTAACAAACCAGGATTATATTGTATATGATAACTGTTTATCTTAAACTACTTATATAACTAAACATTCCTTACCTAAAATGGTTACAATCTCATTGTCATGTATGCAGTTTTCACTAATGAGAAACATATGTGAATTTGTCTATATTAATTTCTACTACCCTTTTTCTTCTTAACTGTTTTTTTTTTTTTTTTTTGGCTTGGAATATTGAGATTTATGCTTTAGTAAATTTTCTCATAAAATTTTTCCTTCAAGGATGCCGGATGCGTTATAGTAAAAAGTTGTTTTTTTTTTTTTTTTTTTGCTAGATACACCAAAACGACATATTTTTAATTGATTTCCTATTGAAAAAAATCTAAAAAATCCAAACTAGTCTTCAACAAACCAATGAGTTTTCTAAACAGTTACTGTTCCTTTTTAAATCCCACAAACCTCTATGTTAAATGCTGTCAAGAATGCTACCATTCTTTGAATAATTCCAAGATGACATTTTCAACTGACTTCTTCATGATGATTCTCAATGTGATTGAAGTCAGGTTTAAATTCTTTCTGATTATTTTTTTTCTGTGTGTAGGTTGGAGAGATTTTTTCAACAAGTGTACCCAATGCATTAACCATCAAAGTCCACAATGAAATAAAGGAAAATATTTAGGTTTGTACACAGATAGTCTGATGAGCAAAATTGATACAAAAAGCATCAGGAAAACATGCATGATTCTCAATACCATTCATTCATTTCTATGAAGAATAGTATTAACACACCTTATAAAGCAAGGCTGCTTTGTAGAACCAACTCCCAAGAGGATGCTTCCTCGATCACTACAATTTTAACTTGTTCAAGTCTAGGATCAACTAGTATCTTCCCATCATATCACTATAAGCTGTTTCTCTATTATGTTCTACCTCGACTGGCTCTTGGGTCTTGCATGGGGTGAACATCATTGTAACAAAAAAAAAAAAAGAACTTAAAAAAAATTTGTTTTATTATAAAGCACACATTTTATGTAAATGCAATTCATTGACTTTCATATTCACAATGTTACGTGAAATAAATATTCATTTAAATAATTTCACTCTAAACAAGGTAAAAGCCACTAAGATGCAATGGGCTATTGAGAGGGAAAGAATTTTAAGAAAAATCACTATTAAAGAGAGAAGACAATAAAAGAGTAAGATTCAAGGAGACAGAAGATGATGGTTGACATTGCCTTTAAATTTCTGAAGTTCAAAGCTGGAAGATACTTCTATAAACGAGAAGTACAAGAAAAGAAACTGTTAGCCTAGACAATGGATAGTGATAATTATTTGGGCCTTTTTCTCCTTAATATCAAAATATACATAATCTTCACTGTCTTTGTTTGCTCACCAAATATTGAGAAGTGACAGCTCAGATCTCCGAAAAGAATCTTGTTTTGGTTGGGGTAAAAAAAAAAAAAAAAAAAAAAAATAAATCCATTATCAATAAAAAATGACAAGCAATGTCATCTCATGTAATATGTTAAGATAATTTCTGAGTGCACCTATTATTGAGTACTATTAGACGAGTCTCACAAGACATGGTTAAGAAGTTCAAATCTCATAAAGTGCTCTCTAAATATAGCCTCATGGCAAGGTTGACTTGTTCTAATAAATATCTATTCCCTATCCTTCTCTTCAGCTTAAGTGACAATCATATTTAGCAAAAAGATTTTTGATGGAATGGTAAACAAAGTTTTGAAAAAAAAATGTAAACAAGAAGAATGCATGTTTTTAAAATTACAAATAGAGTTAAGACACATAATCAGGAAAGAGGGCTTGTGAAATTTAACATGCATAGGATGTAGTTTTTTGATTGATTTGTTTTCTACAACTTATCAACTGCAGGTTATTTAGAGTTAGAAAATATTTTTAGAATGTAAGAATATTTTTTGAGATAATAATAGTTTTAGTGATACAAGTCTTAATTAATCCATAGCTGGGAGAGAGAAGAGGTGAATTCATAACTTTCCGAAGGGTATTTGCATGTAAGGGAATACAACGAACCCAATGGGAATTGGAACTCAGCTCTCCAATTAAAAATTCCAAGCCATTATCCATTACACCACCTGCACATCCAAGCTTACAGCACCTGGTATTCCCAAGTGGTCACCCATCTAGGTACTGACCAGGCTTAACGTTGCACAAGACATAGTGAGGGAAGGAGGAGCAAATATGTTTATGGATATGAATAGCATGATGGTGAAGAGTCAATTATTGCTTGGAGCTACAAAGGATAAGAAGTTACAACAAACCATGATTGCTCAGGTCTTGAAAGGACAAAGCCATGATTGCTTGGGTTCTGAAGGGACAAAGCATGATTGCTCAGGTACTAAAGGGACACAGCAGATAAAAGAAAAAAGAATCGCTCAGCTGACCCCCTACTGTTTTGTAGGTTTTACCCACGTGTGGGTTAAGAGGAGAGAAAGGAGACGATACAACAGCTCGTTTTGAATGATCTTTTACCTCAACTGGTTTTCTACCAAGCTTTAACCCAGCCTGCTCTACCCAGAACTAGGGGAGAATGAGAACTGTACTTATACCTTCAGAAAAGGCAATCAAAGGGAATAAAGTGAACACAAACTGTCCCAGCCAGAATCTGTTGATTTTATTTTCAGGTAAACCATAAACCATAAGTACAAAATTATTCATACACTGAGCAATGGAACATGAAAGAAAATACATTAACATTTTTTAATTAAATAACTGGCAGCTTGTTCCTGAATATACCTGCCTGCTAGGGGGTCAGCTAGTCCTGGTACATATACCTGCTTAGGTTTATTTGCATTTCTTCAACACCCGAAGAGCAAACATGTGGTTTATACTACAACTATGCTGAGTGAATCTTAGTTACAGATTTTGGGAGAGAGGGCATAATCTGGTGTGATCAACAGTTTTGAACAAGGTCAGCGTATGACATGTAACAACCAATAAAAATAAGAGAGGTAATCCTCAAAAATCTCAACACATTTTCCTTACACACAGTTTACCTTTCATTCCAATCTGAAGATGCCAAACTCATATCATCAGTGAAATGTGTTGTCAGTGAAAAAGCCTTTCCCCTTTGTCCCATTATAATCACTGTTTTGTATACTACTATAAATCCCACTAACATGCATGCACAATAATGAACATCTTGAAAGGAAGGAAAAGAATCTCTTTTTTTTTTTCTTTCTCTTTCTTTTGACATGTATTTTTTATATATCTTTCATACAGACATAATTATAAACACATGACTTGGTTCATGATTGTTTTTAAAGAATAATTTTAATTTCTAACTGTGTTAGCTGAGAGGTATTAAAATTTAAATAGCTAAATCATTATAGATATTAGAAAGATGAAACTTTGCAGTATGATAATTTGCTATAAGTTTTAAAATGATGAGTAAATTTTATCTTTTTATATGAATTATAAGCTGAGTCCATTTTACTTAAAGTTGATTTCTTCAGAGTTGGAATATTGTGTCTCATTAATACTCTTATAAGAATAGGTTTGTTTTGTTCAAAGTTGGTCAACTTATAAAATATGTTTTAATATGTCTGTTAAAATTTAAGTGTATAAAATTTGTTTTATCAAATTATAATTTATACAGATTTTTCTTAATTATTTATGTTGCACATGTAATAATCATTAGTGCCGATGTAAACATTCATTTATTTTTTTAAATATCAGGGGTTGTGCCGATGGTAAAGTAGCTAGCAATATGGAAAAGGAAATCAGCAAGTCAGATTCAAATCCCAACTGAGATAATCCTTGTTCACATTGCATGAACATTCTTAAAAAAGGTATGAATTGGAATAATTGATTGAAAAATTACTTAATTAAGAGTTCATGTACAGTAATTATGTAAATTATTGAAATATTTTTGAAAGGGAGGGGAAAGGGATCTATACCTACAAAATTGAAAAAAATTGTAATAGAATTTTATTCTAAGTTCTATATTTATTTGTTTGATTTAGATACTGACAAAGCTTTTCTTGGTTTTATAAAAAAAGACGTCCCTTCTTACAGTTTTGCTAGAAATAGTAGTTTTGATCCTAAATTAACTTGTGATAACTTCTTATTGTCTTTGAGTTACAGGTGCTATCCATTTTAGTTGTTGCTGGTGTTGAGAATCTTCAAGTGAGGTGGTTTCTATTATTTGGTAGTCTTTGTTTACAATTCTGTAGCACTAGTCCACAAGATCTGAAGAAAGACAGTCATTGCTAAGACCTACAGGCTTCATTCTCTTGAAGTCATTTTTAACCATTGGCCTGAGAAAGCGTTTGGATGCAGCTGACAATTTAGATATTTCTAAACGAGTTTGGTGCCTACATTCATATGAAAGTCTCAAGTGAATGAGGCTATTTAAGAACATTTCTTGAGTTTTTAGGTTAATGTTTTGATTTTGTAGCAACTTGTGGTTTTGGGCAAAACTACCACTAGTGTAGCCTATTCTATGTTCAATGTCCTAAACATTACCAAATTTTTTACTTTCATTTTCATGATACTAGATTTTATGGTGGGCATTAATAGGTTATTATTAGCTTTTCTTAAATGACATGTCCTTTCAAGATGTACATGATCATGGCTCTCCACAAATTACTTTTATTTATTATGCAAATTGCCATGCATTCTTGGGAAAGGTTTTACATTGCCTTTTACAGTTTAGATTTTCAACGTTTTCCTTCTTTTAGACTGGCTTCTATCTAAAGCAATCCTTTATTATTTAACTCATAGATGAAGAGAGAAAAACCCATACCTTTCCTAAGGGCATTAGTCCAAAAAGTGAACACAGCCTAGAATTTGAACTAGGATCACAGATTCTACTTTCTCTGTTGATATCTTATCCACTACCTACCCATCCATTTTGAAGCTTACTAATAACAACTGAGCCTGGAGAGGGTTGGATCCTATCAGGTTACTTTGCCTAAGACACACCACTACTAATATGACTGTAGTATATCAAATAACTCATGAACTTATGGGCTATGTGATTTGCCGATCTTGAATAACAATTGGGTACAGAGGGTTTTTTCTGGTCAAAGAGTCATGTCATTTCTGAGAAAACCTTATTTTCAATGAAAAGTAAGAAGTCCCTTTACTGACGGGTTGCCCCCCCCAAAAAAAAAAGAAAAAAAAGAAAAGGTAATAAATAACAATTTAAAGGTTTGTTTAGTGCTAGCAATGATTTTCTTTCTTAATATTTATTCCATGACTTAAAAAAAAACTTACTGAGATTAAAAAGCAAAACTGAAAACAAACTTAATGATTGTCGGAATGGCAGGCACACAATTGGTTTCCTTGTTGACAGCATGAGAATGTGCACACATAGCAAAAAATAAATGTTGTATAAACTTTCACCTATCACTGTTAATGCCCTGATGTTTACAATGGCACATGGTTTATCAGACAAAACCCACCTGTCATTGTTGTTTAGATGACCTTGTACACTTGGTATTGGCAAGTAAGCATTTCTGTGGGAATAGGTGCAAAATCTTACTACCAGCTAACCGGATCATTAAGACAGCAAAGAGAAAGAAAATAGACACTTGGTTATACATTCAAAATATGTTTTGATTAATATCACACTTAAAGAAGAGTATGTTGTATATTTCTTAAAGGAATATCATAATTACAGGCTTCTTTTATATGCCCTGTCCCTTCAGAACATAGTGATCATGGCCCTCCAGAACTTCATATCCTTTCTGTTTTGAGTAATGTTTGTCTCCTGAATATTCCTCCCAGTCTTCGTTCTACAATCCATTTACACAAGTTAACAAAGAAAATTAAGTTTATAATTTTTTAAGAAAGTGCGATACTGAAATCTGAATGTGCATTGGGATAGCAAAAGGTGCCTTTCAAAAGCTAAGCAAAATATTAAGAAACAGAAAAATTTTGTTACAAACAAAGAAAAGAGTACTATGTTATATAATATCAATCCTATATGTAAGTGAATGCTAGACAATGTCAACACAGATGAAGAAGAAGCTTGAAGCAGCAGAAATCTGATTCTACAGAAAGATGCTGAGAATACCATGGACGGAACATGTGAGCAACAACAAAGTTTTAGAAAAAAAACAAAAAAAAAACACTTATACTTAATATCAGAAAGGCAGTTGAAATATCTAGGGCACATAATCAGGAAAGAGTGCTTGGAAAATTTGACATTCACAGGACATACTGAAGACAAGAAGGACAGAGGAAAGCAGTGCATAACATACTGAAAAGGCTTGTGTACATGGTTAATAGAACAGGGTTTAGGAGATAGCAAATAGATAAAAAATACTAAGGGCTACAAAGGACAGGAAATTGTAGAGAACCATGATCGTCCATGTCCTGAAGGGACACAGAACAAAGAAGAAGAAAAAGAACACAATCATGACCACTTGTGATCAACAACGAAGCTTTAGATAAACAAAAAGGACAATTATACTTAACATCAGAAAGAAATAGTTCTAGGGAAGATGAGGAAAGAGGGATTGGAGAATTTGATACTCACAGGACATATTGAGGTCAAGAGGGACAGAGGAAAAAATGCACAACCTTCCAAGTGAGCTGAGTAAATGGATGGTGGAACAAGAGATAACAAAAAAAAAAAAAAAAAAATTTATTGAGCTACAAAGGACAGGAAATCGTGGAGAGCCATGATTGCCAATGTCCTGAAGAGCCACAGAATATAGAAGTTGAATGTAAATTATGAATGAGATGACGAAGTTTTAAGATATGTTTCAAAAGTGGAAAGAACTTTCCTTAGCTCCTGCATATCCAGGTGATAATATGTCCCAGATTAAGAAAGAAGAAAGGAAAGAAAAGTCCTGTGAGAAAAATAAAAAGATTAGTAGCAGTAGCAGTAAAAACCAAAAGTTAAAAAAAAATCAGTCATTTCCAGTCAGAAACTGACAACACTTTACTGTTGATTTCATTTGAGTTCAGCTGCTTATGATGGATGTATGAAGGGAGTTAGGAGGGTGGAGCATCATCAGCCAGGACTACAAACTGCCCTCCTTAAGACCCTTCTCTGCATACCTTCCAAGGGAGTGGGCTTAGGAAAGGTGTCTTTGAAATTAGCCTTGGAAGAAGAAAAAAAAATCTCGTCTGGCAGCCATGTTAACTATGGATTATTTTGTTTCCAAACAAAATGGTTTTCTTTTAATTCAAGAGAATGAAGTTCAAGAGAATGAAGTGCGAGAGAGAGAGAGAGAGAGAGAAAGAAAGGAACAATCTTTTTGTATTAAACTAAAAATTTTCAACATAATTTTTTTAACCATGCCTCATATTGCAGATAACTATTATTTAAAATCTGACAAAATCAATCTTAAAGCTTGCTAGATTTGAAGTAAAAGTAATAACAGATGTAGCTGACTGTGTCAAGCAGGAAGGAGATAATTTTATGAAGCTCGATGATGAAAGTGGTGTTAATAATATTGTTCAACTCATATGGGTGACTAAAATTTTTCTGTAGATATAAATAATATTCTGGAGATAAAAATAATTTTTCTAATATATATTTTTGACATTTTATTATTTTTAAGAAATATAGAAAAAATAATTTTTCACATAGATTACATTTGCATAAAGAGGATAGATCTTGCTGGGTTAGTTGTCCAAATTATTGTAAAAATTCTCAGGAACTTTTTCAATATAACTTTTATTTGTCAGTTATTATTCATTTTTGACTAGTATTACTTTTGTCTTTTTTTTCGTGACATATGGTGGCCGTTAATGATTAAGTATAACTCAAAACTTCAATGTTAATGTAAAACAGTATTTAATTACACCCACAAATAAATACTTAACAAGAACAAAGGAGTAAAAGTCAACCAAAGGTAATTAACCATTTCAGTGAATACCTTGTTAGTAGCATGGCTCAGTTTAATGTCCAGTAAATCCTAAAACAAAACCCAAATGAAAACGCATAATAATTCACACTAATTTAATTGAATAGTTCCACTCAATAATCACTGCAGTCAGTAGCCTCACACTGCTATTTATACACCTGGTGGAAAACATATATTCATAAGTTTAGTCTTGGTAGTTATTCATTTTCTTCATATATGACAGTCTTATTTCTCTTGCTTTTCCACCAAAAAGTAATAGTCTTAAGTTGTTTAAATTTCTTAAATGAAGCATTGTCTATTATTCATTTTTGACTAGTATTTCTTTCATCTTATAAATAAATATTTCCTATTTGTGCCTTATCATATCATTCTGTTGGATTCTAATCCACACACACATATATATATATATATATATATATATACCTAAAAATTCAGATATATTAGGTTGGTGCAAAAATAATGACGTAATAATGTCGTTTTTTGACATATTTTTTAACGTCAAAAAACAACATTATTACATCATTATTTTTGCACCAACCTAATAAATATTTAAAAATGTTCTCAAATTTAAAAATTTTTTTTTCCCCTTTACCTCTGTGTATCAATACATTTTTTATTTATAAATCTTCACAATTAACTTGATAATATTCCTCAGTGGATGAAAGATATTGGCAAAGGAAAGTTTTTGTTTTGATTAAAAAATTTGTTTTGTCTTGCATCAGCAGTTGTACTAACTTTAAGCATAGCAAATTTTGGCCTCTTTTTTTTTTTTTGCAGTGACAGGCATTAATTTGGAAATTCTTGCGAAAGTCAAATAATTGTCAGATTTTAGTGAAATTTTTAGGATTTATTCACAAATGAATGAAATTATTTTTGAAATTTTTTTTATTAGAAAATCTTACTAATATATATATATATATATATATATATATATATATATATATATATATATATATATATTTTATATGTGTTTCAGCTTCTTACTTAATTTTTACTGATCATATTAGTTAAAAGCAGAATTCTTTGAAGAATTTAAATCACAAATTTTTATTTTTGGAAAATTGGACCTGGTCTTACCAAAAATGTGTTCTGAATCAAAAAATAAAAACACAATAAAACTAAGACATTATTTAAGTAGATAAGCTTTTAATTGCTTATATGAATAATATATTAGGTTGGTGCAAAAATAATGTCGTTTTCTCACATTGTAACATATGTGAGAAGATGACATTATTTTTGCACCAACCTAATATATTAAAGATAATATTGCCTGAAGAAAAAAAATTTGTTTAATGAAAAATGAATTTTTACAAGATTTTTCATTTTTTTTTTTTTTAGAATTTTAAATTGAATAATTATAAAGACTTTAAATCTTTTAAAATTCATTTTCAATGAGATAATTAGTAGGAAATATTTTTATTAAATAAAGCTATATTTACTAATCATATATTATAAAGCTTATTACAATCTGACAATCATGAATATTTTATAAAGAATTTTGATTGTTTTTGTGTGTGATTACAAGCAGAATTTCTGAAATATAGATGTAAAACCAATAAATCTAACATTTAAAGGTCATGTGTTTTAAGGGTTGTCCCCATTTATGGCGAAAAAAGAAACCTCAAACTTTATCATCTGCTCCACCATACTTAACTATGAACATGTGCGGCTGTCAATTGGATATGAATATACATACATATACATATATATATATATATATGAAGTAAATCTATTTAAACTCGGTGGGTGAAAAAACCTGGATAGCACAATTTTCAAATAAATAGACATCAGAGGAAAAATGGAAAAAATAAAAAGAAAGCACCTCTGAACAAGGCAAAAGAAATTGTCCATTATCTAAAATTTCTGGTACAAAGAAAAAAAAAAACCCAGCAAGTAATGAATTAAAATGAAGATTGCTCAATACACTAAGTAGATATATATAGATATGTTCAAACATGTTTCATTGAATAATATAGGCATATTGTGTCTACTTATTTTTATACTGATTCTTTTCAGTTGTCTAATCAGTTTCTTGATATTAAAATGACATTCATCAAGGAAGGTGCTGTAGTTTTTTTTAACCCAAGTACTTTCAACCTTTTCCAAAATCATCTTCAGGGGTAGATTACAAAGACAAACTTATTGTAACTGTGATAAACTCTTCATTCCACTGTAATAGTAATTTTTTAAAATGTGTGAAAATGTTCTGTTAGAGTTATTTTAAAATTTTAAATTTATTCATTGTAGTTATAGAATTTTTTGCAAAACACATTCAAGTGCATATAAAATTTAATGCCATTTTAAATTTCTACCAATTTTCGGCTTGCTCCTTTATATTGAAACAATTGTTTTGCAAAATATTCCATAACTAGCAGTATAATCTGTCTGCGACTGGGTATTTCATTACTAGGGATTTTTGCTATTCATTTGGAGCAGATTAAGTTTAAAGTCAGCCCACCTAAAAATCAATATTAGTAACAATTGGGTGCAATTCAGGCACATCCCAAAATGAGGGGTTAACAATTTGAAAGGTGGGGGCCGAAAAGGGCCGTTTTTGCGTTCTCAATCTTGCAAGGAAGGAACCTCCTCCATGGACCATCATAATAATAATATACAATAATTTTTATTTATAATACATTTTTCTTATAATTCTTTTGCGTTAGATTTCAACTTTCAAAATTGATTGTATGCTGCTTTTTACAGACATTAAATTTTGCCTTTGATTTTTGTACAAAGTGTAAAAATTAATTTTTATTTTTTTTTATTTTTCACCTTCAAGGTTCTAATTTTTTCCAGCCAATTTGGACTCAAAGCCAGCACTGAAGAATTATCTATCAAACAAAATAAAATTCATCAAAATCAGATGAATACTGTTGAAACATAAATATCCGATCACATACATACATACACACATTTTGAGAATTATAGCTATGGATTGCAATGGATAAATTTAAAAATTAAAAATAACTGTAACAATGCATTTGCGCACATATTATTTTTTTTTTTTTTTTTTTTTTTAAATCACCATCACAATGGAATGCACATTTTATTGCAATTACAATAAGTTTGTTTCTGTAATTTAACCCTGAAGATGATCTTAGAAAAGGTCAAAAGTATTTAGGTTTAAAAAAAAAAAAAAAAAAAAAAAAAAAAAAATAACTATGGCACCTTCATTGATGGATTCCATCTTAACATCAAGAAATTGATTAGCCAACTGGAAAGGATCAGTATACAAATAAGTAGACATAATATATCTATATCATTCAATAAAACATGTTTGAATGAAGATATACCAGCCTAAATATATATATATATTAGGTTGGTGCAAAAATAATGACATAATAATGTTGTTTTTTGACATTAGAAAATACGTCAAAAAACGACATTAATTCGTCATTATTTTTGCACCAACCTAATATATATATATATATATATATATATATATATATATATATATATATATATATATTTTGATCCAAACATTATTTTGTTTTATAAATGCCTGTGTTTTTAAAACTGAATTACACCTACTGGCCTGCACATTTGAGACACTTATGAAAATGTGCATTTTGTGTGTGTATAAAAGTTTTATTAGTCACCAGAAGAGTCCCCTACACAGAGAATAGCCCATCTTAATGGATTGGTTACTTTTGATAATGCAGTAAAATTTTCTGCTACTTTATTTTATCATAATGAATTCAAAAACTGAAAACAGTATATGCCAATGTCAAGTTTATATGAGAATTTTATTCAGGAAACATTGAACATAAAACAAAAAATGCAGAACAAAATTTTTGATATGTTATGAGTAAAATTCTGTTGCGAAATTATTTAAATATTGCGACCCTTTTTTGATAGCACAATTGAGTTACTATTATTATTACTATTCCTTGTGGATAAGATTTTACTTTTCATGAAGTCAATTTTTACCACATGAATCAATTGTTCACTACATAAGGAAAAAAGAAATAACACACCTAACTTAGAGTAATTCAAAAATGAAAATTAAATAAAGATTATCTGTGAGAAAAGAAAACCAAAATAAGTAAAGAATTTAAATATGGATAATTAAATACAATGCTTATATCCCAAAAAGCAACAGTTTCTTCAGTGTAATGAAAACTGCCTAGAAACATAAAAAATTTAAACTAGTAAAATATTGAGGAAATGAATACCAAAAAGATTTTCAAGAAATAAATATTTTGCCAAAATATTGCTATCTTCCCTAAAACAATTTTAAGTACAAAATTGAAAAGTTTAGCAAAAATCACAAAATGAATGAATCTATCTAAAATCTGCTTGAAAGAACTAAAAAAAAAAAAAAGAAAAAAAGAAATAAGAAACATTTACTTTAATATAATTCTCACATTAAACTAATATGATAATCTAGAGACAATTTTAAAAAATTCAACTGGCAATGTTCTGTATAAAAAAGGAACTAATGTCGATAGGTGCAGATTAAAGTTCTATCAGTGCAACTGTTAGTTGCCTGAGAAGAAAGAAAAAAGAAACAGAAATATATATATAAAAAAAAAAAAAAAGAATCTGCCAAAATACTAATGTCAGTTGAAAAACCAGTTTTCTGACTCTTCACATAAATTGATGACCCTGGGACGTGGATCACTTCGTAAAAACAGATAGAAAAGCCTAGAGAAACATCAAGTGCACTCCAATCGCAGAAGTTTTCTGATTACCTGAAAGGTCTAATCCACAAATATCAACACCAAGCAAGAAAAATATAATCAAGATTGGGTCCATGTTCACCTGCCACTAACTATGATGGATAGTTAAATTGTCCACATGCCAGACTCACATACTACAAAGAATTCTACTTTCTGGGGGATGAAGTGGGGGGGGGGAGATTTGGAGAAACAAAGAGCTTGAAGGTGAAGTAAACATGGAGAAATGTGATATTCACTTAAGTCCAGCAAAATCGTTTTTTTAAAGAAGCCTATAACAGGGAGAGTGGCAGTAGGTAAGTGAGAAAAAGAGACAAGTGCAATGTCATTTAGTGCACAATATAGGATTTCTTCTATAATGTCTTTTAAGAGATCAAACAAAGGAAAGATTTCTTTTTCAGTAAGGAAGAGATAAAGTCTTTTATTTCCTCTCAAACTAAATTTATCTCTTAACTCTACCCAATTGTTTTAATTTACACTGCTTTAAATAACAAATACATTTTTGAGCCTAATGTAATCTTTCTAAATGTATCCTGTTAACATATGACTGTTCTTAGATTAGAAAATTAATTTATAATAATTGATTTTAATGGAATTGATAAATGATTAAAACAGATCAATAGAAAAAAAAGTATGTTTGAATTTCAGGGATGAGGAGTTAATATTATTTACACTCACCATTTTACTGTTGAACTAGCAAGATGCAACTGCCACTTCTACTCTAACAGTTTCTTTTTCACACTTCTTGCCTGTGGAACTCCTTTCTGATTTCTTGGTTCCCTGATAACTACAATTTAATTTTCAAAAATTTCAATTGCCATCTTCCGTTTTCTTGAAACCTGTTCCTTTAATTGTCCTTTCCTCAATTCTCCTCACTATTCCTCCCATTCTCTTTCACTCACTATAATCTCTTTTGTCCTTGTGGTATTGTCATCATGCATGGGTTGAAAGAATAAAGATTGTAAATAGTGGAATAGGGTTGTTGACTCTTATCATGAATGCAGGTTGAAAGATGATGATAAAGAAGATATCAGTTTATGAACTTGGTTACATTATTAATCTTGACCAGGCATCTCAACTTCAGTCACTTTCTTACCAACATGACTGGCCTGTCTTTTCTACAAATATTTTCATGGCACCTGCTCTGATGAGCATTTGTTTTTTTTACAGGTACCCTATCTACATGAATTTAAGTATGCTACAAAATTAGCAACTAAGTTTCCCCATTTTACTGTTGAATTAGCTAGATGCAACCACCTATTTTACTCTAGTCTTTTTTTCTCACACTTCCCACCTGTGGAACTCTCTTCAGATTTCTTGCTTTTCAACAGAAGATGCCAATTGGTTCAACATAAAGGTCATCTTCTGTCTTTGTGAACCCTATTCCTTTTTGTCCATTCCTCAAATCCTCCCCATTTTCTATCTACTCATTCTCTTTTATGTTCACTCCCTGTCACCCCCGCCTACATTCGAGTGACATTGTTGCCTTGCTTGGGGCAGGGGTGAAACAATAATAATAATAAATAAAAAAATGCTGTTATCACAATGTTTCAGCCGTTGTCCCCCATACCCTGCATGTCTTAGGTTTATATCATCTGGGTAACCTACAGGGAATTCTAAAATGTACCCTTTATTTAATCTAGACTGTTCTTGTTCCACTGCTCATGTCTAGTGATATTCCATCTAGTTCTTATTTTTAGTACTGTACTTTTATTGCCCACTTATTTCAACTGAGTCCAAGTATACACCTCCTGGCTCAGGGATTGAACTCACAATCACTATGTTACCAAATTCACAAACCAATGCTTTAATCCAGTAGGCTATTTAATATATATATATATATTATATATATATATATATATATATATATATGAATAAATCCTTCCTTTATATATCCTTTTCAGTTTTTATGAAACTTTTACAATCAAAACATATGGTAGACTAAAAGGGACGCTAACTTACATTACTTGATCTTGTTTTCTGCTAGTCTTGGAGGTGTTTTTAGATTGTTACCATTTTAATATGGTGTAGATTGCTGTAAAAATTCCACTTCTCAGTTGTAACAACTGTTCCTAAGTGCAATTACTCTGTGGACTACTAAAATATTATCATGGACCTCCACCCAATTTGCTATTTGTTTATGTGGACCCTCAGTAATGGCAGACAAACCCCCAGGGTGTATTCGAACCCTGGTTGAGAACCACTGTGATAGACAATTTTTCTCTCTATATATTTATTAGTTTGCTATTTGTCCATACTTTGAATACTGCTATCATATATAGTTTGGTGATTCTGCTATATATTTAGAGATTCTTGATAAAATCCCCCACCAAAATTAGCAACATTATTGAGCTTGATCTGGCATCTCTGCTTCCGTCACTTTCCCACCACACTAATATAGCTTCACTCTGCTTTTTCTATAAATACTTTCATGGTAATTGTTTGAGTGGACTATTTGCTATGGTACCTAGACATTATGAATTTAAGCATAATACTAGATTGGTAACAAGGTCTCATCAATTCTCAAATGAATTGGCTGGATGTAACTGTCAAGTTCTATGCTAACAGTTTCTTTTCTTACACTACTCACTTGTGGAACTCTCCTCCAGCTCCGTGCTTTCCAGCCAACTTTGATCATCAAAAATTAAAGGCATTGTCAATCGTTATCTACTGTCCTTTTGATTACTCTTCTCCTTCTGTTCTCATTCCTGAATAATGTTTCTTTTTTCTTATTCTTTCACACTCAGTAACCCCTTGTATATTAATGCCTTGCATTGGGTCAAAATGATTTAAAAAAAAAAAAAAAGAAAAAAAAAAAGAAAAGAAAAAGCTCTCATGTGGTTAATGTCTGCTTCAGTAAAATGATAAACATTGTCAATTTTGAATTTTATCATTTGTACCCTCTTACTTCTTTAAATAATGACCTACATTCATATTTATGATTGTTGCTGTAATATTTTATAAGTTGTTAAGCTCAAATATTTAAAAATATTTAACGAGGCAATAGAAGAAAATTCATTGGGTATTTTATACATGTGAAACTCACAAGGAGCTTATTCAATCATTCACTTAAGAATTAAGATTCATCAGAAAATTCAAATAATAAAACCATGAAATTTTCATGGTTATTTCTTGTTTATAATAATGCTTCAAATGGTAAATAATTTTTTTATAATAATGTCCAGTGATTCTTTCTTTTAGAAACCCAAGTTAAATGTAAATTTAAGGACAGTTTCAAATTATCTTTTTTGTCATAATCATTCTACAATGCCTATACTGGGTATGTAAAGCAATATTAAAATACATGAGAGAAAACAAAGAAAACTGAACACAGTGCCTATAAGAGTCATAAGTAGATATTATTCTGAGTTAGGATATTCTGCTGGTATAATGTATATAGTAACTCAGAATGTGAAATCAGAAAGCCAAGTTCAAATTCCAGCTGTGTTTGTTACATTCACATGTGAAAAAATGCTTGGGAAAGCTATGAATCCATCTCCTCCTCTATCTACGGATTAAATAGTAGGAATTCTATATGGAAAAATCATTATCTCCCCACAAAATTTGTTAATACAGTGTAACTCGGATATAAGAGAGATTTTCTCTGGTCCCAAATTAGAGCCATACTTACCTAAACAAAATAGACCAAACCCGGATATAAGAGAAACCTGGATATAAGAGACTTCTTCTCCGGTCCGACAACTCTCTTATATCCGGGTTACAGTGTATTCACATGCAACATAATGCAAAAATAAATAAATAAATAAATATTCATAATGATCCAAAATAAGTTTTGGTTTTAAATAACCCACAAAGGGTTGATAAACCATAAAAACAAATCAATCATATTCTGAGCAAGTCTGTCATATAGTGTAGTTCTATCTATATTGTGTGATTCGTTTCCTATTAGCCTCTTTTTTCCTGTGTTTGCAAGCAGATTTTGCAAATTCATCATGGCTGATAAAAAAAAGAACAGAGTGTGTTTGAAGTTTTGTTTCTTTTGGAGAAAACTGCTGCTGAAATAACTGTAATATTTCAAAGAGCTTTAGATAAAATACAAGTGATTATTCACACCTCAGACATTGCGAAATGTCAACTGAAGACCAAGCATAATATGGCTGACCTTCAAGAAGTCAAAATGAAGAAAATCTTTAAAGTTGCCTATACAATCAATTAAAGCTGTCATCAGATGATATGCCTAAGGTGATTGGTTTGACTTGGAGATTATACCAGTGAATATTGCGAAAAATTTGAAAAGGAGACATTCCCATAAAATCCATGCCTTGTTTATTCACCAAGGATCCAAAAAAGAAATTATTTGAATGTGTCATTATTTGATAGAACAAGTTCAAAATGACCCACAGTTTCTTTTTAAAATTGTTAGTACAGATGAATCACATAGTTCAGGTTATTTGGGGTGAAAATCTTGTCTAAAACTAGGATATGAAAACAGGTAAAACATTTGAAGAAAACAAAATATATATATATATATATATATATATATATATAAGCAAATATATGGATATAGAACCGACAATGTGAAGAAAAATATACAGAAAAAAACAAACAAAAATCTTAATATGTAATTATGCTGTATTAATGTTAATATAAAGTCAACATCAGACGTTTTGGTCTATTTTAGACCATCAGGACATATTCATAAAACATAATTAACATTAGAACATATAAAATTCAACATGAAAAAGACGATGGACATAAGAGCACAACTAATCCAAACAGATAACTGAAATTTTTATATAAGATCAGCGTTCCGTTTAAAATATGATCACGTCGTCATCACATGGGCGATGTTGTGAAAACGTATTCAAAGATGATTTCAAAATATTAAGATATTAAACAAACTCGATTGAACTATTTATATTAACATTAATACAGCATAATTACATATTAAGATTTTTGTTTGTTTTTTCTGTATATTTTTCTTCATATATATATATATATATATATATATATATATATATATATATATATATATATATATATATATACATAGAAAGGAATTCAAATTTACCTCATTTGAATGGCCATTTCACACCACAAAAAGAAATCTAACTTGCAGAGATTTTCAATATCGATAAATAAAAAATAACAGATTGGAAACTTAAGAATTTTTAAAGCAAAGGGAAAGTAGAAAAGAGGAAGAAAAAAATTTTTTTTTGTTTTTTCGTTTGTGCCATTTATATATATATATATATATATATATATATATATTTTTTTTTTTTTTTGTAACATACAACGTGTGTTAGCACATGCGATACCCTGTCTTCATCAGCCGCCGACCAGGGGTGATATCACGGTTTCGGTGGCTATGGCGGGACCGCCACCAGCAGCATTTGCCACCAGGCAGGGTAGATAAGCTAATTAATCATTCCTTTAAGTAAAATCTATCTGCAATGAAAGTTTCCTGAACGTGTTTGCCGTTATAGACGACCACACAAATATCTCACTTGCGCATGTTAGGTTGTGATGTTGCGCGCATTTTATTTGCTTGTTTTGATCTCGACCAAATCCAACTTATATATATTTAAACTACCCAGTAATCTTAAAAATTAGGAAAATATATCTTATTCATAAAAGTATTAGGTTGGTGCAAAAATAATGTCGTTTTCTCACATAGTAACATATGTGAGAAAACGACATTATTTTTGCACCAACCTAATAATTAAAAGCTTTTCTAATTAAATAATGTCTTAGTTTTATTACATTTTTTATTTTTTATTCAGAGCAGATTTTTGGTAACTGGGGTTCCATTTTACAAAGAAATTGATGATTTAAATTATCCAAGGACTTCTGGTTAAAGCTAATACAAATGTTAAGTGGTACAAAAAAGAATTTTATAAAGTTAAATAAGTATGTGTGTGTAGGGGGGGGGGTAACAGCCATAAAAAATTTTTACCATGATTTTCTAAAAAAGAAATATTATAATTTCATTCATTTGTGAATAAGTCCTTAAAGTTTCATGAAAATCTGACAATTACTTGATTTTTGCAAGAATTTCCAAATCATTGTGTTTTTCACCACAAAAAGATGCTAAAACAACCTATACTAATTTATAGTCATCCACTGACATAAAAAAAAAGAAAAAAATTAAACCAAAATTTTGAAGGTTCTACAAAGGATAAAAAAATGTAATTTAATAATCAAAAAATTCTTTGGTCTTTTCTCTTAATAATAACAAAGATTTTAACAAAAAACTTTGTTATTATTAAGTTTAAGGCCTTTTATCATTATGTATGCTCATTTTTTAGTGGATGTGTGGAGGTTATATATATATATATATATATATGTATATATATATATATATATATATATATATATGTATGTATATGTATGTATGTATGTATGTATATACACATATACATATACAAAAGAAATCTCTTGTCTGTATACAATAAAAACTTCACAAAAGTACTTTGTTGTCAGTCATTTTTCATGAAATATGTATTGCTATCCAAGTACACAGCTACTTAATTACATGACTTGGCAGCCAAGAAAGAAACACCAAAATATATATAGAATCTACAGGTGGTCTAATGTTTAGTGGCTCAACAAAAAATTAGTGTCCAAGGTTTGAGCTCCAGTTTGTTTCATTCATTTTAAGCAAATATTCTTGGAATAATCCAGCTTTTCTCTTCTCAGCTATGGGTTAAATAGCATAGAAGACATGGTTCTTTAGCCTAGGTTGGCAACAATTCCAGAAGGAGGTCAATACAAAGCCCGAGGAAGATTGTTTGGGGATCTTGTGGCACATTATGCAAATCAACTGTCTGGATTCAGTTCTTCAGAAAAGTGTGAATAGTTCAGCACAAGCCTTTACCAAAATAATCAAATCATGTGCGGGTAGATTGACTGTCGAGTTCTAGGAGCAGAACTATTGCACCCTCATATGCTGAAGATAATAGAGAGTTCATTATTTATATTTATTTGGTTTGAATATAATGCATTACTCTTCAAGTACAAATTGAGTTCTCCTGGTCACTAGCGTAACTCGTATAGAAAATACTAAAATTTCCCTTTCTCTGCCATGTGCCAATAGCTTATAGGTAGGATCTCTGACTGATGCCAAATTGGTTGAGTTTCAATCCCGGCTTAAAGCAATTGGACATCTAGCCACACTGAAGACAGTCTGTCTGTAGATGGCTATATATATATATATATATAAAATTATTTATTTAAAAATATGATTCCAACACGCTACATAAGAGTTCTCATGTTTCAAAACAAGAGCCAAAAACTTCAATATAATTATTTGGATTAAATTGAATTAAAGTAAGCTCTGTTCCATCTTCGAGCAAAATTTTTTTTGGAATAACTTATTTCTTAAATTTACAAAGCAGATTCATTATTGAAATCAAAATTTCCATGGTGACGGCCAGCGCAATTTTTCATATAGAAATGGGCGCATGGTGTTAATAATTTGTATCAGTAAAGAGTTACATTTCTAGGTGTCAAGTCAGAGTAAGGTTGGGGTGTCTAAATTTAAAACGGAAGATGATTTAGTCTAGTCTGGCTTACGTGTCTAGGGAGATTTATTTATTTTTTTATTTTATTTTTTCTAAAAGGGTTTTGTGTATATAAAAAAAAAACAAAAAAACTGACGTAACATTTGTTTTTTGATGACTTCATAAAGGGTTATCTTTTTTGTAGGGCATTTAAGCTATTTATTAGGACTATGGATTTAAAAAAAATTTATATGCTAATTTGAAGATTTGATGATGTCGGCAAAAAAACGTTAACTCATGTCTATTGTTTAATAGATTTTTATTATTTAGAAACTTAATAATGTGTAGTTTCTCGTGTAGGCATAAAGGTCATGGGTCATCCCAAGTTTTACAAGTTCTAGTTTTGTTTATAATTTTCTATTTTACTTTTGGTGTTTTATTCATTTCCTTCAAATGCTAAAAATATTTAGATAGAGATGTCTGATTTTTTTTATTTATATTGTTGAAAGAGCACTTATGTTGCCTCCATCTGGCTTTAACAATTTTGCTGTTACACATGGTATTATTTGGACAATTTTGCTGTTACACATGGTATTATTTGGACAATTTTGCTGTTACACATGGTATTATTTGGTCAACAGCGTAGCCAGAACCAGCAGTATGTATGATAATTTTTTATCTTGTGTAGGTTGTGATCCCTTTAAAATTAGCTTCAAAATTAAGTCTTTGATAGTCGCATGATACATGAGTATACATGGTATTTAGAAACTGCAAGAACTTTTCACCTAACTCTCTCTCTCTCTTATATATATATGTGGAAATAACATAAAAATATGAAAATATTAAATTAGCTTAGAGAGGCAAAAGAGATGAGCACTCAAAAGACTGTCAAAATTTAAGTTATCAATAAATTTGAAATAAAAATATTGCTTAAAAGAATTCAGTGTCTGTCTATATTTCCGAGATGTGGTGTTATTGTACACTATTTACATTATCTGGACTATTGTCCTCATCTTTGTTGCCATGTTTATCACGTTTCAGCCGTTATACACTCCTGCCTTCTTCAGGTGGTTGGAATGTTGAACTGAACCCTTTATTTTGCTCACTGGAGTAGACTGTACTAGTTCCACGTGCCATGTCTAATAGATAGTCAATAAGACATGGCATGAGGAATTAGAACAGTCTACCCCAGTGAGCAAAATAAAGGGTTCAGTTCGACATTCCAACCACCTGAAGAAGGATAGAGCGCACAACAACCGAAACATTGTGATAAACATGGCAACAAAGATCAGGACAATAGTCTGAATAATGTAAATAGTGTAAGAGAATTCACATAAAAATGTACATATATTTAAGTCCAGAGAAATAAGTTTCTATGTACTTGGTAGTAAATTTTATTCCCAGCAAATATGTCTCAAATTTTGCTTGGAACTTGAAAACCTGCCCACAAAAACTATTCAAATGATTAAAGGCAGCTTTTAGGGGGGATTCAATGAACAAAGATTGGATAAATGTGGTACCAATACTTCAAACTTGGACAGCAATCCATTGAGAGTAATCCACATTCTGGAAAGCCTACAAACAAGTATACAATTTCGAAATGTTGAAAACATTCAAGGCTGCAATCTGAGTAAATTGGTGATTACAGAGACAGCAAGAATTAATAGTAGATTCCACAGACTGCCTGGAAAATATCCAATCATTTTAAAAATCACAATTAGAATTATTTTGAAGAAGATTAAGGTAGCATTGTCTGAAGTTGTTTATTTTTTTGCCGATATAAAATCCTTTCCATAGACTACTCTCTCTCTCTCTCCCCCTCTCTCATATTATATACTAGCTTAAAAGCCTTATGAGCTAGCTCCTGCAGAGGACAAATTAGGCCTCCAAAATGAAACTAAAGTGATTTCTGGCTTAGAAAACAGCAATGATAATTTTGAAGAAATAATTTTGAATTCCTCACTTCAAAGCCTCACTTTAACTGATTTGGGCTATCAGTCCAGTTCTGGCTAAAAGACCAATTTGAATGTAAAGTTTGATTTGGGCCAAAATTCCAATTTAGGACAAAAATTGAGTTCTTCAAATCACAAACTCTGTGGAACTTCAAAACCTCATATCATGAAACTTCTCACTTTAAGTCTGATTCCTTGGCATTTTGAAGAAATAAAATTGATTTTCTGAATTCACAAAGTTTGGGAGATATTTTAACTGAATTTAAAATGAATCTTGTTAAATTCAAAGTTTTTGTGTTATTTTAACCCCAATATAACTTTTAAAATCACTAATTTTTATTCAGTTATTTTAAAATTTGTATTTTAAACTGTTCCCTCCTCATCTGAACACAAATCCCAATGCTGGAGGTTCAAGCACCAGATGAAGGGCAGATTTTCAAATCCAGGATCATCCTGATTCTAAAAATGTATAATATGTCTATGTAAGTGTGGCCCAAGTTAGAGGGGTTTCAGACAGACAGAATTTGCCATTTATTTATTTAGAAGATTATATATATCATTTCCATCAAATCAAGGAACCAAAGCCACTAAAATGGAAGTTGCTGAGTATATGGGTCCCAGTTGCAGAGGTCAGGGCTGGTGGTACTAAGGAATGTAGCTTGTTAAAACAAATGATATAGAAATAGCTATAGAAAAGCAAGCGACTTGCAATATTTTTCTGTAGGAAATGGGGTTATAGGGTGGAAAATAGTTCATCACCCACAAATCCATTGAGACGCTTGTTATTTTATTACAATGTTATTTTTTAATGCAATGTCGCTTCAAATTGTAGATAATCATGACTGTCCACAGATTCCTTTTCTTTATTATATTTGAATTGCCATGCATACTTGGGAAATATAGGTAGTTTCCTGCTTCTTTCTCTATGGTTCAGAGTTTTTTTTCCCCATAGACTGGTTTCCCCCTTGAGGCAAGAGAGTTCAATCTATTCTGCTATTTAACCCATAACTGAGAGGAGAAGAAATGGATTCATGTCTTTATCAAGGGTATTTATGTAAAAGTTGACACAACAGAATAACTCTGAGTTTTTGAATTCAGCTCACTGATACCACTTTCAGTACTGATATCCATGATATCATCCATATACACATACAAATTGAAAGGAAAAAAATGAGGATATCATAGGTAGGATTTATTAAACATGATCATCAAAATTTTAATTTATTTTAATGATTACATATACAGTGAACAGCAAATTAAAACAGAGAAAGAAAGGAAGCACATTCTAAAATTTCCATGTGAACAGATACAGTATAGAATCGAATGGATAAATATAGGTAGGTATACAACTGAGCAATTGTATACAAATACATATAAATCCATCTATAATTCTCAAAATGTGGGTGTGATCGGATGTAGTTTATGCCTTTCCACAGTTTTCATCAGATTTCGATAAAATTATTTTTGTTTGATAGATAATTTTTCAGTGCCGGTTTTGAGTCCAAATTCTTGGCGATAATTGCTCTCCACTACTTCCTGTTCATTATAACTCTCAGCAACGTTTTACTATTTACTATCTGTTTTTGGATAAATATCTTTTGTAAAAACTTTAATAAAATAGTTTAAATTATTACAATAATATTATCTATATCTATAATTCTCAAAATGTGTGCGTGTATTTGTATTGTATTTGTTTATGCCTTTCCACAGTTTTCATCTGAACGCTTCTGTGCGCGAGGCTGAAAATGATGATCAAAGGACTCAACGGCTGGTGAGAAATGCCTCTACATCTGCTGCTGTGTCTGAGGCTGAAACAAGATTGAGAACGCAAAAAAGACCCTTTTCAGGACCACCCCCACCATTCAAATTGTTAACACCCCATTTAGGGATGTGCCTCAGTTGCACCCAATTGTTGTTACTAATATTGATTTTCAGGTGGGTGGAGTTAAACTGCTCCAATTGAACGGCAAAAAATCCCAGTAATGAAAGACCTGCTTGAAGACAGGTTATACTGCTAGTACTCTTTAGTGTAAGAAAAAACAGTGCTCAATTTTAAGTAACAGAGCTATTTAATGTATATATTAAGAAATATACATAATATCTTAGAATAATTGCACAAAATATAAATAAAAATAAATATATTTCCAGCACTTTAAAATTGCTTTGGCATGAAACTTGCAGTTGTGCAGTTAATGTAAGATATTATATATATATATATATATATATTACTGTAATTCAAAAACTGAGTAACTTAATACTTATCTATGTTCTGCAAGAAAGCTTATACAAAATATTAATTTCAGAGGTATGCTTTGAAAGTTGAATAGGTACATCTTGACCTGACCATTTACCTTACAGAAGAATTTGTAATTGCTCAGTCGCAGGTTGATTTGACTAGATAACATATGATCCAATCAAATCAATCTCAAAAGTTTGTTCACACAACTATGGTTGAATGAAAAATCACCATAGTAACAGAGCTTAAAAGTGAAATTTGATGATTTCATCATTGAGTTTTGCAATGTTTAACCTAAGACTTGTTTTACCATTTTCTGATATCTAATCTGAATACTGTACATTGGAAAAAAAAAACAAAACAGTTTTTAGAAATTAAGAACAAGTATTACAGAGAGAAAAAAATTCTTTGTATAATAATTATATATACTTAAAATAAGTAATGGATGTGGGCATAGATTAGTGGGCATTTGCATAGACAATAAAACTGGCGTGCCAAGTTCAAATTCCAGCTGAAGCTGTTGCGTTCATTTTTGCACAAATACCGTTGGAATAGTATAAAGCCATCTCTACCCTCTTCTCGGCTAGTGGTTAATAGCAGGGTAGACTAGGTTCTCTAGCTTTGGTTAGCTAGGATGAGGACAATTCTGAATTCATACTCTGTTGGTTGTGGAGTTAGTAACTCCAGCCTGTAGAAACCTACATGCCATGGAAACTATAGCAGCAACATCTGGAGTAGTGAAGCTGTGGTTTTAAACACCACAGTAGAGACATACATACATACATGTACAAATTAATCAATATCTTATGCAAGGCTATGGTTCACAATAATTTTATTTTGCAGATCAACCATTTTGTGATATTTTTCTGTTTAGATGTGAGCAACAGACATATTTGACAAACATCACTCTCTTGCAACACTAACTGATTTATTGCAAAATAATTTTTAAATCGCTGAACAACACTTTAACAGAGTTCGTTGCTACTTAAAACAGTTACTAAATTTCAAGGTAGACTACATTTGTTTGTTTTGTTTATGGCATATCAACTCCTTATGAGTCATTTAATACTGAAATTTAATTTTTTTGTAAACATTAGTAATTTCTTTTACAAAAATGCATTGCAGGCAGGCAGTTTTTTTTTTTTTTTTTTTTGCAAAATGTATTTCAGGTAATTTTTTTTACTATGAAAATGAATCGCTGGCACCTTCACTATAAAAATGTATTTCTACACTTTCACAGTGTTTTAACCCCAGTTTGTGGGTTAACTATTTGTCCATAGCTGGAACCCTAACAGGTGCTACCACCCCTGCTCAGAGTGGACCTAGGAACAACAGCACTTATGAGATGGTTCCACACTCCTCAAAACCTCCTGATCAGAGAGAGGCCTTGCTGCCAGATGTAGTTTATTGTCATACCCAGGATGATTAGACTTTGTAATAAACAAACATGTTGCAACTGAAAGCAAATGTTGATTTGCTTACATACCCACCCCTATGACCTATTGCCAAGGTTATTTGGTTTAACTACTGAAATTGTTCTTATTTAACTTCTGAAAATGCTTGTTTACATGACAGATGTATAATATATTCTCTGAAAACCTTCAAGATCAGACCAATTTTGCTACATCCCCCTCCCCATGTAAACTTGTTGCAGCATTGACTTGGTCCTCTAGTTTTGGGTGTTAACCCATCTGACAGAAGAGAAATTCTGAATTCCAAAGCATGGAGAAGGCAACAGGAAATCATTCTATCTTTCCTAAGAAGTCATGACAATTCTCAGGAATTTGTTGAAAAAGGAATTCAAAAGGAATTAATGGAAAGCCATGATTGTCTACATCCTGAGGGGACATGGCATTTATAAAAAGAAAAATGTCAAGATTATTAAAACTGACTTTACTTAACTTCTGAAAGTGCTTACTTGTACTACAGGCATGTAATCTTTTATCTAAAATCCTTAGGGCTAGGTTAATTCAGAATTGTTTTAATTTCTGAATCAGGTACTGTATTTAGGGAAGGCAAATTGATTGTTAACCATAAAGGTAGTCTGTAGCTTTTTTTAGCATTTCTGCAATCTTTAAAGTCCAAAAAGCAAACAAAAGTTTTGTCAAGTAGAAGAGACTTGTCTGACTAGTAGAAGCACTGAAACAGTGGTTTGAGTTGAGCCAAAGCTATTTAGAAATAATAATTTCCATTATACTCTGTAATGTCTTGAAGAATGCAGTAGATGCAGATTTTGGAGTTATAGGGGACACTAGGTCAGGTTTGGTAATGGGCAACATCCAAATGTTTTTCAAAGCTTTTTGGAGTTTCAGGATATAGGTTAACAAATTTAATTTTGCATATTGAAAATGTACAAATAAAAGCAATGAAGTTATATTACCAAATGTTTTATTTCTGTAGCTGGGATTACAGTAACAAGATTTAGACTACTAGAGATAGAACCCAAAAACCTTACAATATAGCATACAAAAATGTTTTAGTTAACAATATATATTTCTGAAGTACTGATTTCTTAACATTTTTTTTTTTATTTATCTATACACTATTTACATTTTTTGGACTGTTGCCCTCATTTTTATTGCCATATTCACAATGTTTCAGCTGCTGTATGCTCCAGTCTTTGTCAGGTGATATACATTGGAATTTTGAACTGAACCCTTTATTTAGTCCACGGGGGTATACTGTTCTAATTCCACGTGCCATACCTTTGGATATGAATTCTGGTTACTGGGCATTAGGTTCATTAGGTCCCCAAAATTCATTCACTGATATCTCCAAGTACACATGGCTGAAACTGTGACATCCAAAGGCATGCCACATGGAATTAGAACAATCTTGGTGTAAATAAAGGGTCTGGTTTGAAATTCCAATGTATATCATCTGAAGAAGGCCAGAGTGTACAATGGTTGAAACATTGTGAATATGCCAATAAAGTAAAGGGTCAATTGTTATCTATCCTCCTTATCCTCATAACCTTCACTTCCAGCGACCCCCTTTTTCATTTATATCACACACCTCATTCATCATAACCATTATGACAGTAACCCCCTGATTTGAGTGGCTCTCGTGCCTTGCATTGGGTGAATTTTAGCATATCTATGTTTAATAGTACAGTGAAAAATACTCTTAAGTTTTATAGTTACATTTGTATATTGCCAATTTTAAAATCTCACCTGACACTTATGTCATAAATACCTACATAAAAATTGAAAATTTTGCAACACAATTTTGAGGCCTGTGATAATGCAAAAGTAATCAGTCCTAAATTACCATAAACCTGTGTGTATAAGATGCAGATATTTTTCATCTTAGATCATGTCCAAAAGCCTGTTGATTCTTATACTTTATTTTAGAAATCAATCCTATTTTTTTTCAGGACTCAAAACAGACAAAATTGGGTCAATTTGGGTTTATTTTCTTATTGGAGAGATAATATCTATCTAATGGTATATTGCAAAAAAAAAAAAGGGAAATAAATCTTTCATAATGTTTCTCTAACGATGTGTTCATACTTTTTATTTATTTATTTAATTATTTTTTTTTTTAGACACCTACGTGGGATTGGAAATCATTCAAAGGTAAAAATATTATTTAATTTATGATTTGCATGAGATTAACATAGCCCTGCATCAGCAAAATTAAAAAAAAAAAAAAAAAAAAAAGACTATGTAGGTATTTATGTCTGTACTGCATCTGATACTTTCTGCAATGATTGGCACAGCATTGCTTGATTTTGTTGATCATCTAGAATTACGACAATATCTATTACAACAGGTTAGTCATAATGTTGTCAGATACCTTACAACAAATAAATCAAGATGAATGTAAGCATTTCATCCAGAATAATCTTGTTTGAGGAAGGGTTTAGCAACACATTGGCAGAACAATCTGTTCAAAAATATACACAAAGATCTGTCTTTTTTCTTTTCTTTTTAAACACTTCATTTCATCTGGAAGGGAAAATAGGAAAAACAGGGCCATCTGCCTCTAACTACAAAGCATAGCTGTTCCTCAGTACTGAAGATCACAGACTCCTTTGATTAGCACTATAACAACAAAATATCTGGTTCAAAGCAAGGAAGTCAAATAAAAGAGGGAAAACATGATTGCTTTTGGATAATGCTGCTCATAGAAACATTTCTGTAATATCATTTTATGTATGGATGCTTGCAATAATAAACAGTTTTGGTTGATATGTTAGCATTTAGAACTGGTGAAGCAATAATGAATCGACTGATATTCAACACTTAATATGTATTAAATATAAATTATTCTATAATATTCTAAAGAATAGTTTTAAAAATGCTTACTGTGAATAAAAGAAAAAGTGACATATAAGGTAAAAAAAAAAAATAGTATTAGACTTACAGTCAATGACAAAATTATTGGTACACTCATAAATTTTGAATGTTTTTATCCATTTCTCAGAATCTAATGCTCGTATGATGCCAGGTTTTTTATATGTTAATAAACCCCAAAAGAAAAGGGATAGAAAACTCAATTTTCAGAACAATAGGTTAAATACAACAAATTTGACAGGCAAATTATGCAAAATAGGAATGTACGTCACTGACTGTATATCTACATTGTCCATGCCAAAATTTCCCTAGCTATGAATCTGTCATCTTTTAAAATGTTAAAAAAATAAGAAAAATAAAAGAAAAAGGTTAGAAATATATATCAGACAATTTGGAAAACTTCTATTTTAACATGTTTCATGAAGAAAATAATACAGACTTTGTTGAAATAAAATGTTTTTCTGATGATGTGAATTCCTTCATGAAACATTAAAATAGGTTTTCCAAATTGTCTTATATATTTAATATTCCATCAGATTCTCATCCAACTTTATTCACATACCCCTCCCCAAAGAGATAATATTAACTAACTAGCTTTGTCGGTAACACATTATAGGTTGGAATTATTCAAAAAGCATGTCAAAGCTTTCATTCAGTTTAATGATTACATACATAGTCAAACCTTTTCTTAACAATCATTCCACAAGTGAAACATATTTTAAGAGATATTTATTTGATACCAAACAAGCACCAATTTCAATTATTTTATTTTTATTGATAATATACATGGAAGAGACTAAAATACAATATGTACTTACACATCACATTAAAATACAATTTATGATGTATCAATTTATATTGACTTTCATCAAATTTTGCAACCATGCGTAGGGCACTAAAAGGTTAAACTGCAAATTTTGTTTTGAGGGGGAAAAAGAAAAAAAAAAACAATAAAGAAATAATAATTACCATATTTTAAAACCAATGACATTTGAATGTAGTGTATGTAAGCAAGGTTTTTCCTAATACAACCCTCTCATTTTACTGCTACTTTCCCAATCACCCAAGCTTTTGTCATATTCTGCATGAAACAATTGAATATTCTTGGGGAGAAAGAGGAAAAATTAAGAAAGCATAGTATTTTGAAATCTTAACTAAAATTTCTTAGTTTTTTTCTTGCAACCTTTGTTGTGCATTTAAAAAAAAAAATAAAAAAAAATGGATTATCAATGGTCAAGAATTAATGAAAGCCTTACACTCGGTGGTTTTGAATTCAGAGTTATTGTTCTCCTAGACTTTTCACCACCCAAGGCCATAGAGCCCAGTCTGTCCTGCTATTTACCCATAGCTGTCAAGAAAATGATTCATAGCTTTCCCAAAGGTATTAATGCATAAGTGAATTTAATGACTTCGACTGGAAACTGAACCTAGCTCTCCAATTCCTCAATCTGAGCCACAATCCAATACTCTACTGTGCCTCCTATATATATATATATATATATATATATATATATATATAACAAACTTAATACAAGAACAGTGATGTTAAAAGTTCCCAGCTGACCAAGAAGGGATTCTAAAATAAATTTAGATGTTTGATCAAATTTTAGAAAGTGAAATACACTTTTCAGCACCCTACCCCAAATATTCCCTTTAACCCTTTGCACCCTGACCACCGCTTTACCAGTGGTAGCGAAAAATGATGTAATGCCCAGCTACCGGTTGAATGGTGGGTAAACACTTGTAACTATTTTTATATCTACCGTGAAATATTATATACCTATTATTTATGAATTTTGACTCAGGAGCTCAGGCAGAATGCAGGGCTCAAAGGGTTAAATAATGAAGAAGAATTAGATTAGACAGAAGTATGTTATTTATTCTCTTAATAGCATCCATCATTGACATGTAAGTAGTGTAGCATTAATTTGTGTAGAAAGTGGAATTGGGAAAAAGAATACAAATTTCAGCTGTTGTGTTCACTTCGCACTAATGATCTTGGGAAAGGCATGAATATCTCTCCACTAGCAATGGGTTAAGCTCTCTGGCCTTGGATGGCAGCCAGTCTGCTTTGAATTCAAAACTTAAGGCAATGGGAAACAAGTCCACAGTATTTCCCAAGAGGTTGTGCCTATTCAAAGATATTAAAAGGAAGAATTGTTGATTTGGGTCACTTGACTGAATTTTAGTAAAGCGAATATTTTTAAAAGTATTTCGGGACTATTATTTATATCATGCAACTTTAATTTTAAACAAAACCACATAAAAATACATATGACACCATGATCAATTGCAGAACTGATAGTAGTAAATTAAATAGACTCCACAAAAATATAGAATTTTATAATATATAAATACAATTTAAAATATATTATTACTGTTAGACAATTGAATGACAAAGTGGAAAAAATTCCATGTAATACATTTTGTCCTTTAAAAGAACTTCGGACTAGAGTAATGTTATTATTGATGGAATTATATATATATGTAGGAAGAGGGGATAGATATAAACAAAACAGTGGATATAATTAAGCCCCAAGAGGAAATGCTGCAGACATATGAATGGTAAATGTTAAATTTTTAAATTTCTGATGTTCAATGTGTCTAGATGTATAGCTCAGCCAATCTCATTCATTTTCCCAATGTTTTATTTTATTTATTCAAAAATCGCTATTGTTTTTAAATATCCCACATTGTGACAACAGAAGATTGGTTAACAAAAGTGAAATGTTATATGAATCAGGATGTAAAGTTACCATAGATGGTTCAGAAATCAGTTCATTTTCGATACATTTTTCACCTTATTGCTGGCAAGTAAAACTAGAACTAGCGAGTGGTCTACTCTTCTAGACACCTAGCTATAGTGCAAGATGAGTCAGTTGCCCAATAACTACCTACTTTAACCAGCTATGTTATGACATAGAATGTTACCTAAATGACCTTCTGACCTTGATGCAGGATCATGATAGGTGGTATGATACACTCATGAATATCTAAGCTAACTTCATTGACTAAATAAAAATATAGTAAGTACTAATTATAGAATAGACAGTTGTAACTTAAAAGGTATTCCATTTATAGATATAGAATTCTTTAATAAAAGGTGTTTCAATAACTTGGACTGATTTTAAATGTGAATTAAGTTTAAGCATTTAATGATTCTTTTTCTTTCAGATTTAACAACTCAAGTCTTTGGCAATTTCAACCATGGAAAGATTAACAATCAAACGTGTTAAAGTTATCAAAGCCTATTATGAAAATGGATGTTCAAACAGGAATGCATTTTGTGCACTTTGCGATTCTTTTGGTCAACATAATTGACCAACCGAGAGTGCAATTGGAAACAATATAACATTTTTGCATAGAGGTTCAATTCCTGAGCATGATTATGAATAGAAGTGTCTGGATTTTCGGCCACATTCTTGTGCACTGCAGCAAGGTTTTCAGCTGAATGGTGCAAACAAGTACACAATGGTGATTTCACATCTGTCACCAACCCATTTTGTTTGAATTTACGAAGAATTTTTCCAATTGCACTCTTGAAACTTTAACATGTGGTTTGATTCTTAATCTTTCCATGGTTGAAATTGCCAAAGACATAAGTTGTTAAATCTGAAAGAAAAAGGAAAAATCATTAGACACTTAAACTTAATTCATATTTAAAAATCGGTTGAAGTTATTGGAACACCCTTTATATATAGTTCATTAATTTTAAAACATTTTCTAACGAACCTATTCAATGTGGTGACATTTTTGTATTTTCAAACAGAATTTTCATTAAAAAACAAAGAAAAAAAAAATTAATATTTTCATTATCTTTCAGAAAATTATGTTTTATTTTTCCATTCCAAGATCTGTTCAGATTAATATTGGTATTATCATAATGCCTCGCCAATACCTTCATCAGTTTTTCTTGATCAAAATGTTGATAAAAACCAAGGAAGAGGTTATTTGTCTGAACAACTTCTGGAATGACAATGACACCAGCCCAGAATTTCAGATAATATTTATGATTTTTTTTTTTTTTTTTGTCTGAGATTTTGCAATGTGTTGCTAATGATTGTTTTGAATTATCCTCATCTTCAAAGATTTTCTTTTTGATCATGTCTCTCTGCCATTCTTGAGTTTTCCTCAGGCAAAACTTTACCAATGCAGAGCTTCAGTGTTCTATTTCTGCTCAGAATCCACTCTTTGCACTGTCTCACATTGTTGCGGTTTTCTTCTCTACTGTTTTGTCATAGTATAAAATATATGTGGGTTATGTCATATTATTATGATACATTTTGCTCTATAAAACATGGTAGTTGAGAAACTGAATTACAAGCAGAATGAGACCAGCAAATCTGCTTGCAACAAACCTTAACCTCAATCTTTACAATCTTAACTATTTCAAGTTTCAGATCAACTGTTATCTACTTTCAACATTCTCAATCAGCAACCTTCTAACTTGAGGGTTTTTTGGGACTTACATTGTGTGAACAACAAAAAATAATTGAACTGTTCAAAATCAAAATAAAAACACTATTTATATTGTTCAGACTGTTTAACTCATCTTTATTGTCATATTCACAATGTTTCATCTGTTGTACACTCTGGCCATCTTCAGGTGATATATGTTGGAATTTTGAACTGACCCAGTCAGGTTTGTTACAGTTACTTACATGCAAATATACTTTGGAAAGGTATGAATCCACCTCTTCTCCCCTCAGCTATGGGTTAATTAGTAAGAGTTGTATTATTAGGTTGGTGCAAAAATAATGACGTAATAATGTCGTTTTTTGACGTTAAAAAATACGTCAAAAAACAACATTATTACGTCATTATTTTTGCACCAACCTAATAGTAAATCATTATCCCCCCCAACTAAATTATTACAATGAAAAATAGTTTCTGGGTTAACCACCAAAAGATTGATAATTAGTCATCTGTATCAAAAAACTGTCAAGAATGTGTTCTTTGGAAAAGTTCAATAAAATATATTCAGTATGCTCTTTCATAATAGTCACTGGATGCTCCATTTATACATCCTTGTGCTAGAATAGGTAAAGTTTAGTTAATACCTATAATACTAAAAATATGTTCTATTTATGGTTTAACATTTAGCACTCCACTCTGCATCATTTATAAATATTACTTCCCCTTTTAATGTTTACAGAACCACCTCAGAATATAGTGCTTTATACAAGAGTTCTATATATTTGAAATTGCAGTAGCCTGGCTCTCAATTTCAGTCAAGATTATTTTAGGTGTTGCCATAGAAGGATATATTTACACAACTAAGAAATTCAAATTCAACTTGCATTGGCAGGCCTAACATTTTACTTGGTGAAAATAATCACCTGCAGATTGCTCATGCCTAAAGTAATACAATGTGATTAATCAATGATTTCCTTATTTGCATTTCATTTAAAAATTAATCCATGAAATATGGCTGATATTAAATTAAAAAGTTGCTTTAATTTTTCTTTATTATAATAATTTGACTGCATATAAAATTTTATCTTAACCTTTCCCCAAATGCATCTTATGTAGTTGACAAATGAATCTTAGAAATTAAAAAAAAAAAAAAAAAAAAAAAAAAAAAAAAAAAAAGCAGAGCAAAGATAATCTCAGAACCAAAAACAAATTGAAACAGATCAGAATTTAAGAATGAATTGAATAACACTTAGATATCAGAGATAACAATCATAGTTGTGTGCCTGAGTAATTTCAATTATAGAAAGGCTAAAGTAGGAAGCATTCCTGATAGGATCTGCAATCGCATAACAGAGATTGAAGCTCAATTCAATTGCACTGAAATGGAAAAAGTTTTAAAAGCTGACAAGGAATGGATCAGGGATCCAATTTAAAGTGCTCCCAAAAGGGAAATGAGAACTAAGTGTGAACATTAGAAGAAAAGAACAAAGATAAAGAGAAAGAGAATGACAGAGATTGAGACAAGGAAAGAAAGTAATGGGAGGGGAAGGGATATACTGATTGATTTTTCTATTGGATCCATTTCAAGGAGCAGCATGCAATGAAATGCTAAATTTTAGATTGGATTACTTGGATTAGTGCCCAGAGCTCACAGATGAAAACAACAAGAGATCTGATATTTATACCTTATTAGGCATTGATGATTTTAGAAGCAGATGATATCATCTTAAGATGAGTTTGTGGGGTGTAAATAATTTGAGATTGAACTGCAACACGGAGCTTCTGAATTCAAACCTTTCTTTGGAATCAGAGAGGAAAGTACATAATTGGACATGATGCATATAAAAATGTCAAAGATATAATTTTGATTGGCAAGTCTATTTTTTTCTCTGATGCCTTGATCACTTCTCTCCATTCCCTGCCCTCCATATACACCACACCAGACTGGTTCACTGTTAAATACAAAACAGTTTGTGAATGCTCAAGGCCTTTTACATAGCATTATCTGTCTTAGGCTTTAGCATAGTATTGATGAAAAGCTTTCTAGCATTTTGTGTTTTAATCAATTCATCCCAAGCAAAACGATAATGCCACTAAGATGAAAGAGAATGGAAAAGACTTTAGAAGGAAAGGGAAACCAAATCCTAAACAGGAAACAATGGATAAACCTCTACTCCTGTTCAAAAGACCAGGGAGAAATATTAACAGGATGATAAGTAAACATATCTACTCCTATTAAGGAAAAATAATCAGTAAATAAAATTTCAGAGTTTAGGCAGAAACATTAGAAGTACAGAGTTGAAGTTGATTTTAGAAGGAACTGGAAACCCAATTCTAAAAGAGAAACAAGGGATAAACCTCTCTTCTTGTTCAAAAGATCAAGGAGGAGTGTGAACCCAGATGATAGGCAACCTATCTATGCCTATTGAAGTGAAAAAAAAAAAAAAAAGAAAGTAAATGGAACAGCTTGTCTACTAAGGAAAGTGTTGTGTATCTAAGCTGCAGGTATGAGCTGAGATATGAGCATGATCATCCAGCTGAAATATGTAAGAGTTGGAGAGGATATAAAATAATAATTTCTTGACTAGAAATGTTACTGCCACAAGTCAGAGAAGATAATAAAAAATGACCAAGTGATGTGGAGATGAACACATCTTCAAAAGCGGACTTATCCAAATAAATACAGACTGACGCCGAGAATCGTCAGTAGAAGGAGTAAACAAGTAGAGAGTTAGAGATCTTGCTTATCTGCTTACTATCTATTTCAGTAAGACTATGTTAACTCCAAGTGACATACTACTTCTTGATTGTGTTGTGTTATTCAATGCAATGAAGACATAACCAAGTCAAGATCTTGTTTCTGTATCCAAACAGGTCTCATTCTTGGTGCTACCAAATCAGCTATCAAGAAACAAGAAAATGTATCTTCATCGACGTGACTCTTCCTGGTGACAATAATATCAATAAGTTCAATCTCAGGATTGAAGCTGTCAGAATTTTTTCGTCAGTAGGAAAATGTCTTTATAGTCACGTCTTATTTTCTATCTGCCAAAACCTGTAATTTTGCTGGTTATATTTAAAGGGTTTGAAATATAAAACTAATAAATTAGTGTCATTAAAATATTTGGAAATGTTCAAGTTTCTTATTCTTCTTTATGCACCATGTCCCCTCAAGACAGAGGCAAACATGGTTCTCCACAACTTCCTGTCCCTTGCAGCTCTTAATAAATTTTGTCTTTTTGTTATCTCTCCTAAACCCTGTTCCACCATCCATTTACTCAAACTCGCTTTTATTCTTCTATGTGCCATGTCTCTTCAGGACAAGAGTAATCATGGCTCTCTACAACTTCCTGTTCTTTGTAGTTTTTAATAAATTTTGTCCTTCTGTTATCTCTTCTAAACCCTATTCCATCATCTATATACTCAAGCTCACTAATATGTTTTTTTCCTCTGACCCTCTTGACTTTAATCTGCCCTGTGAGCATCAGATTTTCTAAGTTCTCTTTCCTCATTATGTGTCCTAGAAACCACAATGGTCTGTTCAAGAATTTTTATAAGAATTTAACATTTCCAAATATTTTGCTGACATAGATTCATTGATTAAATACAAAACAATGTAGATTTGGTATTTAAAGCAATCGCCAATTAACTTCACCTGATTGACCTCTATCACTCCACTATCACTACTGACAAATTGGCAGTGTTTAAACTTTGTGACCAACTAAAAGACAAAAAAAAGTGTGACAAAAGGACATTTATTCCTTTGACACTGCTGTTTTTTTTATTCTATCGACAATGCTTGTTTACAGGATTATAAAAAATATGTAAACCAAGTTCAATGTGATATTTATAAAGGTCAATCAGCTAAGTGACAAATTTTATATTTGTATTAATCCTATTAAAGCTCTATCTCTTATATTGAGCACTTTATAGCAAAGACTGCTTGCCCTAAATGTCCTTTCTTTCAGGTTTCTACTGACTGAGAGCATTTCTGAAATTACACTATCATTGTTATTGCTATTATTTTCCATTTTATAAAGAAACAAGTTTGAAAAGAAATCATTTTATTAAAAAATTTATAAAATATTACAAAATTATCAAAATATGTAAACCAATTACAATGCAATATTTGCAACAAAAATTACAGATATTCTGTAATTATACGCAAGGAAAACTTTGTCTGTCCAATGAATAAGGAGACACACTCAAAATATTTGTGGTCTTGCCTACAATCTAAAATTAAAAGAATGTTTAGTTCAGAGGAAGAGATGCTCTCAGCTTATTTTAGGGAATTTAAGTGACTAGAGCAAATAAAAGAAAAACTTATAAAATGCATTTTTTTTTTAAATTTTATAATTAGTTACTCATCATTATATTTTTATTTAAATTTTCTTGTTCACAGACATTTTTATAAATTTATGAAGAAAAAAAAAAAAATGATTTTCATATTTATTTCTATTTACATAATTCAGACTGTTGTCCTCATCTTTATTGCCATATTCACACACCCAAAACATAAAAATGCCACACCTATGTTTCACACCGGGGTTCCTTGGGTTCATAACTTTTCTTTATCTCCACATTTGCTGTGGCTGTTTCCGACCAAACAATTCAATTTTAATCTCATTACACCATAAAACTAGGTTTACAAAATCCCTATCCTTTTTCAAGTATGCATATAAAAATTTTGGTCTTTTGAGCAAAGGTGTTTTTCTTGGATGCTAACTAATGAGAACTTGTTCACTAGGATTATGACATTTTGTAAAATAATTCATTTCTTTTATCATAATTTGATGAACATTTGATAAAAAATAACGAAGAAGGGTCTAATTCAGTTTACTTAAAAAAAAAAATAAAAAAATGACACCCCCATTATGAAATTTCTAAAATCATATATAAGTATATAGTACTATAACTTATAGTGGTACCTTCTAGAAGTTGTTTTTCTTTATTTGTAAGTTCATACGTTATGCTATAGCTATAAACAGTTAAATGCATTAAAAAATACAAAAGTACTACCCAATTACATCATAAGCAAATTAAAAAATAAAGCTTCTGCATGTTTGCAATTTTTCTTTATTTGTAAGTTTATATGTTATGCTATAAACTATTAAATGTGTTAAAAATACATAAGTACTATCCAGTTACATCATTAGCAAATTGAAAAATAAAACTTCTGAAATATTTTGCTCTTGTACCCTTATTGCATATATGCTAAAATCAAATTTTCAATTTAGGGGTGGTCTTTTTCAAGAACTGATATAAATTAATGCCTTTTTCATTACTTTTCAACAAAAGCTCATCAGTTTATGACACAGGAACATCCAGTTATAAAAATGTCATACATCTAATGTTTACTCAGCACCCTGCTTACTATAAAATTTGACACATTTACACCATTGTTTGACGAATCAGAAATATTTTACAGCACCAGTTTAAGGTTCTTTTTGTATCTTCCTATGCAATCTTAGAGAAAGTTTCCAGGAAGAGTTGTAATAGTCTTGTTTCTTGGTATTTTCCATGATATACTTTACAGTTGCTGTTAGTTATAAACTAGTATAGTTTCAGTAAAAAAAAAAAAAAAATGATGCAATTATTTACATACAGATTGGCATTTTTGCCTCAGAAGAGGTAATCTGTGTACTCTGTTGAAAATTAAAGTGTTTTTCCCTGGCTTTTTGCCAAGGATTAGCATCAGAACTGTGTAAGCTGAAGAGAATCAAGCTCCTCAAACCTTTGTTTGAGAGTAGTGTAGTATCTGTACACTCTACCTTAGTATTTGTCAGTTAATTTTGCCCTGATGGTCAAGCAACAGAACACAAACAGTGGATATGTTATATGCTTGCTTAAGCCTAGATCAGACATTCAAATCAGTGTGGGAATTACTTGTTAATTTAAGTATCTGTTTGTTTTAGCATGATAAAAGTTATTCACAGAAAAAGATAAAACAGACTATTAAAAATCAAATGACTATTAAAATGAACTATTAAAAATCCAAATCACTATGAAAATGGTTTATTAAAAATAGAAATTGGCTATTAAAATTCAAATCACTATTAAAATGGTCTATTAAAAGTAAAAATTGGCTATTAAAATTCAAATCACTATTAAAATGATCTATTAAATGTAGAATTTGGCTATCTAAATTCAAATTGCTATGAAAATGGTTTATTAAAAGTTGAAATTGATTATTAAAAATCCAAATCACTATTGAAATGGACTATTAAAATTCCAAAATAATAAAACATGATATCAAAGACATATTCCAAAGTAAATAATATAGTTCTTTCTGATAAAATCTTAAATAAGTGAGAATAAATAACATACATAAATAACGACATTTGAAGAGAATCAAATATAATTTCATTCTTTGGGTATAATTCAATTAAATATTAACAAAGCATTTTAGTGATTTGTTTTGCAGCTCTGAATGAATTGTGCAGGTGGTTGTTAAGAGAGAACATTAAATGCAAAACAAGTCACCTGGCTTTCATTAAACTAACGCAAGTCTGAAACTTCTAATTAGTCTAATATAGAGAACGTCTTACTAATTGACTTCAACTACACTTTTGAGAAAGAAGATTCTTGAAAAAGTCAGGCAAATTTAGCAAAAAGAAAATGAGAAAAAACAGATTTGTATTAAAAATGCAGCCATTTTTCTGTCTATTTACATTTCTTCTGTTGCCTAAGATCAAAACTATCAATTCTCACAGTCTTTTATCAGAGAGTGCATCGAATAAAGGAGAATTTAAGTTGTTTATTATTCAGAAATTTGGATTACATTCATAATGAATAGCATTCATAAAGATACTATAAAAAAAATGTTCTGAGGCAATACTTACAATAATTATTGGTTCTCATTTAATTAAGACAATAAAAACAGACATAATTAAAAGGGTCAAAAAGAGGACAACAACTACAGTTGTTGATAATACAAAATTAAGTTTAAGGTTCTTATTTACTCAAAAAAAAAATGTTTGAAATAGAATACCTTACCATAAGAAATTTACATAGTAGCACCAGGAAGAACTACTACAAGAACTATAATGTTTGTATTGAATTAATATTTTTTTTTAATCATTTCACCTCAAGCAAGGTAATAAAGCCACTAAGATGCAATGAGTTACTGAGTGTTAGAGAATATTAGAAAAAAACACTATTAAGGAGAGAGAAAATTAAAAGAACAAGAATTACGAAAACAGTAGATAATGATTGATATTGAATTTAAATTTTTGAAGTTTCCTTTGGATACTATCAATTGATGATTTAAACTTTTCCATTGGTACAGACATCATTCATTCATGGTTTGAATTTAAATGACTTATTGGTAACTCAGATTAATGAGGTTATTTTGTTTTTTAGAAGATTTACTTGCAAATAATCCTAGAAGAATGACCCAATGACAGAGAACAATAAAAGAAAAGAAATTAAGAAGACAGTAGATAACGGCTGACATTACATTTAAATTTTTGAAGATCAAAGTTGGTTGGAAAACAAGAAGCCATAAGAAAGTTCTATGAGTAAGAAGTGTGATAGAAGAAACTGTTAGCATAGAACTTATGGTTACATCTAGCTATTTTAATTGTAAAATGATGAGACCTAATTGCCAATCTGGTACTGCACTTAAATTCATAAAGTCTAGGCACCAAAGAGGACATTTTCTCCAAACAATTACTATGAAATTATTTACAGAAAAGTCAGAGGGAAGCTATGTTACAGCGATGGGAAAGTGTAGATTCATCTGTTGCTGAGATCAAGACCATCAATTCTCACAGTCTTTTATCAGACAGTGCATCAAATAAATTAAGTAAAATTTAAGTTGTTTGTTTATAGTTCAGAAATTTCCTCTGAACAATTACTATGAAAGTATTTATAGAAAAGGCAGAGGGAAGCTACATTACGGGAAAGTGACTGAAGCTGAGATGCTAGATAAGGACCAAGAACATTGCAGATACTTATTTGTATTTTATCAAGAATCTTGAAATATATAGCAAGAGCACCAGACAAGATGTCATGGCAATATTCAAAGCAAAGATAGATTATTTTGAAATAAACTATAGTTTAACTCTCTTAAAAATATGATACTGTCAATTTATTTGTATACTTATAAAATCTATAATCCTGAAATGATAAGAGATACTGGAATTGGCGAGTAGCCTCAACAGAACAATGATAAGTAGTTCTGCACACTATAATACAGTACTTCACATTTTTAGGCATGTGCTGTATAAAGACATCTTTTATAAATTCTGATGTGATCAAGTCAAATATAATTCCTAATAATTATTTTGCCTGATTCTTTTAAAAAAAAAACTAAGGGGAAATCATTTGCTTTTCAAATTATTAGGTTGGTGCAAAAATAATGTAGTTTTCTCACATAGTAACATATGTGAGAAAACGACATTATTTTTGCACCAACCTAATATTTAAAAAAATATGATTTTAATCTAAATTTAACATTTTAGCAGTAAATAACTGTCAATAAAGAATTCTGTATGAAAGTGAATCGGAATGAAAATTAACAAATGACTAAAGAAAAAAAAAATTGTGATGGTTTGTAATGTAAAGAGAAAAGAGACAAAATTTCTACCTTCATGAGTTAATTTATTGACTAAATATCTGCAGAGAAATGTAAAAGGAAGTGAAAGCACTTTATTTGCTAAGTGAAGTCAATCAATGAGCAGAGAAAGAAATGTCTGATTTAGATTGGTTGAAAATTACAAAATAAGATTTAATCGTAGGCACAGAAAATCTGAGAGAATATATAATCTAATGGCTTTGAAATCTTTTTAATTTTTTTTTTTTAAGGGTTATTAAGGAATTCATAATAAATTTGAGAGTTAATTAAAACTACTTCAAATTTTGGCAACATTCTATTGCTAAAAATTCAACAAGGTAAATTAGAAATGAGAGAAAAGCAATCATTATACATTAATGTAATTTCAGGAGAAGGGTGATGTGTTAATTAAACAAAAATTCTAAATTTAATAGGAGAAAATGAAATCAGGAGTTATTCATGATATTTCAAAAGTTGATCATATTTACTAAAAAAATTACAAAAAATAGTATCACACTCAAAGTGGTCATATATTCATCTAATTCTAAGGATTGTAATATTCTATAAATGTCTTTCTTTCAAACTTATGCAATCAGGATTTATCTATAACATGATAATTATTTATCACAGGTAGGATTTATGAGACAAATACTAAAATCAAAATATCAAAAGCAAGTAGATGTCAAAATTTTCAGCATACACTTAGCATGTGACAGATATTGTAATTTTTTTTTTTTTTTTTTTAATGCCATATACCCTCAAGACTTATGCTGAACGAACCTTAGCTTCTGGAAGAGAGTCCATAATCAGGCATAATCATCAGTTGAACAAGACCAGTATGCTCAAACCCTCGGTCACAATGACTTATGACTTTGTGCTAACACAACCTTTGATGGCTTTTGATTACTGCCATCTACACAATTTCATTTGCAAGGTTTGGGTGTCAATCCATGGAATGGTTTTCAGGCATTTCCCATGATGGCACATGCTGATATTGGTTCTCTAGGCTGCAGATACAGAAATTGAACAAAAATCCTATCATGACTCAAAAGGAACTGATATATTTGCAAATATTTTAATAAAATCAGATTCTGTGCAATGCAAGTTTGATAAAAAAGAAAAGAAAAAAAAATGCAGACTAAAGTAAAACCTGAATAGTATATCATCTAAAATTCACAAAATGCGAATGTTTGATGAAGTGGCTAGACAGTGTCTGAACATTTTCTAGGCAGATGCAGCACGGAGATGAGAGAATATAAAGGAAAGTGTAAAGTTTTAATCATATTGGACTAAATTACATATCCAAAAAAAAAAATAATTATAAAAAAGTCCTCCAAGTTCCAAGCATAAGAAATGCTTTCAAACCTTTCCAATACAAAGTACTGTACATAACTCTTGCTGATTTTATTCTCAAAGGATTCACAAGGTGATAAAAAAATTTTCATGAACTATTGAGAATATGTCTGCTGAATAATTTTAAAATCAGTTTAGATTCAGTTAAAACAAGCTACCAAATAAACTGGGCATCAGGAGAACAACTAAGGAATCACTAGTTATAAATATGGCTAATTTGAAACCTTGGACAAGTATTTACACTATTTATATTGTTTGAACTGTTGTTCTCATCTTTGTTGTCATATTCACAACATTTCGGCCATTGTACACTCTGGTCTTCTTCAAGTGATATATGTTGGAATTTTGAACCTAACCCTTTCTTTTGTATGCTGGGGTAGATTGTTCTACTTCCACATGCTATGCCTTTTCTATCATAGTTTCAGTTATTTCCCTTTAATAACTCAACTCTTCAAGTTTTTGTTCACCTCTGCTGTGGTCAGGTATTGAACTTATACCTCTTTGGGTTAAGTCATTGGATTACTTCAACCAACATTTTTATCGACTGGGGACATCAGTAAGTGAATTTTTGAGACTTATAAACCTAGAATCTCAGTTTTGCTCGGTTCAAAATTCCAACATATAGCACCTGAAGAAGGCTACAGTGTAAAATGGCTGAAACATTTTGAATATGAGGACAACATTCTGAACAATGTAAATAGTTACAATACCTCACCTCAGAAATATAGATAGACCCTGAAGAAGATTGGAGCATACAATGACCAAAATGTTGTGAATCTCTATCTATAAAAGGCAGTGTGTGTGTGTGTGTGTGTGTGTGTAACGAATGCACATTTTCGACGGATTTGCACCAAAATTTACTTGCACATGCTCCAAGTTAGCGGGAAGGCCAAGACTGACTTTGCATTTCTCAATTCCCATCGATAGTGTAAATAATCGATTTTTTCATGCTTCTACGACAGTTTCATGTATTTTGTGGCCATTTTCTACTGGCCAGAGTGAGAGCCAATAGCTGGCTGCCACGAATAGGCAAGAAGATTCTATTGGCCAGCATGAGAGCCAACAGCTGACTGACACAAATGTTAACTAGCATGCTAGCATGCAAAAAAATCCATAGCTGCATTAATCACAAGTGGGAAAAATTTAAATCTGCATGGCACTTTACTCTAATTGGCTCATTCACTTGCTTAAACTCAATGTTGATTCTGATTCCGCAGAACTGGGTTAGGTGTTGTTAACATTCTTTTTTTATTCTGTTTTTCCAGTTACGAGTCCTTTTTTAAAGCTGATTGTTTTGTGTTCGTTTTGTTTAGTTCTTTTTTCGTAACAGATTTAATGTTTAGTATAGAGCTTAGAAAAAATTTGCAGTGTGAGATAGTCAAGAAGTAAGGCATGTAGCAACATCAGCACGGCAAAGGGCACTCCTTTAAAGGCAAGGAAGGGCAAAAATATTTTAAGTCAAGTGATAGCGATTGCTGTATGAGTTGTACGATATTTAATCAAGCATGGGCAACGCCGGGCCATGCTGCTAGCATGACAATAAATATGAGGACAACATTCTGAACAATGTAAATACTTACAATACCTCCTCTCAGAAATATAGACAGATTTTGGACAACTACTGAAACTGAATCAGGAATTTGTGACAGGTCATCAAGATTAAAACAAATTTTAACAGCTGAGAAATGGCATAGTAGTTTAACTACACTTGAGCATTTTAGTTATTTGATTATAATTAGCAGTTTTTAAATACAGAAATTGAGTGTTACATTCACTAACAACAACTGAAATTGCACATTGACATCTTTGATTTTTCTGTACATACATATTTAATCATCATAATCACAAGCTGGATGACAATATGATATACTGACATAAATGGGGACACAAGAATACCACTACCTTAACCATACCAAAGACAAACTTTCACCAGAAAAAAGTTATGTGGTACATGTGAGGTATTGTTTAGTGGAAACTGCTCAATCTAAACAAAATTACCACTATCAAAGTATACTGCATGCAACTGCAAAGTGTGGCTGATACAAAAAACAAAACAATAACCTCTCAATTGCACAAAATTTATCTGTTACGCAATAATAGAGCACATGTTACATAGATAACCCAGGACAAAAACTACCCTAGAAATTTCAACTCTTTTTGACGTTAAGTATCCTTTTTGTTTCCATTTTCTCTAAAACTTTGTCATTGCTCACATGTTTGGTCAATGCTATTCTCAGCATCTTTCTGTAGAACCATATTTCTGTTTCTTCAAGTCTCTTCTTCGCCCAAGATGAGATTGTTCAGCATTCACTGTCATATAGGAGGACTGATATTACCTGACAGTTAAATACTCTTTTCATTGCTTCCAATTTTTCTGTTTTTTAATAAATTGTTTAACTTTCGGAAGGCATTTTTCACTATCCCAATGTAACTTCTGTAGTATAATCTTTAAAAGATTGATATTATTTCTTCTTCAAGAGAAGAACCTTATAAAACAATGAGCTATGATTCTATCTTCTCAGACATAAAACTTAAAGTAATCAGTTTTTTGTATTTTGATTTTACTATATTTCCATAGATTCAGATTTATTATCTTTCATGGGAAAATCTATCACTTAAAAAGCTATCTCATAAAATCTATAAAATGCATCATCTACAGTTTCACTCAATGAGGCTTAAATTGAAAAGCCAAGGTAAAAAAAAAAAAAAAAAAAAAAATCCCTAAAAAAAGGTTAAGTTATCTTCTATCATAACATTTGTTTACATACTTGTATATAGAGGTGGTGTGGGGGAACCTCACAAAAATACTCCACTTTCAAAGATGAAAAGAATAAAATATTTTTCTTGCTATCTGATGTTGCAGAAGAAGAAAAAAAAATATAGTGTTGCTCTTTGAGGATCCTTATTTCTGGCAGATGAAATAATTTGGTACTTGGGAATATGATGTTGGAATTGGTTTGCATTCAAAATTCTGTTGATTCAAGCATAAAAAATAATAATTCCTAACAAAAATATCAAATGCATTTTGCAAAACAAATTTTCATCCAGAATCCTTGAATAATGAAAACTTTTACAACAAAAGGAAATTATATCTGTCTATATTTCTGAGATGAGGTATTATGTACACTATTTACATTGTTGTCCTCATCTTTGTTGTTATATTCACAATGTTTCAGCCGTTGTACACTCCAGCCTTCTTCAAAAAAAGAAATTAATTGTAAGTAGCTGTAAGAATGGGAACATTTTAACAAAGTTATCTTGTTCATTAAGTACCTTCTAATATTTGATCACAAGTTCTATCTTGTATATACTGATAAAAATCTTTGGCCATGACTGACTTATGATGGTTTCCAAGATCAACATGAATCATTGTTGGTAACTATAGTATGTTGTCTATATTTAGCATCAAAGAAAGACTAATCTGAGAAGATATAAAAAAGCCATACATTGGTGAACAGAACAGTAAAAAGAATTTTTGTTTTTACTTTGAACTAGTGATTAAAATCAAGAAAGAAAAGGTGTGCTCATGTTAATTCTACCTTTATTGTTATCTTCATTGCAACATATTGGCTTCATCTGGAGAATTTTAAATTTTAAAATAAATATAAAATATAGCTAATTTTCAATAAGTACAATAATAGAGATGGATATATTAGGTTGGTGCAAAAATAATTTCGTTTTCTCACATAGTGACATATGTTAGAAAACGACATTATTTTTGCACCAACCTAATATATATTTTTGAGAAAACCAGCACATAATCTTGCAGGTATGGCCAAGCTAGAAATACCTACAGATTGGGTAACCCAGTTTGTTCAAATGGTCTGCAATTGAGGGTTTTTCTAGATTTACCTCACAAATCACCTTGGTTACCTCATTCTGTGAACTTAGATTTAATAAACCCTCTTGACACCTAGGCTTACCAGCTATGATACTTCACCCTTATTTCTAGTGATGAACAGAAATTTACAGTGTGCCAGTCCCCCAGGTGACATCCCTGATTGGTTAGGGTTAGACAAATCTGTGGTTTTGAATTATATATTTACTGTAGCCTATCTTAATTCACCAATGTACATGTTAACCAGGACCAGAAGCCATGAGAGCCATAACTAGTATTGTATATTCTCCTCCTCCTCCTTTTTCATGTTGTTCAGAGAGAATTTGTATTTTTGAAAATAATATAAAATGAATAAAAATATTACATTGGTTTCTGTCATCAACAGAAAGTGACTTGCATTCACTTTTTAACATTTACTTTGCAGCTATTTTTTTTTTTAAGCTGGAGATAAAAAAAAATCCAATGATTGAATGCTGTCAATGTTCATAAGGGCAAGAACAGCTTTTTATTGCTCCTGCTTAAGTAGATTTAGGAGAATGATGAGCATTAGTGTTCACTCACTTCTTTGCTAACCATTGTGGTATGACATATCTGTGAATGTGAGGAGTGAATACATACGATTTCCAAAGTATGTTAATGTGAGGTGAACATCAACAGCCTCAGCCAATATTTGACCTTGTGTTGCTGATTCCATTTTCAAATTAAAATAACTATTATAACATAGCCAAGAATATGAGAAAGTGAGGAGAGAAGGAGAAACCAAATACAGAAACCAGAGAGAGAGAGAGAGAAAACAAAGGGAGAAAGAGAGAAAAACCAAAGAGAGAGAGAGAGAGAGAAACAAAAGAGAGAGAGAGAGAGAGAGAAGAGAGAGAGAGAGAGAGAGAGAGAGAGAGAGAGAAAGAGAGACCAAAGGGAGAGTGAGAGAGAAAAAACCCAGAGAGAGAAAGAGAAACTAAATAGAGGGAGAGAAAGAGAAACCAATGCATCATCTAAGAAATTCAGACAATTACTACTTTGTGAAAAAGCAAGAGAAATAAGATGAAAGAAACACTGGTGAAAAATTAATAATTATTGACAATGCTTCATCTAAGAAATTCAGACAACCTAAAACTACAAGATGATTGAAAAGTAACTCCCTATTTTATGTATGATGGACTCTCCTGTCTTGTAAAAATTACAGTTAGATGGAAGAGTCCATTCATACACAAAATCACGCTGTATTACTTGGTAGAAAAGCAAGAGAAATAAGATGAAAGAAATAATAGTGAAAAATTAATAATAATTGACAATGCTTCATCTAAAATTTTGACAATGTTTTCATAATAAAATAGATATTAACTGAATAACGTTTGTAAAATTTTCAGGACTTGTTTATCTACAATGTAAATTTGATGTTATGATATCTATTCATATTAAAAATATTGATCATTTGTATTAAAGGTGTAAGGTTTTATCATACAAACAATCTAAGTGCAAAAAATTATATTCTTTTTTATAAAAAGATCCAAAAGATAAAAGTTGTAGAAACCTATTTGATGAACATAAGCTAAATACCTGAATAGATTAACATTTTAATATAAGCTTTTTGACATTCTATAACTTTCATTAATCCATGTTGGTTAAAATATTCCATGAAGGAAACCAGCTTCTACTCTAATCATCAGGTCCATCCAATGTAGCTCAACATTCATCACTAAAAATTACTGTTAAGTAAAAAAAAAAAAAAAATTTCATTTCACTCTTTCACTCAACTTTGAGTGATATTTACTTAAAGATGGTAGTTTGGCTAAATATATGAAAGCAACCAATGTTCTTCATATTCTGCATCTTTGTTTCTGTTTACTTTTTGAAAAGAGGTATGGTAGAGTAATAGATAACAGCTTGGATTGAGGAATCCGAGAGCTGAATTCAAATTCCAGTTGAATCCATTACATTCACTTACGTGCTCATACCCTTGGGAAAGGTATGAATCCTCCTCTTCTTTTCACCCCAGCTACGGGTAAATAACAGGACAGACTGGGTTCTATAGACTTGGATGGCAACTGGTCTACTGCAAAAAGAAATGTCAACCTACTGTGGTGAAAAAAATCTGCCTCGTCAGTCCTGTATCAAAAGATACATGAACGCCTAAGTGTGTATCATGTATGGCACATAACTGACTGGCTGACATTTTGAAAACACCAGCTTTTGCCAATATTTTCATTCTGATCAGTTCACCTTTCTTGATTATCAATTATCCTTTTATCAAATCTCTTTGTGACATTCTTGAAGCCAAATTTAAAAAATCTTTTTTTGGATGTTTTTTTGATCTGTATTATTGCCCAGCTTTTTTGCAATTTCCAACGTTATATTAAGTTCACTGAATAATTTTACCATATCATATTTCTCTTTTATGATTATGCCATAATTACAGCCCATGGCAATTTTTAGGCATCTGAAATTCAAAAATAAATATCAATAGCTATAAAATTATATATATTTATTAACAAAAAGATAAATAAACATTGAACACAATAATAAAATCTCACACTATTAACTAAGTTATTGTTAATGTTTCTATGAAAAACATGGGCTGAAATCTGTGAGTCATGGTGTGTTACATGCATTATGAGAACATCTATAGCTGACAGATGGCACACAAGTTGATATCCAATCAGTATCAGCTGGGTCACCATGAAGTGGGTGTATGCTGTTGAAAGACCCAAACCCCCTAATGATCCTCAGCTAAAAACATCACTGATGATGTGTGCCAAAGCATTAAACTGATGTATTTGATGAAATCATAGAAAGATATGTGCAAATATTCTCAGGTGGAGTGTATCTGTAGAAGATACAAAATGAATAAAAAGAGACAAGAGGAAAAACTTTACTTAGCCGGATGCATTTTGCACACTGAGGGACTTTATCAAGGCAATGCATTGATAAAGTCTGCCAGAGGACAAAGTGCTTTGGCTAAGTATAGTTTTTACCTCTTGTCTACTTTTATTCACAGAAAGATATGCTGAAAATTTTATCAACATTAGTTGGTTAATAGCAATGTTTTTGTGAAAACATTGACTTTCATTATAAAATTTGATATTGTATTATTAGTTGCTTAATAAATGGTGTGGATGTTTATTTACCTTTTAAAAATTTATTTTAGCAAATTTTCTACCCACCTGAACTTATTTGAAACTACTCTGCGTTTATAAATTAAATCTGCCCATTTTGACCCCTGAAATGATTTTCTGAACCTCACTTTTATTAAGCTTGTTCCCATTTCTTGCATATTGAGAAAGATTTCACTCTCTTCAATTATCAAGCACCGCACTCCCTTGTATGAGACATCAAAGAGTAGGTATAATAAAACATGAGGCATTACAAGTTAAAAATTAATAGTAAATGCCACTTACTTCCTTTGAGAAGTTTGAGCAATATTCACATAGTGGAGGCATATGGAATTGGAATGTGCAGGTGGTGTAATGGCTAGCATCGAAGGGGAAATTGGAGAGTCATGTTCAAATTCCACTTGAGTTCATTACATCAAATTACATGCAAATACTCTTTGGAAAAGTATGATCTACCACTTTCCCCAGGTAAACATTAGAACAGACTGGACTATTCAGCCTTGGTTGGCAACTAGTCTAGGAGAAGGACAACTTTGAATTCAAAAACCATATGTAGCCTCTGCCAAGCACATACTTTATAATGTTTATGAAAGGATTGTAGAGTTCACAATGACTATCATCCTGACTGTGGTTGACTTTGGTTTATGTACAAAATTCATTTCTATTTCCTAATGTTTTAGATAAAGATGAAACAATGAAAGAGACCAAATTATAAATCCATTAAGGTCTCATCTCTTTGAAACAATACCTAGATTATTCTTAATTAAAAACTTGTTTTGTTTTGAAACAAATTAAATTTAGTCAACAGATACTGGTACATTTTTTGTAATTCAGTCTTCATCAAATAACTTGTTGCAGAAACTAAGGAATTAGAGATCAAATACAATGTTGAGTTAAACTATATACTTTAGAAAAACATTTTCCAGAAGGACACACACACACACAGCAACCCATTCATTTTTACAGATGAAGATTATATCAAAACCTGCCGTAAATTAAGATTTCTTGAGATGACCTCCTGGAAGATTAGTTAATTTTTAGGGCTTAGACATTCTGACCTAGAATCTCCTTATCTCAGCGAATTATCAGATACAGAAAAAAAGTTGATAATTGGACTAATTGTATTAACATTAACAAAAGAGATTGGGCAGATGTTGATTTTGAATTCATAATGTCACTTGATAACATAAAATTTCCATTATCCTATTAAAACTCTTGCCTTTTTGTATTCTTGAGTAGTAAGTAGAAACATCACTCATAAAGGAAAATTGAAATGTCTCAAGAGTGTAGCAGTAAAATTTAATTTTAAGAAGAAAAACAAAACTAAAAAAAAGAATTTTAATATTATTTTTCTCCAACTATTAACACAAAAGATTTGTTTTAAATTTGTGAAAGATTATATACATCTGGGGAGATAGACAAGCCCGATCCCATCTATGTAGGGTCTATGGAGAATTTTTGCCCAAGCCGAGGGGCGCAGATTCGCTCCATATAAAAAATGGCCTTGTGCCACAATATGCCTTGTGGGTAGGCAAAGTAAATAACCTTAGTCCTGGTCTGTCTTGAAGTCAGAATGCTAGATTTGTTTATTCAAATTCACTCTTGTGCCCCAATTCTTAGTTTGTGAATTTTTTGCCATGTTAGTGTTAATTTGCCATATTAGTGTTAATTTGCCATATTAGTGTTAATTTGCCATATTAGTGTTAATTTGCCATGTTAGTGTTAATTTGCCTTGTATTTGCTTACTTTATATTATTTTTGCTTTGTTCTATTCTTTTTCCTGTTATTGCAAAGTTTGTTGGGTAGTTCTGCTGTTTACATTTAACCATGACCACTACTCTACAGCTAGGAAGTGAAGAAAGGCATAATTTGAGTAACATGCTGACTAGAAATTAAGTCATTGGAAAAAAAAACATCATAAAGAAAAGTCATATAGTATGCTTTGCTTGTGTAGGAAAATAATGTAACCAGATTGAAGTTAGGAAAACTGTCAGAGACAAAATAAATAACATTTTCATTTAAAATTTCAGAACATAATCTTGTTTAACTTTAATAATCAGATAAAGACTAATATTTATTTTAATCCTCTGTTAGTACTGTTGGTTATTGTCATGGCATTACTACTTTGGGGCTTCTAAATAGCCTATTTAAAATATTATAGATATCATTTTGTTCTGAATTTTCATATTATATATACCATGATCCCCAGGCACTGATTGAGAATTAGACTTACTACAGTAGTAATGATTAGTCTAATTTGTTAACCCTCATTTGTACAGTCAATCATTGTCAGAGCATTAGTACTGTGGGATTTTTAAACACCCCATTCAAAATATTATAGATATATGATTTAGTTCTTAATTTTCTTGTTATATGTTGCATTTTGAGTTCTTTCTGGGTTTAATAGAATAAACAGAAAGGTTTATTTTGAGAAATCAAACTAAATTTGTAAGTTTTGAAAGGAAAAACATTTTGTTGGGTGTTGAAGACCACCCCATGTTACTAACAGAGGGTGATTGTAATATTTCTATTCAGTTATTTGAGAATACTTTCTGAAATAAGTCATTTTTGTATTATTTAAAATTATCTATTTAATTCACACACATCTGAACGATGTCATTTTTTTTTAAATAAAAAAAATGGACATCATGCAGATATATGTGAAAGGCTTATAAATTAAAAAAAATATATACAAAAATAGAGCAAAACTGCAATGATTTGAATGAAAGTCCTTGACTATCATCATGTAAATATATAGACATGCTCCTGCAATTATAGTAAATCCCCAGAAGTTTAAGAAAAATATCAAACACTTCATTCCTGTTTCTTTTATTTTACTAAATCTAAGATGTTAATTTCAAATTATGAGCATGTCTTTCTTCGACAAATTTCTAACAAAAAAAAAAAAAAGAAAATAAAAAAGAAATGTCTTGTATGACTACTTCAGTGACTAGAATGGAGACACAAGGAAAGCTTGTTTATAAGAATAAAAGATTAAAAATTTATATCATGTGAAAGTTAGCTGTCATATGATATTATCTTGAATGATTGTGATCAAGTAATTTTAAATGTTCCTGGGGCATAAAGATACAATAACAGCAAGCTGCCTATGGGAAATTAAGAACATCCGTTATATCAAGCAACACAGAAGAAAGCTTTGTTGATAGATATTAGAAAAGCAAGTTGACACTGTCATTGCCTCCAACAGAGTAATACTGGAACAAAAATTTTGATCTGTCTACAAATAAGAAATTGCTTGAGTTCTTTTCTAGAACTTATATTTGATTATATAAAATAGCCTGCCTCGGACGCATCAATATAGGGATGTGGTTAACAAGCTTGTCTCACTAGATCAATTGTGATTGATTAGTGAGTTTGATTCTCACCAGGTGCCCCATTCTTTTGGCCTTGTGCCACATCTAAGCTATGCTTAGTAAATCAGAGGCATGTTGACATGGTGTAATGGTTTGGTTTGGTTTGTTTTACAGCATATCAACCTCAGTGGGTTATTTAATGCTGACAAAATTTTTATTGCTGGTAATATTTTTTTTCCAACAATGTCTTGCTGGTAATATATTTTTCTTCAAAAATCTATTTCTGGGAATATTTTTCCTTCAAAAAATGTATAGCTGTTTGTATTGCTGGTAATTTTTTCTTTTTTTCAAGTATTGCTGATAATAATTTTTCCTTCAAAAATTATTGCTGGTAATAATTTTTTTTCAAAGTATTTCTGGTATCAAAACCTATTTTTACACTTTCATAGTATTTTGACACAAGTTTGGGTGTTAACTATTTGCCCATAGCTGAGACCCTAACAGGTGCTACCACTCTGGGTCAGGGTGGACCTGGGAACACCAGCAATTAAAAGGTGGTTCCACACTCTTCAAAACTTCCTGAACAGAGGCCTTGCTGCTGGATGTAGTTTATCATCTTATCTAGGATTTGGATGTAGTTTATCATCATACCCAGGATCGTATGGTGCAATGGTTAGCAAGCTTATCTTGTTAGATCAATTAGGACTTGAGTAGGGGGTTCAATCCTCTTTAGAGCAATGAAAGAAGTGGTTCCACAGGGTTGGAATCTCTGCGACTGGACATCCCTTATAATTTGAAGAGAGAACAGATACTGCACTTTGATCCCTGTCCAAAGGGTGGTAAAGAAGCACTCATCCACATCATGATGAGATGTGACACTAGATTTTTTTTAATGTGGGGGTGCTATACTATTTGGCCAAGGACAAAAATTACCAAGTTCTTGCAACCACTGTCAAACTGATGATGACTGGTATCCACTAACTCTCTCTCTTTAGTACAATGAGGTAGGTGCTGCTAGAATCCCAGGGCCCAAGAATCACTCAAAGCTTTTCTGTGATCTGCCCAAAGACAGATACAAGGTGGAGAAGTGAAAAACAAACTACACTTTAATCCTAACCCAAAGGCCAGATAAAGGTGTCCTAATCCTTTATTTACTCACCTCACCAAGGTGATGTAGCAGGGTGTGACACATATTTAATTTTAATGTGAGGGTTTCCATAGGGATCCATATGGGCCAAGGATTACCCAGTCCCTACAACGACTGTCATGCTAGCAATGGTATCCATCATCCTTCCTTATCTAATGTAATGAGAGAGGTGCCGCTGCAGGGTTGGAACTCCTGAAACCAGGCTTTCCTCATAATTTTAAAAGGAAGAGAGAACAGATACCACACATTGATCCTAGCTCAAAGGCCTGGCAAAAGTACTGAAGAGTGATGTTTTGATTCCAAGCAGTGAGCACAGATTATCCTATCTGAGGTAAAAATGCTAATCCATTTGTAGCTAATTCTCTAATTTTTTTCACAGGAGGTTCTGATATGCCATTAAATAAGGTATTTAGCTGAACTTTTAAAATAATCAACGTCATAGCATCTGATAAAAATGTTATATATATATATATATATATATATATATATATATATATATATTATATACGTATTATCCCTCATTGATAAGCATGACTGAGTTTCATGCACAATGCAATCTTCAGGTGCTGAGTATAGACTGAGTGTTTATGTCTTGTTGAAAAATTAGTTATCTTAAAACACTTAAATAACTCTAGCTTATTAAACAAGAGAAATGAATTAATGGTTACATGCAGGTATAAAAATAAATATCTACTTAAATACCTTGACCCACGTTCATTTTTAATGTAAATTACATCTTTAAAAAAAAAAAGAAAAAAAAAAGAACAGGTAATGTCCCTTTACACATAATAAAAATAAAAAATTTAAGATTTGCAATTCTAAAATAATTTTTTTTTGCTAAATGTTTTTTTAAAATTAAAAATGTATCTGTCTATATTTCTGAGATGAGGTATTATGTACATTATTTGGACTATTGTCCTCATCTTTGTTGCCATATTTATTACATTTTGGCCATTGTACGCTCCTTCAGGTGGTTGGAATGTCAAACTTAACCCTCTATTTCGCTCACTGGGGTAGACTGTTCTAGTTCTATGTTTAATGGATGTCAGTTATCAGTTATCTCCTGTTAATTTCCCTCTGAAAGTTCTCCACTGCCGGTTAAGGGTATTGAACTCACACTCTTTGGGTCCTGCCACTTGATCTAACTAACGCCCTTATCCACGTTGCCAGTAATCCCAATATAATATATAACTAAAAATTGCAATAACCAGATATTTTAAAAATTGAAATTATGTAATGATCAGTTAGCACTTGAAGATTATGTTGTGCATGAAACTCTGAGTCATGCTATTGATGAGGCATATGTAAATTTATTAATATATACTTAATAGCTCTGTTGTATTACATAGAGCACTGTTTTATTAACACCAGCACTATATGTGCAATATATATATATATATATATATATATATATATATATATATATATGTGTGTGTGTGTGTGTGTGTGTGCATTTCTTTCTTGATATGAATGAAAGTAACACAGTTTGAATCTTTATCTTTTGCACTTTCAAGGTTTTTGCAATGATCAAGGTTATGGATCAATAAATATATTGTAAACAGTTTTTTTTTTTACCAGCTTTCATAACTCTACAGTGTTGCCTTTGAGATTTATTCTTGTCTGTATCCTGGCAAAGATAGAAAGGCAACATCATACAAAGCCTGAAGAATAATCAATTAAAAAAACATCTATGGAAAATGCATTAACCAATGGGAAGTGACTGATATCTAACAACCAATTTTTTCCCCCTAGATTTTTCTTACAGTGGCATTGAACCAGATAGCAGTTCAAGACATTTTGAAGATAGTAATAAAAGCAATGATTGTCTTGGTACTGCTCATAAGATATATACAGAGAAATTTCTTTGTCTTGCATTGTCTTATTCAACTAGTGAACCAGATAGCAATTCAAGACATTGTTTGGTGATGGAGGCAGTGAACGTAATGATTGTTCTGGAGCAGCTGACAAGATATTTTACCAATATGAATGAGGTTTTATTTTGTTTTGAGGTTTTATTTTGTGTAAGCCTCACTGAAAACATCTCCTGAAGAGTCATAATCTACTGACCTGCAAACATTACAGTTTATCTTAAGCCTTTTCAATGCAGTGTAATGGTAAGCCAGCTTGTTATGAGAGATCAATAATCAGATCATTACAAAAGTTTGTGCCCAAATTTCATTTCTAATATAAAATGACTGCAACTTGATACTGGCATTTGTTTTGGTGCCAAATTCTAGTGTGTTTCAGATTGAAAACTTGCATCATTTAGTTGAGAGTCAAACTTTGTTGAATGTTGACATTTTGTCCACAAATGAATGCCTTAAAGATACAGGTTAAAAATTTGCACTTTTGCCATATTATACTCTGAATTTCTGAAACTAAGAAAAAAAACATTCAGAAGGTTTACTTGAATCCTGCTCCAGTTCCTTGGATGGTTAAAAAGTGCTTTGGCAGATTTTGTCAGTGTGAATTTTAACCTAAAGGATCAACCATGCTCCAGATGACCTTCCAACATTGAAGACACTCTGCTTGCCAATGTGGAGAATAAACTGAGGGGTTTTGACAAAAGAGATTGCTAAGAGAAGCTTAAAGAGTTGAAATGGGACCTCAATCTCCAGCATCCACCATATTCTCATGACTTAGATTTTCATTTGTTCTGTTCTCTACAGAACAATTTAAATGACAAAAAAAAGCTAACCCTGTCTTGTCTGTCAAAAACTACCTCATAACCTTCTTCCAACAAAAAACACAAAGTTTCTACAAAAATGGCATCAACAAAGTTGTAGAACAATGGGAGACAGTTGTTGAAAACAATGGAGACTATGTACTTGACTAATAAATGTTTTTTGTGAGTATGTAAAATTTTGATTTTAATTTTCTAATCAGACACAAACTTTTCTAATGACCTAATGCAATTGAGTAGTGAGCTCAGTCCTCACTGGGTGCTCCATATTTGCAAGCCTGGTGCTAAATCTAAGCTATGCTTAGTAAACTACTATATTTCACCGTGAAAATAAAGATAACTCATGAGTGGTAACTTTTCCTTTTCTTTTTAATTTTCTATGTATAACTTACAGATTGAGCACTGAAACATACTAAAATAAATTTAGGTAAAAATAAATTATAAAACACAATGTTTAAACACCCATCCTCCACAAGAAGAATTTATTTATGTTTTTTAATGTGCGAGAGATAGAGAGAGAGAGAAAGAGCATGTGTGGTATGTGAGAAAGAGAAAGAGCATGTGTGTGTGTGTGTGTGTGTGTGAGAGAGAGAGAAAGAGCATGTGTGTGAGAGAGAGAGAGAGAAAGAGCATGTGTGTGAGAGAGAGAGAGAGAAAGAGAATGTGTGTGAGAGAGAGAGAAAGAGAATGTGTGTGAGAGAGAAAGAGAATGTGTGTGAGAGAGAGAGAGAGAAAGTGTGAGAGAGAGAGAGAAAGTGTGAGAGAGAGAGAGAAAGAGAAAAGTGTGAGAGAGAGAGAGAAAGAGAAAAGTGTGAGAGAGAGAGAGAGAGAAAAAGTGTGAGAGAGAGAGAGAGAAAAAGTGTGAGAGAGAGAGAGAGAAAAAGTGTGAGAGAGAGAGAGAGAAAGAGAAAAAGTGAGAGAGAGAGAGAAAGAGAAAAAGTGTGAGAGAGAGAGAGAGAAAGAGAAAAAGTGTGAGAGAGAGAGAGAGAAAGAGAAAAAGTGTGAGAGAGAGAGAGAGAAAGAGAAAAAGTGTGAGAGAGAGAGAGAGAAAGAGAAAAAGTGTGAGAGAGAGAGAGAGAGAAAGAGAAAAAGTGTGAGAGAGATAGAGAGAAAGAGAAAAAGTGTGAGAGAGATAGAGAGAAAGAGAAAAAGTGTGAGAGAGAGAGAAAAGTGAGCGAGAGAGAGAGAAAGAGAAAAGTGTGAGAGAGAGAGAGAGAAAGAGAAAAGTGAGAGAGAGAGAGAGAGAGAAAGAGAAAAGTGAGAGAGAGAGAGAGAGAGAAAGAGAAAAGTGAGAGAGAGAGAGAGAGAAAGAGAAAAGTGTGAGAGAGAGAGAGAGAAAGAGAAAAGTGTGAGAGAGAGAGAGAGAAAGAGAAAAGTGTGAGAGAGAGAGAGAGAGAAAGAGAAAAGTGTGAGAGAGAGAGAGAGAGAAAGAGAAAAGTGTGAGAGAGAGAGAGAGAGAGAAAGAGAAAAAGTGTGAGAGAGAGAGAGAGAAAGAGAAAAAGTGTGAGAGAGAAAAAGTGTGAGAGAAAGAGAAAGAGAAAAAGTGTGAGAGAGAGAGAGAAAGAGAAAAGTGTGTGAGAGAGAGAGAAAGAGAAAAAGTGTGTGAGAGAGAGAGAAAGAGAAAAAGTGTGTGAGAGAGAGAGAAAGAGAAAAAGTGTGTGAGAGAGAGAGAAAGAGAAAAAGTGTGTGAGAGAGAGAGAAAGAGAAAAAGTGTGTGAGAGAGAGAGAAAGAGAAAAAGTGTGAGAGAGAGAGAAAGAGAAAAAGTGTGAGAGAGAGAGAAAGAGAAAAAGTGTGAGGGAGAGAAAGAGAAAAAGTGTGAGAGAGAGAGAGAGAAAGAGAAAAAGTGTGTTTGTGTGTGAGAAAAAAAGAGAGAAAGAATGTGAAAAAGAGAAAGAGGATGTGAGAGAGATAGAAGGTGTTTGGGATAACTAGAGTGTGTAAAGTGAGAGTAAGAACATGTGAGTGTCTGCATGAGAGAGAGAAAGAGTGTATGCGATCAAGAAGGCAGGAGATAAGGGAGAGAGAGAGTGAGAGTGAATGTGAGCAAGAGATGCAAAAGTTTATGTGAGAGATAGAAAGAGTGTGTGTGCCTATGCATTAGAAATAGAAAGGGTATATAAGAGAGTATGTATAAGAAAATGTATATGGATACATGACCGAGTGGTTAGAACATTCACATTCTGACTATGAGACCCGGGTTTGAATCTCACCCCATGGTTGATTTGTCAGGAAGGAGACTTCCTGATGTTATTGGTCTGGAGGGGGTTGATCTGAGCATGCAGCACCTTTGGAAAGTGCCTGAAAACCATACCACGAGTTGACCCAACCCTTGTGAGTGAAATTGGGTAGATGGAACACTTGGGGGGGCTGTTGATAGCTGTGCTAGCACAAAGTCACAAGTCATTGTGTCTGAGGGCTTGAGCATGCTGACCTTGTTCAAACTGTTGATCATGCTAGATAACACTCTCTTTCCCAGAAACTGTAACTAAGGTTTGCTCAGCATAGTTGTAGTAGAAACCACAGGTGGGCTCTGTGGGTGTTGATTAAACACAACTGCGCCTGAACAAGCGTCTGCAATAGGGATTGGTCAGCTGCCCTAGTAAATGGGTATGCTCAAATACGAGTGGCCATCTATACATACATACATACATACATAAGAAAATGTGTATGACAGAGAATGTGTGAGAGAGTTAAAGAGATAATCTCCATAATATTTCACAAGTGTTTTGTTAGGAGCATATAACCTAAAAATACTTACTGCATTCATGTACGCTCTTGTGCAATTAATGTCCTATAAATAAAAATGTCAGTATAACTATTGTAGATGTAATTAAGTTAAATATTTTCACTGATTTTTTAGAAGTTTATTTCTGCTGAAATGCTATAACTTACTCTCAAAGTCTTTGGTTATAAAAGTATTAGCCATTCAAATTGCAGTCTTTTTTGTTGTTTGAACATCCTCTGCTATTTTTCTTATATAAGTAATTTTTCTAATGACATTTTGAACCTTGAACTAAATCACCCAGTCATTTTCCCCTCCACTGTCTGGCAGGGAGACACTTAATACGAACATAAAATGCAGCGGCACCTGATTATGGACACATTCCTTCACAAAGAAAAACTAAGTGGATTGAATACTAGAAGGGTCAGGACAAACATGTTTTGAAGCACTTTGGGGTAGTCCAAAAGGATTGATTGAAGCCCGGATATTCCGAAGAGCAATTCTTTCGCAGGAAGTACTTTCCTGGAAGAGGAGGAGGATCAGATTCACATCCTAATGCCTGCAGCAATTGCTGGTGGAATCCAGACAATTTCTAGACAATCTATCACATAACCATGAGTTGCACATGGGCACCATATATTAAAAAGGGATAATCAGGATTTTTTCTTCTGAAGGTAAAAAATTAATGTTAAAAATAAGTTGATGAAAAAAAATTATTATTCCATATTACTATTGAAAAATACGTAATAAAAGTGATTAATATTTTACTACAAATGTTAAATAAGGTTTAAAATAATGTCTGGAATAAGTGATATGGTTAATATCAAATTTAAGTACAATAATTATTATATAGTTAATATTATATATTATTATAGTAATTATGTAATATTACTATATATTATTATAATTATTAAGTAATGTTACATATTATTGTAATTAATTATATATATGATAGTAATTATTATATAATTAATATTATAATAGAAATTATTGTGACATACATTATTCTAATAATTAATATGTATTATTGTAATTATTATGTAATATATGTGTATATATATATATATATAATAGTAATTATCTAATTAATATATTATTACAATAATTATGTAATATATTATACTAATTATGCAATATATTATAGTAATTATGCAATATGTTATAGTAATTATGCAATTAATATTATAGTAATTATGCAATTAATATCATACAGTGTAACCCGGATATAAGAGAGATTTTATCTGGTCACAAATTAGAGCCTGTGTTAATGTATATATAATAGACCAAACCCGGATATAAGAGACTTCTTCTCCGGTCCCGACAACTCTCTTATATCCGGGTTACACTGTATGTTATTGTAATTATTATATATTATTATAATTATTATTATTGTATTTAAGTAATTAATATTATATATTATTATTGTAATTATTATGTAATTAATATTGCAATTTTGTCTGTTATTAGTTGATAATTCCTTTCAATGAATCTTTTTAATTATTGAACATACTCCATTCTGAAATGATAATAAAAATACCAATATATATCCATTTTCTTTGCAATTCTAGCAAGGGGAATAACCCACAACTAATTACCCTCTTTTTATTAAAAAATAAATAAATAAAAATTTAAAAAATGAAAAAAAAAAAAAAACAAAAAAAAAAAACAATCACCACTTTCCTTGGATTGTTAGTATTAAATTAAAAACAAACAAAAAAAGGAAAAAAAATCAAGCCCTTCAAATTTTTTTTCAATTAATGAATGCCTCTTAGGAAATTATCTCATTTTCTTTATAACTACAAGATATCAGAGGCAACAACCAATGAATCTATAAAGACAATATGTTTATCTGTAGCACTGATAATAAAACAGTTATATATATATATATATATATATATATATATATATATATATATATATAAAAGAATGAAAATCTTTAAAAATATAAATGGATGTAAGCTCTGGTAGTTTTTCAGAAATCCATTTTCTCAGTTGTTACCCTCCCCACCCCACACACACCTAAAGCATTTTTCTCCTTTCTTATGCTTATACATATTACATAAAGCACCTGTTCAATTTATTTTAAGCTATGAAATGTTATCTTCAATATATATAGCTGGAGATTTTCTGTATCATACTATACAATCAGATGGGTTTTGCTTCTCACATCTATGACTTATCTATAATACGCCATTATATTTTTTACAGCAGAGAAAAGTACTGGGGGAAAAAAAAAAAAAAAAAAAAAAAAAAGAAAAAGAAATCCACAAAGATAGAATTCATTTATATAGTCAGTGGCATAAAAGGGATGTTGATTTTTTTTTTTATGATAAGGAATCGATAGGATGAAGAGAATAAAGAAAAAGCCGTCAGATCCTGGGTTTGCTTACATAGTTAAGTAATAGAGTCAAATAGGTTCTAGATAAATGCATTCTCATAAGTGGAACCCTTGTTAGACATTTTTAAATGGAGTGAACACAAAAGACAAGCAGCATTATTTTGCTATGTGCAAGGCTGGCTGAACCGAAAATATGTTTGTTGTAGTCCTACTTTCCGTAAGATATTGATTAATCCATAAATCTTTTTTTTCTTCTCTTCATTGCACTCTTATAGAATTATAATGTCTGTCAGTTGATCATGATATTCTGACCAAAGGACAGGCAACAAAATAAATCTGCTAGTGATTATAAATAGCTAGAATTTTTTTTTTTTAATATAATGTTCATTATTTAGAATTCAAAGTGTTTCATTAGCAGATATTACATAACCTTTAAGCAAATTATTTCACTTTTACCTTGTATACAAGGAAAAAATTCAAATGTGTGACATGGAAAAGAATGATATATAAATTTCTATAAATCAAAACAATGTTGACAAAAATGGAAGAATTTTACCATAACACCTTTAAAAGGACTTCAGACTAAAATGATGATCTTATTGATGGAATTATAATATGTAGACTGATGAAAATGCCGGTTATAATTATGTACCGAGAAGAAATGCCAAAGATGTAGAGATGCTAAATTCTTGATTTTATTTAAAATAGTTTTTGGCATCCAACATAACTTAGATAAATAATGAACAGATTGTGCTAGATATGGATACGCTGAGGTAGATGGACCGATGCAGGCACACCGAGGTAGATGGACCAACGCGGGCACGCCGAGGTAGATGGATCGACGTGAGCACGCTGAGAGAGATGGACCAACGCAGGCACACCGCAGTAGATGGACCGATGCGGGCACGCCGAGGTAGATGGACCGATGCGGGCACGTCGAGGTAGATGGACTGATGCGGGCACGCCGAGGTAAATGGATTGATGCGGGCACGCCGAGGTAGATGGATCAACGTGGGCACGCCGAGGTAGATGGAACGATGCGGGCACATCGAGGTAGATGGACCGACGCAAGCACGCCAAGATAGATAGATAGATAGATAGATAGATAGATAGATAGATTGACTAAGAACATTAGTCTGATTAAGTCCTTTTAAAAGATGAAGCATTACATAAAATTTTTTCCGTTTTGTTATTCTATTAACCAACCCAAATATGTGACATATTTATACATATTTTTAACTGATATTTTCATTAAAATACAAATTTTAAAATATCAGCCATATTTCAGTCACATATAGTTGTTTGCTTTATAAAATTATTGCTTGTATTCTACTCCACCACTCAAGGGAAGACAAGATACTGCCCCCACCACTCCAGTGAAAACAAGTTACCACCCCCATCACCCTAGCGAAGACAAGATACCACCCCCAACCATTCCCAAAATAAGTTTTAAAAACTGCCTTACACCCACCAAGCAAAAGATTACTTTAATGTTTATTTCATTTTATTTTGGAAAATTTGGGCGTGTCCTTGAACCCATAGTATCTTCAATTCAGGGAAACATTTAAATATACTGTTGTATGTTTTTAATGAATAATAATAAAGACAATAAACATATATATCTTTACCTTATATGACACCAATTATACTAGGTTTTGTGGTTGCAGCATCGAGAAAACACCACAGTGGACAAGAGTAAACGGTATTAAATAGAAAAGTAATAACTTGAAAATTATAAAAATTGTTCTTTCTTAGATAACATTGATTAACTAATCCATTTTTTACAGTTTATCAACCCTTTGCAGTTTTAAATAAACTAAATAAATAAGCCAGTAAATATTTTTTAGATTGTAAAAACTTTTTTTTCGAGATAATAATGATTTAGTGATATGTCATTAGAATTTTATAAACAAACAAGAAATTATAAAATCGATATAAAGTGGGGTATCAATTCAATATTACAATCAATATATAAAGTGATCCCTCACTTTGTGGCTAGTATAGTTTCTATACATTTATATTCCAGAGAATGTAAATAAATCTAAAAACATGCTTGTGTAGCTAATCCATATATCATTGATTGATTACTCGATTTGTTTTCTATGGTTTATCAACTCTTTGCAGGTTGTTTAAAGCCAGAATATTTTTTTAGCAATAATAATGGTTTATTGATACAAGTCTTACTAATTAACCCATAGCTGGGGGAGAAAAGCTGGATTCATACTTTTCTCAAGGATTTTTGTGTGTAAGTGAATATAACAAACCTGACTGGAATTGGAAGATGGCTCTCTGATTAACAATTCTGAGCTATTATCCATTACACCACCTGCACATCCAAGATTACTGGTATTCTCAAAAGGATACCCATCTAGGTACTGACTAGGCTTGATGTTGGTTAACTATGGTGATCATACAAGAACTGGTGTTTCAATGTGATATCGCCATAAGTCATTTAAGATAACAGTCATTCTTATTATATACTGTAAATTGTGGCACATGAATCAAGTTTTCAACCCTGAAAAATCTTTTTTGGTTGAACTTTCAAGCCTAAAAAATATTTTGTTGTTTCATAGTTTTGGGTCACTGGTAGCCTACTGTATGTTTGGTGGTCAACCTATATAGGAGGTCATAGGCCAAACTCTGAATTTTGAGCTAAAAATCTTGAGGATGATTTGTACACCAGGTTGACTTGTACATTGCAATTTATGGTAACTAGCATTTGGTATCTTAAGCTTGTGTCATAAACTAACTAGCACTTATTTACGCTAGTTACATTGTCTGAGTTGTTGTCTCTATTGTTATTGCTACATTCACAACATTTCGGCCACTGTACCTTCTGGTCTTCTTCAGGCAATATTTGCTGGAATTTTGAACTGAACTCATTTATTTAGTCCATGGAGGTAGACTGTTCTAATTCCACATGCCATGTCTTTGGATATCTCAGTTTTAGTTAATTCCCCTTGATGACTCAATTCTCCAAGTTTTAGTTCTTTTTTTGAGGCCAGGGATTGAACTCACAACTTTATGAATCTCATTACTTTTTTTCAGGATCAATCAACCAATGCCTTTATCCACTGGTCTATAAAACGACTTGGTGTGATGTATTAATATTTTATAGGGGTTGATGTTGACTTTAACATGTTTAGCAGTAGATCTGATGAATTTTAAAAGTTTGTTAACATACTAATGCAATATACGGTACTTACCGGTGTGTGTTGTAGGTTGTTTGCTATACAACTCATATAGAAGATATTAAGGCTAGTGTCTCAATATGCAGGTAAGTGGTGCGACCTTATACAGCTTAAGCACAAGTTATCATATATTGTAACCTTCGGCCTTGTCCCACATCTAAGCTACACTTAGAAAATAACTATCATATATTGTAACCTAACTTCATTTACTAGTAGGTCAAAGTATTGGGGTCTACCTATATGGTAGGTATATACAACTCAGAATTTTGAAGTTGACTTGTATGCCACAATTTACGGCATATATTTTAACCCTGTGGAGTATAAATGTACTTTTTACAGGATGGAGTTACTAGCGCCATGTTCAACCAGTTTTGAATTTAGAGTTCTCCTTCTCTTAGACTTGCTTCCAACCAACGCTACAGAACTCAGTGAGCCCTGCTACAAACACATAAATTGAGAGAGAAAAGATGGATTCAACTGTTCCTAGAGGTATTTGCATGAAAGTGAATGCAATGGCATTGTTTGAAATTTGAACTTATGGCAATCCCATTTTCCATGGCAATAACTGCTATGCTGAATTGATTGATGAACTTGTTTCAACCCTTTGTGGAGGATTTAATGCCAAAAAAGCTTTGGACTGTAATAATAATTTTTAAGTTATCAGTAATCAAAAGGAAAATATTAAAATGTAGCAACTATAATCGTACATAGTAAGTCTTTTTAAATGTTTTATTATATTTAGTAGATTTGAGGCCAGATTTACCAGAAATGCACAAATCACTTAGATATAAACATTTAACTCCTAAAACAATACAGAAAATCAATCGAATGACATAACATTAGTTAACAAGACAAATTTTGGCATAAAAGTGTTGAGTAATGATTCTTCGTTCTGTACCAAAAAGGTCCTTGAGGTTCATTAACCATTCAGTAATCTAATGTAAGTCAATATTCAATAAGCCTTTCAAAAAAGAAAAAATACAAAACAAAAAAAAAACAGAATTCTATTCTTTTAATTTTCAGAATTCAAAAAGAAGCCAGATAAATTGGCAAGTTAGTAATTAAGAAATAAAAGTGTGAATTTTGTTAGCTAAATAAGGTGGGAATCTCAAGCAAGGTGTTGTATTGACCAATAGCTTAATGATCAAGTTCGGTAATTCTTAGAATCAAAATTCTAAATTGTACAAAGTTAGGACAAAAAGAAAGAAAAAAAAATTCACCTGATATTATTAGAAGCAAATTTTCTCTTTGAATCTCATGCATAAAACTAATCAATTTTTAAGCAAAGTTAAAAATAAATAAATAAAATTCTTTATCTGACAATGCACACTCTTGAGGTAACATTAATTAGTAGCTTGGCTATTGTGTTGAGACTTGATATTTTCTGAAAGGTTTTCATGGTAAAATGAAAACCAAAACCAAAATAATCCTTGATTAACATTGGGATGGTTAGCAGGAAGGTTATCAATTTGTTTAGATTAATAATTTTTTTGTTTTAGTTCATTGTAAACCTCAAATTTGAGAAGTTCTACCACTCTATAGTAAATGTGAGAAAATTGTATAAAACAGAAAAAAAAAAAAAAAAAAAAAGAAGTTGATTGTTGGCAAAGAATACACAAAGAAGAATATAATAAATTGGAGAAGATAGAAGAAAGAAGATTTAAAAAAGAACACTTGAAGTATGAAATGAACTTTTTAAAAATGTAAAACTGAAGTAATCCTTGGTGAGAACTTGGTGAGAAAAAAAAAAAGAAAAAAAAAGAAAAAAAAGAGTTGCAGATGTTAAATAACCATAAGTCAACTAGTCAAAATCTTTACTCCAAATTTTTAAGGTAAGGGAGTTAAAGTTTAATTATATTTCATTGCTAAATGATAAAATACATTTGTTGCTCAGTGGTTAGGGAAGGAATAGGGACTTGCAAATATTAGGTTGGTGCAAAAATAATGTCGTTTTCTCACATATGTTGCTATGTGAGAAAACGACATTATTTTTGCACCAACCTAATATTTAAGCGATAAAGAATCTTGTTTGCTGTAGAAAATAAAAAGGAAATTGAAGAAAGAGGATTAAATAACTTATATAATGAGTAGGAAAAGGAAAATAAGAAGAAAGGAATATTTTAAAAAAAAAAAAAAAAAAAAAAAAAAAAGGAAATCCAAACAACAAAGGAGAGGAAAGAAAATCTGAACGATGATGAAGGGGATGAAAGAAAATCCGGAATACACATAGAAGGGGAGGAAAGAATATCCAGATGACAAAGATGAGAATGAAAGAAAATTTCGATGACAAAGAAGGGAAGAAAAAAAAAAAGAGGAGGAGGAGTAATAATAATAACATCAACAATAATAATACTAATAATGTCACTAATAAAAAAGGAAAATCAATATTGTTCAACATCACTTCTTTGAGGTGTTGTTTATCCTATTAATCACATATGCTTATCTTTCCATCTTTAGAGATTATCATAAACAGATTTTCCAGTGGAACTGATAAAAACACTTTACTTGTAATTGTGATTAACCTGTATTTATAAATAAATAGTGCATTGGTAGATTTGATAAACAACAAAGAATCATCAAAGAAAATAGATGACAAAAAGAAGTAACAAATCTTTAACCATTTTATCTTATATTTCTTAAAGGAGTATCACAAATTTATAGCAAAACAGATAACTTTTCATAATATCCCATTCTTTTGTTTGGTCATGAAACACTTTTATTGAAGGCATATCTATTTTTCTTATATGACTTTAAGGTTTTGATTGATTGATTTGTTTTCTATGGCTTATCGACCCTTTGCAGTTTATTTAAAACCAGAAAATATTTTTAGATTGTAAGAATATTTTTTTTAGAAATAATAATGGTTTAGTGATACAAGTCTTACTAATTAACCCATAGCTGGTGGGAGATGTGAATCCATACCTAATCAGAATTTGAAAAACAATCAAGAAATTATAATGTAGATATAAAATGGGGATCAATTCTATATTACAAACAATATATAAACTAAACCCTCACTTTGTGGCCACTAGTATCTATACATTTATATCCCATAGAATGTAAATAAATTTAAAAGACATGCCTGTGTAGCTATGAGTATTTCATTGATTGTTTTATTTCTTTTTTATGGCTTATCAACCTTTTGCAGGTTATTTAAAGCCAGGAAAGATTTTTAGATTGTAAGAAGTTTTTTTTTTTTTTTTTTTTTTTTTTTAGATAAAAATGGTTTAGTGATACAAATCTTACTATTTAACCCATAGCTGGAGCAAGAAGTGGTGGATTCATACCTTTACAAAGGGTATTTACATCTTACAATGTGGCAATATTCATGTTTACATGTTAGGGATCTGAATTTTTAATCATTTGTCATTTCAGGTAACATTTTATCGAGGCAGTTAAATCTACTCAAATATCTCATGAGAAACACTTGCCTCATATTTTTCTAGGTTTGTTTCTTATCTTGATAGGAGTTAAATATTTACTTGTTTTATAAACTATCACTATATTAGCAAATAATTTATCATTTAATATTTATGCACAATTTAAAAAAAATTCAGGACCCCTTTATAGCATATGCTAGGAGCCCCACACTAGCTTAATCAGGACCTGTAAATAAAAGCGTAATAATTGAACTTTAAATAGTTTGGTTGGGGTATCAATTTGTTCAGATTGTGGGTGGTTATATTGAATCAGAGGAATTCATTTTGCCAACATGCTTACTGGAAGAGCAGATTTTGTTCCAAAAGAAGTATGTCATCCACCCACGTAAACAAATAGCTACGTTTCTTTTTTTGGCTAATAATTGTTTTGGACTGAAAGCTGATATGAAGATTTTTGTTTTTTCTCTTTAGAAAATTTTTTGAAGCAAGACTGCAAGAACAACTGGAGGCAACTGCAATATATTTTATCAACAACCCCAGTTTTGACTTAAGCATGATACAAGTCGAGATAATAAAGTCCAAGATAAGAATGTAAACTTGAAGACAAATATTTTATGCCTAATTCATAAATATGTGGTCTAAAGCAATGTCAAACAACTGAAATCAACATATTTATAATATTCTCAATATATAGAAAACATTAGATAACAAATATAAGAACCTTTTTTAATGCTACATCACTCCATCATGTAGACAATCATAGCTCTCCACAAGTTCATGTGATTGGCATGACTTCTTGGGAAAGGTAGGAGAGTGGTTTCCTGTTCCTTTCTCTTAACCTACTTATATTTTTTTAGAGGTCATGTTCTTTTAGGACAGAAGCTATCATAGTTCTTCAAAGATTCTTTTTCCTTTATTATCTGTGAATTGCCATGACTTCTTGGGAAAGATAGAATGCTGACTATTATCTCATAACTGAGGGAGAGAAAGATAGGTTTATACCTTTCCTGAGAAAGTGAATGCCATAGAGTAGAAAGGGAACTTGAACACTGCTTGTCGATTACACTTTTCACATCAATAACCACTTCACTTCAAATATAAGAATACAGCTTTAGAAATTGGACATCTTAAATTAAACAGATTTCGGAATTGCTGTTATTATAATTAATTTACATTTTTTAAAATGATTAACAAATATCACCTGAAGATGGCCAGAACATGCAATGGGCGAAAGAAGAACGTGACAATAAAAATGAGGACAGCAGTCTGAACAGTGTAAATAGTTACAATTCCTCATTTCAGAAATATAGACAAATATTTGATGACTACCAGGATTTATTTTATGTTCATTTTTATGCTCTAATCCTCCCAGGTAATTTTAACAAGCCTGATTTACCTGCATATAATAAGATATTAGTTTAGTTATTGCTTGTTATCATTAGTATCTAAAGTTGTTTATGGTTTAATAAAGTTATTTTACTTCTAATTGTTGCTAGTAAGTTTAATTTGACATTAGCGATAGAACAAAGATTTATAATGATGTACCTTTAACATCAAAGATTGACCTCAAGGTTTATAATTATGCATTCTTAAGTGAATTATCTCAAAAGGTGAACAAAAGATAAAATACTCTGTCCAATTGATTTTCATGTGCATGTGTGTGTATATGTATATATATATATATATTTTGGACACTCCTGTCGTATTTGACGTATGAGGGTCAACCAGCTCAGTTCTTAGCACCAACAGCCAGACTACTCACATATATCATTTGATTATAGCGGTGAAGGCTTGTGCAGAACCAACCACACTTTTTGGAAGAGTCAAAACACACAACTGGTGCACAGTCTGCCACAATGTCACCAAATTACTATGACTCTCTCTCCCTATATATACATATACAAAGGTGGCCTGACGATTGCATCTGGCATGAAATCTATGTTCACACACACACACACACACATACATATATATATATACACCCAAGTATATGATTGGTGTATATGGAATGAATTCCAATAACCAACAATTACTATTCTTAAAAGAGTGCTCAATACAAAGTAGAGCAGATATAATTATTTATTTTTAAAGAAAAAAAAAAAATTTATAACATAAATATGTTATAAAATCACTACAAAAATAGCCATTTTGTTTCAACACCCTCGGTGTCTTATCAAGTGATGACGTTAACGTCATCACTTGATAAGACACCGAGGATGTTGAAACAAAATGGCTATTTTTGTAGTGATTTTATAACATATTTATGTTATAAATTTTTTTTTTTTTAAAAATAAATAATTACATATATATATATATATATATATATATATATATATATATATATATATATATATACACACATACACACACAAATTTCATTAAAGACAACTGACAAAGTATTGCAGGTAAGTTTTTTATTTAATTTTTCTTGTGTTCATATAATTGCAGAAGTGTTTTCTTTTCTCGACATAAAGTGTGTAAAAAATTTATGCCCAGAAAATAGAACACTTGTACGAACACAAAAAAACCTTAAATAAAATGCTAAACTGCAGTACCTTCCCAAATCATTGATAATTTGACATGCTTCTCTTTTATTTAAGCTTCATCAGAAAATGAAATATGGAGGAGAAAAGAAAATTCTGCTATTTTTATTTTGTTTTGGTTTTCATTGGTTAAGCAGACCTCACATGTATTTGTCCTGTCAAGTATAATTCGTGTGTGTATGTATATCATAATTCTAGTTTGTCTATGTGGGATTCAGATGATAATGTGTATTCATCTTGTCAACACGTGGTATGGTTTTCAGGAAGACCTCCCCAGACTGATAACATCAAGAAGCCACCTTCCTGACAAATCAACAATGATGAGATTCGAACCCAGATTTCACAGTTGGAAAGCGGATTTTCTAACCACACAGTCAAATGACCACATCTATCTCATAAATAAAGTATTTAATATCTTTGTTGTCATTTCTCAAGAATAAAGACAATGTATAAATCCATTTTCATGTGTTTGGGCTTTATTAAAATTCTAATCATTATTTTTAAAAACAATAAACATTGCCGAGGGAGTTAAAAGTGTATACAGTAATAGTGGTATCAAGGGAATAATTGTCCTTTTGAAACACTTTTTTTTTTTTTTGTGGACATGGAGGTTAAACATTGCCAAAAAATAACCACCAAAAAAAACAATGAGGTTTTGTTATGAAGACATAAATAGTAAATAAATGTAAAGACTAAAGACTTATCTAAGAGTTCTGCAGAGATACATCTGTACATCAGGAGCAAGATATATCATTTGAATTTATTAACAGAAAACATATACAATATGATATGAATATATCTTTACAGATGGGTGGATTAACAATTTGCTATTTATAGAAATAGTAATGAAAACATACAGCTTAAAAAATTTATCAATTGTGTGTGTGTGTGTGCTCTTGTGAAAAAGAGAGATCTTGTAGAAAAAAAGAGCATGTGGTTTGATCAATTGATTCCTTTTTATGGTTTATCAACCCTTTGCAGTTTATTTAAAGCCAGAAAATATTTTTAGATTGTAAGTATTTTTTTTTTAAAGATAATAATGATTTTAGCAATACAATTCTTACTAATTAACTCATAGCTGGAGGGAGAAAAGATGGATTCATACTTTCCCCAAAGATATTTGCTTTTAAGTGAATATAATAAACTCAACAGGAATTTGAATTCAGCTCCCCAATTAAAAATTTTAAGCCATTACCCATTACACCATCTGCAAATTCAAGCTTACAGCACCTGGTATTCCCAAGCAGTTACCCATCTAGGTACTGACCAGGCTTGACATTGCTCAAGTTTGGTGATCATATGGAGAACCAATGTTTCAATGTGAAATGGCCATAAGCCTTCTTGAGAGAGAAAGAGAGGATGTAGTTTGTGTTTTTAGTTTTTCAGTTGAAATTAAAGAACCTTGTTGAAGATAAAACAGCAAGCAGATTTCTCAGAGAGAATTATTGTACGTTTTAACAACTGCAGATGATCGACTGACACTTGTCTTATCAAGGCAACATTTCTTTACAACCCGACATGGTCTTTATCATTTTAACTCAGATACTTCTTTCACTTTTATCCTTCCCTGCCTCTAAATAATTTTTCCTTTTCCCCCTTTTTTTTTTTATCATTATTCTGCTACAGCTTGTCTTTCTTGCCACTTCCCTGGCTTCCTATTGCCTCTGAACAGCTATAATATTGATTGTCACTTTGATATTATTCCAATAAATGTTCTTATAGAGAAATGATGCTCTAAAGATCTGCTAAAAGCTTGTGCTTGGGGCCGGGAGGAGAGAGAGAGAGACAGAATGTGTTCTCTGTATGAAGGCATACATGTGTAGGAGTAAATGGCTGTGTTAGTGTGTGCATCTGAGAGCATATGAGTGTCGCTATACAAATATGAGGGCAAATAAGGGGGTGCTGAAAAGTTCTTGGCCCTGCCCTACGTCCCAAAATCTGACCAAATGACCAATCAGAATTTTATTTTCAGCACTCACTTGTAATGTCTGAATGCACAATGTGTATAACGTTCTATCAGTTTATATCAATATTTCTGTGCTTGTGCGAATATCTCCAAGATGTCGGTAAAAAGAGTTAAAATACAACTGGGTAAGTTCATGACGCATATCTTGGAAAGCATCTCAGAATGAATGCATAAAAGGGGCAACATTACTTTATCTATCAATAATATCAGTAGCTGCTGAAAAGTTCTCAGTCCAACCATTTTCAAAAACATAAGCAAATAACCAAACAGTATTTTCTTTTTATTTACACTATTTTTATTTGAACTATTGTCCTCATCTTTGTTATTGTTATCATACCATTTCATCTGTTGTGGTCTCTGGCCTTCCTCAGGTGTATATTGATCCGGGTAACCTACAAGGAATTATGAACTGAACACTTTAATCAAACCACAGGGGGTAGGCTGTTCTCATTCCACTGCTCATATCTAGAGATATTTCATCTAATTCTCATTTATAGTACTGTTCAGTTATTGCTTGCTCATTTATACTGTCCAATGCAGAGACTGAACTCACAACCACTATGTCACCAAATTCACAAACCAATGCTTTAATCCAGTAGGTCATTTTTTTTTTTTTTTGGAGGGCTTGTTAGTCAGATTGAGAACTTTTCAGCAACCCTTCATACATAATATAAATTGTTTTATAAGTTTTGTTAAAAATCCAACAAAAAAAATCTTTGTTAAAGATTTTTCTTGATTTTATTTTTTCCTTATATACTGTCTTTTTTCTACAATAGTACATGAATTCTATTTTTTTAACATTATGTACATTCCAGTCATTATAATCCATTCCCGGCATAATCGCTGTACATTATGTACAGTGATTCCAGTCTCCCTTAGGTGCTTTTTACCACAGAATACTACTTGAGTTGGAAGTTTGTCTGGAATTAGTAAGGATCAAAGATAAACTTGGTAAATGCTTACACAAATCTATATTTCTTTAGGTACATCAAAAATAATAAAAAAAGTAATTACTTTATACAACAAACATGTATTTTTCAATCAATCAGCTTCCTTAAGTTAGTTACAAATATCGTACATCAAACATCATACAATAAAATTTTCAGATCAAAATTCTACTGACAAGAACATGTTAAATTACAGACTTGCTGATATACATCAATGTCTGTTTATATTTCCGAGATGAGGTCTTGTAACTATTTACACTATTTACATTCTTTGGACTATTGTCCTTATTTATTGTCATATTCATGGCATTTTCGCTGTTGTACACTCTGGCCTTTTTCAGGTGATATATGTATGAATTTCGAACCAAACTCTTTATTTAGTCCACTGAGGTAGATTGTTCTAGTTCCATGTGACATGACTTTTTGGGATATCTCAGTTTCCACTAATTGCCTTTAGTAACTCAACTCTCCAAGTTTTTGTTCATCTCTGCTGTGGTCAGGTATTGAACTCATAACTATTTGGGTCAAGTCAATTGATTACTTCAACCCATGCTCTGTTCAAAATTCCAACATATATCAACTGAAGAAGCCCGGAGTGTACAACAGCTGAAACATTCTGAATATTATAATAAAGATGAAGACAACAGTCCGAACAATGTAAATAGTGATATACATCAATCAAAAATTCTACATATGTGTAAATGTTTTAGGCTACAGATATGTGAATTTGTATCAATCAATATCTAGCTCGTTGCATGATGTGTAAGTTATTGAAAAATGACTGCATGCATTTGGGGGTGGTGTAGATATATACACATGCACAATTCTGTCTTTAGAGATGGTTCTTAATTGTCTCGAGTGAAGACATCCTTGTGTAATAGAATGAACAGTACAGTCTCCCGTTTTGTTCCCTTGAAAAATGCTATGCTCATACCATCTTTGTAACAATGATCAAGCTCAGGCGATTGATAATGTTTGCATGCATCCATCATTTCTACTCATAAAGTGACATCAGCAAAGATTAAACATCAATGTTCTCAAGTAACCTTTTATAAGATTTCCTCAGAGTTTTCTTTTTGAAGCAGCTGAAGATTCAATTTCATTTTATTTATTTTTTTCCCCCCACACAATTTAATTTCTTTCACAAGGAAAGCTTTCATGCCATCTTTATCCCTATGGCTCTACAAATACAGTCAATACAAGCATTCAGATTCTTCGTGTTCTTTGGCATTATTTTAGGATTTCTTTTCAAGCGGCTATTTTCTCATAGAGTCTGAATAATTGCAGGATTCCAGTTTAAATTCTTTTCCATTTCTAGTCCCTAGTGTAGAATGCTTGAACAGATATTGCAGCAGCAATCAAAAGGTTATTAAAACTGTCATGCATCTTTAAAACTGTTATTTTTTATTCTCAGGATATTTCATTTCTTGGATAGCTGCAATAAAATCCTAATGTTATCTTTACATTTGGCACAAAATTTATACCAGCATCAAATAGATAAAGGGAATAAAACTTATAAAAATAGCAGGCACTATCCATCTGATACCTGAAGGAAATGGCAAAGGCAATAAGCCAAAATACACTGCAATATCATACAGAAATACCCTGAATCGAAAAGATGAAGAAAGAAAAATATCTGAAAATAGATTTTCTCATTGCCGTTCTTGGAGCTATTAATGCAGATTGAAGCCAGAAGGTAAATCTACTGGAAATTCAATCAACTTTAAGATGTAAATATTTCTGACAAGAAGAAAAAGAAATGTTCTTATTAGGCGTCAAATTTTTACCATTTTTAAATATTAAATTTGTCTAGATAAATTTTGGCACAATCTTTATGTTATGCAACAAAAAAAAAAAAAAATATATATATAATAGCTGGCTACTCTCATTTTTCAAACAAACCCATTTGCTAGGACAGGTAGCCAATCCCTGTTACAGACACCTGCTTGGGCACGATTTGTGTTTGTTCACCCAAAGTGCCCACCTGCGTTTTATTCTGCAACTATGCTAAGTATGACCTACTGTGGTGAGGTTGTGGCTCTGTGCTCCACAGGGTAGTCTTCAGGGTTAATAATAATGTTACCATTAGATTAATTTAATATTCAGCAAATATTGAACACTGAGAATAACATGCAGAGCAGCATAAAGTTCTTGAAATTTTTTAAGTACAATGCAGTTCCATTGCAAGAGTTTTGAGTGTGGGGAAATAGCCTTTAAATCATGGCAGCTGCAAGTAAAAATTTGCACATTAAAATTAGTTTACATCATGTACATGTTTGGAGGTTGTCCTGGTACAAAGCAATTACCAAATTATTTAAATACTAGCTTAAAAGCTAGCTCCTGCAAAGTGTACTTCATTGGGCCATCATCACAATAGATATGGAAGAGTAGATGCAATAGGAAACAATAAACAGAAGAACTTAAAATTGATCACTGCATTTAAGTATTACATTAATATTTAAGCTAAGCTTTTAAAAATTCAACGATAATTCTTTTGCTACCACCTAATTTAAAGACAATTTGATGTATGTAGGTCCTTACTTTCTGTACAGACAATTATTTTTATTCCATGGGTGAATTAATTTTGGTTATTCCCAAATTATTATTGTACAAAAAAATGTTGCAAAAAATCACATAAAAAAAAATATTGTTGAAAACAATCATAGTAATGAAAACTTGGGAATACAAAATTTCAGGATTGTGGGTTCAGAGTTGGTCCAGAATGTTTTAATGCACTCACAGAGTCAGCCTGATTCGAAAATAGTTGGACTACGGCCTTTAGGAGTAAAGTTGAAAATACAATTTTATTTTGAAACACTGTAATTTGAGGACAGTAATTTTTTCATTTGAAATGAGTTATTGAAAGTTAGAGAGTTATGTCCCTTTCGGTTGAAAAAGTGTGACTCAGTGACATACTGACATTCGCATTTATTATATGGATTACCATCATATTTTGATGACATAATAGTAAAAAATTTCTGAACAATTCTGTCAAGACAAACCATTAGTAGGACAACTTGTTTTGGAATAGTTGTTAGAGTTTAACAGACCATTATTAATTAATATCGTTCAGTTCTCATAATGTCCTTTAAATGATAGTAAGTCGTACCTATTAAAAGATTAGTTAGTCATGATGGTTTACCATTTATTTTCATAGTTTATTTTAAATGTTATTAAAAAGGTAAGGAGTCTTACCCATAGTGCTTTCATATTTTGGTATAGATTCACACTAGTCTAAAATAGCCTTTAAAATATCTCTAACAAATACATAATCCAAAAGATCAATGACTAAATTCTTCCAGTGATATAAAGGAATGAACTATGGTTATCAAATATCAACTCATTCCTACCAAGAGAGATAAGCCATAAAATTTACTGATTGGTTTTTCATAAAATTGCTCATTCTATGCAATCTAATGATTATCGTGCATAAATTCTTGTATAACCAATAAAGCCCAAACAGTTGAATTTAATCAGTTTAAAATCAGTTTCTTTTTTGCTTTATTTAGAAAGGTTCCCAAATATTTTTATTAAATTATCTTAACCAAACAGAATTTTTGGAACATCTTTAAGTGACACATTTAAAAAAAAAAAAAAAATTAGACATATAATAGCACAATTCTGTCAATGATAATTTAATTCCTTCCTGGTCATTGACAATCCTTTTTTTTCCTTTAATTTTCAAATTGAAAAGCTGAAATTTGATCAAATTAATTTTTCAAAACAATAGAATCTGAGGTTTAAATAATCAATTTTTTTTCTTTATGTCTGACATATTTAATGCAGCAGATGACCAAAGTGAAGTGTGATAATGGCAAAATAGCAGTAATATTACAAAAGGCATAAATTAATCTATATAAATATAGGCATATAAAATGTAGTATATATAGAAATGATTGTGAAAATTTTTAAAGGTCATTAATTAATGATATTACATTATTTTGGTTATATCTTGAGGGCGAATTTCAAAATATAAAAAAAAATTAGCAATAGAAATACTACTTCTGTTCTCAACATCATAATTGTGTTAAGCAAGCTTTTCTGTAATAAACAATCTTAAAAACAAAAATCGATCATGGCTAGAATCCTTGAAAGAAGATTTAAGAGTATGCCTGTCCAAAATTCAACCTTGCAAGGAAGATATTCTAAAAAATAACATCAAGCTCAGATATCTCATTAAATGGGTTAATAGTAAAATAATTTTCAACACATTTCTATACAAAAACATATGTAATGCTTTTACACATGAATATAATGTCAAGCATTTCTTTCATAATTTCAATTTTTATACATGTTTATACTATTTTATGTACAACTATGTAATCATAGGAGCCGAGGTTCTCAACTGCAGAAGAACTGGAATCTCTGATTAGCATATTCAAAATATTCAAATATTGATCTTTCTACAAACTACAAATTTACAAGGCACTTCTTAAATTAGATAATCTTGAAAACAGCAGATGACATTCTGAAATATGGTAAAAAAGATGTATGGGCAAAAAATGTTGAAAACTATTGCACTTGGGAGATTAAAAATTTTGATGTATTTGTTTAGCAAACCCCAACACATTATTTCACAAGTTACATAAAGAGCTTGCATGCATTTAAAAAAAAAGGAAAAAAAAAAAAGGATATATTAATGAGAATTCCTTGGTACTTGCACATGTTATAAATGCATTTTTTCTAAATTCATAAACTTTGTATCAGAATATTGTTTATGTCCTCATATTGAGCTCAGTTTATTCATTTAAAAAATATGAAAACATGCCAAAAGGGTTTATTTTTTTACAGTAAGGTTCACATTGTACAAGGTCCGGGGGCCACTCAAGGTAGAGGGTTATGCTAAAGAGTAGTTTATATGGATAGGAGGGGAAGATAATGGATAACTCTAGACTTGAATAGGTTAAGATTGTAGTGATCAGAGAAACATCCTCTTGGGAGACTGTACCACAAAATAGTGGTTTATGGGAAGAAGCTGTTCAAGTGGAACTTACTTCTCACCAGAAGAATACAGAGGGAATGAGGGTGGTTAAACTACAATGTAAGTGGCGTGGTGGGTCCTAGCCACGATAGCTAGACCTGACAAAACCAAGGAACATCTGAGCACTTTACATGGAAATAGCAATAAAGCAGTAAGAGATTCACCACATCCTGCCTGAGAGAGAGAGAGAGAGTGAGGTTGAAGGGTGGAAAATAATTCTTCTTCAACAAGGACTTGGAGATGGTTTAACTCTATCAAAACTGGAAAGAGATGACCAGGAAGCTCCCACCCAAATATGGCAACAGTACTCCATTTTTGGCCTGATCTGGCTCTTATTTTTTTAGAATCAGATTGATGACATGAAGAGAAGCCAAATGGGGTTAGCTTTGTAAATAATTAAAAAAGCATGGGCAGTGGATAAAACTCAAATCTGTTGAAATCATTTAAGATGAACTAAAACAATTTCCTTTTGTTCTTTTGAATCAAACTTAAATTGACAAAATTTAGCTTATTTTTGTTTAAAGCATCTTTTACACTGACTTAGTTTTCATCATCATTTCTAACAGAGGATTATAAGAATTATAATGATTGAATGCTCATATGGCAACCACAATAACAGAATTCTTTTTTTTTTTTTTCTAAACCATTACCCCTACAATTTTCACACAGAGAGGAGAAACTTGATTGATAATTTAGACTATTTTCCCTGACCTTTAAAGAGACTTCTCTTAAATATCTATAATGACAGCTAGAGATTGGAAACCACTGTTTTTATTGTATTACTAAAGAAACAATGAAACAAGTTAGTACATGAACCACCATGGGACAATACCAGCTGCTATAAACATCAACAATAATTACAATAAAGTAATCACTACATATCTGCAGATAATAGAATTAAAACTGTCACAAACAGGATTTTAGTTAATAATAATGATGACTATTCATAAGGAACAAGAAAAAAATACTGTAGCTAAACTTGTTATAAGAATAAACCTACAAAAATACCCTCCCATCCTTCTCAGAATTAATAGACTTCCCAGGGGAGTATCAAGCCACAGCCTCACTACACTAGGTATTGCTGCTGTAGTTTACATATCAAGGTTGGAGCTGCTAGCCTCACTCCTAACAAATTTTGAATTCAGAGCTGTCCTAGACAGGCTGCCAATCAGTGCTAGAGAGCCCATTGTGGCCAGCTATTTTTAAATTGTTTTTTTTTTTTTTAATAATCAGTTTCACCCCATGCAAGGCAGTGAAGCCACTAAACACAAGGGGTTACTTTTTTTTAGATATATGAACATTGCTTGCAAAATACAGATAATACAGACCTTTACTAATACTTCTTGTGACATCACAGTATTAATATCCTAGAGGAATACTCTGAAGGAGAAACTGGAAACCCATAGGGTAATGGTTAATAAGCTAGTTTAACAGGCAACAACTACAGTAACCAGTTCATCCCTCACAGAGTACTTACAATTTTAGCTATTTCTCTGTGGAATAGTGGATACTTATTTACTTTCAAAGACTAAAATGACTGGTAAGTTCAATCTTTATTGAGTATCCCAAATAAATGGTGGTGTACCAGACAAAGTTAAGCTTAGTAAATAATTTTCTCTGGTTCATGCTCCTCCCCAGTTTTTTGAACATGAGTAGAGGTTTATCCTTCGTTTCCTGTTTAGGATTGGGTTCCTTCTAAAGTTTTATATATGTGTGTGTGTGTGTGTATTAGGTTGGTGCAAAAATAATGTCGTTTTCTCACATATGTTAATATGTGAGAAAACGACATAATTTTTGCACCAACCTAATACATATCAACCAACTATAAGAAAATCCTTATTTATTATTTTACAAAGTTCAAATCAATTGGCAATTAGCTGATGTTTTGTCAACCATTCCAATAAACAATCTAATAAATAGTATTTATTATTTATTGTTGTCAATTCTCAAGAACAAAGAAAATGTATAAATTCATTTTCATATGTTTAGGTTTTATTAAAATTCTAATTACTTTTTAAAACAATAAAAATTGCTGAGGAATGAAGGTAGTTCAAATAATAGCAGTGTCAAGGGAAAACCCGCCCTTTTGACACCAGGTCTTTTTGAGGGAATAAAAGTTAAAGATTGCTAAATAATGTTTCAGTTGGAAAAAAATGATGTGCCTAAATAATAATACAACAAAAATTTAAGGACAAACTATTAAAAAAAATTACAATCTTATAAGAAATTAAGCTAATAAAAACTTTGTCATTGTTCACATGTTCAGTCCATGGTATTCTCAGCATTTTTCTGTAGAACCACATTTTTATTGCTTCAATTCTATTCTTCATCTGTTAAGAAATTGTTCAGCATTCACTAAGATAGGAGGTGATATTATTACATAATAGTTAAGTATTCTTTTCCTTATTTCTAACAGGATTTTCCTATTTCTTAATACTTTGCTTAGCTTTTGGAAGGCTCTTTTGCTATCCCAAAGTGCCTTCAGATTTCAGTGTCGCACTTTCTGTTCTCTGTTAAAACACTTCCTAGATATTCAAATTTTTGTACTTGCTTGATTTTGGCATCTACAGTTTGTAATTCACATGTTGGGTTGTTCTTTTTTACTAACAACCATACAAAAAATTAATATCAGATATCCCACTCTTTTCAATGGACAGTGTATAATTCCTTATCTCAGAAACTCAGATATTTGAAACTATTTCTATTTTGGTCTTGTTAAATATGCACCTTTCTCTCACACACATATGAAACAAGAAAACCTAAAATGGAATGTAGACATTAGTAATAAGAAAAATGAACATTGCAAAAGCAAAATAAAGTGCAGTTTTAATATCGGAGATAGATTTTAAAAAGGAAGAAAATAAAAGGGGATAAAAAAAAAAAAAAAGGAAGATTTTTAAAATTGGAGTTTCACTGCTCACCTGAACATATAAAATATGCAAAATGGTGAAGACTTTTTAAAAGAAAAAATTTCAAATATCTGAAAAACATGTTATCTTCATCTTTATTGTCATATTCACGAACATGACCCAGTGGATAAAAGCATTGATTGAAGTAATCCAGTGACTTGACCCAAATAGCTGTGAGTTCAATAAATTTAAGACATGCCTGTATCAGTATTTCATTGATTGATATGTTTTCTTTATGCTTATTGGCCCTTTGCAGGTTATATAAAGCCAGAAAATATTTTTAGATTGTAAGAATTTTTGTTTAGGGAGATAATAATGATTTAGTAATAAAAGTCTTAATGAACTTGTAACTCAGGGACAAGTGCATTCATAACTAATCAGAATTTGATAAACAAGAAATTATAATGTGATATAAAGTTAGGGATCAATTCTATATTACAATCAATATATAAACTGATCCCTCACTTTGTAACCACGGTAGTTTCTATACATTTATATTCCAGAGAAAGTACATAAAATGTAGCTAGTCAGTATTTCATTGACTGATCAATTGATTTGTTTAGTGATAGAAGTCTTACTAATTAACCCATAGCTTGGGGGAAGAAGAGGTGGATTCATACCTTTTCCCAAGTTTATTTGTCTATAAGTGAATATAATGAACCCAAATTAAATTAGATCATGGCTCTCTGATTAACAATTCCAAGCCATTATCCATTTCACCACCTGCACATTCAAGCTTACAGCACCTGGTATTCCCAAGTAGACACTCATCTAGTTACTGACCAGGCTCGACGTTGCTTAACTATGGTGATTGTACAGAAACCTGTGTTCCAACATAATGTGGGTAAAAGCTATGTCTTTTTTTATAAATATTTTCATGGGAGTTGTTCTGATGAGTTTTCCTCCTTGATACCTTGACTGTATAAATTTAAGCACAGTACTTGATTGGCAATTAGGTCTCATTGTTTTACTGTTGAAATAGCTAGATGTTACCTTAAGTTCTATTCTTATAATTTCTTTTCTTGCACTTCTCACCTGTAGAAGTTTTCTGGTTTCTTGCTTCCTTGCCATCTACCATCTCCGAAAATTAAATGCAACACCAATTGCCATCTGTCTTTCTTACTCCTGTTATTTTATTGTCTTTTCTTCTAATGTCTTTTTTTCCACTATCAGTATCTCCTTGCATCTTAGTGGCATTATTGCTTTGCCTAGGGTGAAATAGCTTTAAAAAAAAAAAAAAATCCATAGATCCATGATAAAAAATGTATTTATGTTGTACAACATTTTTCAAAATCATCAAAATTTGTTCAAATAGATTAACTAAAAAAAAAAAAAAAAAAAAAAAAAAAAAAAGAAGTAATTGTGAATTCAATCTCTGAGTAGTGTGTACTCGGTAGAAATAGAGCAAGCAATAACTGAACAACTAAAAATAAGAACTAGACGAGATACGTAGTAGAATGAAAAAAAGTTTACCTTTGTTGATTAAATAACAGGATCAGTTGGGTTCTCTAGGTTTCTCAGATCAGTATACATCTGATCAAGGCCAGAGGGCACAATGCCCACAGATAATGACACTAGTCTGCATGCAAATAGTTTAATAATGTTAACTCCTCATCCCAGAAATCCATTCCCAGTAGGTTACACAGATCAATATACACTTGAGGAAAGCCAAAGGGCACAAAAGCCAAAATGTTTTGATAACAACAACAAAGATGAGGACAATAGTCTGAATATAAATAGTGAAAATAATGAAAACTCCTCATCCAAGAAATTCATTCCCTGCAGGTTACACAGATTGATATACACCTGAGGAAGGCACAAAAGCCAAAACGTTTTGATAACAACAACAAAGATGAGGACAATAGTCCGAATATACATAGTGTAAATAATGAAAACTCCTCATCCCAGAAATTCAGAGAAAATTAAGTAAGAAGAATTATGTAATTTCTTTCATTTAATTGGGAATAGAATATTTTAAAAACCACTTGATACATCCAAACTTCAAACTTCTACAAAAACCATTTTCTTCAATGGAGTTTTTCTATTTGTAAATAGTAACTGAAATAACCTCTGTAATGAGAAAAAAAATGAAAGATTTTATGAATATTTACAATATCATGTTTAATTCCATTTCTGAAGAAGATAATCTATAATAAAATAATAAAAAATATAATAATGTGAATAAATTTCAATTAAAAAGAATATGAAATACTAACAAAATGTGTGTATTAAGTAAACATGACTATCACATATGCTTACTGAAATTCCTTTCATCTTTTCGAGTACAGGAGATTATTCTTGGAGTTTTGGTTTCTGAAGTGCTAAAACAACACCTCTCTAAGCAGTAGTGGACTGACAGCTTGCAAATTGGCTCCTGATAGAATGGGCCCCTTATATCAAATAAAAATGTAATAAAAACAAACATAGACAACTGTTTTAGTAATAAAAAGCAATAAAAACTTTATAAAGTCATCCACACACTATCAATTACTCAAGTCCAATGTAAGACGACATTTTCAAAGCTAAAGATCATAAAAACAAGGTTAAGAAATATGCTTTCTGAAGAGAATTTAAAATTATACATATTGCTAGCCATTGAAAAGGAATTGTTAAATGAATTGGATGCAGAAACAATTATTGGTAGATTCAAACAATCATCTATTAAACACAAACGATTGCTCTTAATATAATCGAATGCATACAATGCTCTGTTATGCTTTTGAATGATATGTTAATGTGTAAATTGTGCAGTAAATTTCTTTCAAAATATCAACCAATTACTTAAAATTAAAACAAATAAATAAAAGATTCCATTATAACATTCTGTATTTACATTTGCTATCTACTGCCAGTAATATTTACAGTACATCTACATTGTAATTAATAAAAAATAAAACATTTGTTTCCACAAAAATTTTAATTGTACTCTTTTTTTACACATGTATTTTTTAAAAATTTTATATATTCGTTATGAAAATTAAATGATAGCATTGTACTTTTGTGTGGGTCCTCTTTGACTGCAAGCAACAATTACTTTTAAATCCAGTCTGCTACTGTCTGTAATAGAAAAGGTCTTATGGCATTGCTCTGTAGTCTTCCAGGAATTTTCTTTGTCCCAGCAAGGCAACATATTATTGTCTCTTTCAGAACAAAACTCCATTAACAACATTAGCAGCAGCGGAACCAAATTTGTGTCTACTTGCTTTTCTTTAGTGGTATTGTTGTTATTTGTTAATGGACAGTGTGAAGAGCTATCCATCTTGATGAGAGACAAACTTTTGCAAGGAGTGTCTGTATAACATGTGCTAACCTGCACAAATTACACCCATAAATAACAGAAAATGAGCTGGTAAACAGTTGGAAGGAAACAAACAAATGAGAATTTATACAGCATTACAAGGGGATGTTTTCTTCCCTATCCTTTTTTCAGGGTGGGCAATTCATCTTTTGAGATCAGGAAATGAAACAAAATATGAGAATGAGTCAAGCAAAAAATTATGGAGACAAGTAATTTTGAAATATTATATAAAAAAAAAACACATAAAAGCTTTGATTTCTTTTGTTTTCTATGTACAGCATTTGTGAAGGATAGTGCACAGTGCCTTTATCACCTCTGTAACAATAAGGTGAAGGAACTTTCATCCATCCAATATTGCGGATTGCTTTCTACAAATGCTTTAAGATTACTGATAAGAGTTCAATACAGTCTGTTTTCATAAAACCATCAGTAAGCATTTTATGTTAGTACCCCAAGTTGCCCCCAGAAAATGTTTTTTTTTTAATCATTAAAACTTTGCATTATTCATTACTTTCCTTTCCAATGCATTGTTTTTCAAGGCTCCTCTACTGCTCTACTTAATTTCAGTCATAGTCATTTTCTGTTGCAATAGCAGGATATGACAACACAACTTCAAAATTCAAGCATGCTATCATTTGTTCATCTGAGTCACTTGCAGTGGCAAGATAAAATGTTTGCTTTGCACAATCACCTCCAGAACGTTAAAGGTTAAGATAGTAAACGGCTGTTTGTGCACTTACTGTAATGGTTAACTGTACAGAAAGTGGAATTAATGAACCAAGTTCAAATTTTGGCTGTATATGAGAAAGAGAATTCTGAATTCAAATCCAGGGAGGAAAAAAAACAGGAAAACCCCTTCACTATATTTTCTAAGAAATCCTAGAAATTCATAGATAAAAAAGAAAAAAAAAAAACTATGGAGAGCCATGATTGTTTACATTCTGAAGGAACATGGTATGAATGAAAATTTGATTGGAGGAAATAAAGAACGTCTAATTTATCCTGATTCATTGTTGGGCAAGATATATAGTATATTTCAAAGGCAAGAAGTTATAACAAATTATTTTTGTATCAGCAGTGGCATTTGGCTGTAATGATGTACATGAACTGGAAAAAGTAGCATAAAAATGAAGATATAAACAAGATGTAAACAAGGAGCAAATATGCTGACACAAGACCCAGTATAAAAATTATAATGGCAAAAATATTAATTTATAATTCTGTACATATTATGTCTAAACTACTTAGAGAAGAGAAATCTTTGTTGAATATGCCAAGCATGCAAATGAAAGTACGTTAAATCCAAAAGGGACAGAATAGCAGCCTGTAGACCAAAAAGCTTGGAGGCAAAAAAAATAAAAAAATAAATATGCATATTCATGAAAGAAATTTTGTTTTTTAGTAGTCTGTACTAATGCAACCATCGTACTGTTCATAATACCCCACCCAGATCTCAAAACAAGTAATAAGGAAATACACAAAACTGGGAGGGGTAGGCATGGCATGATGCCGACATTCTTCAGTTCAAGCCACATGCTGCCAGCATAGCCAGTCTTGAAACAAATGAAAACGGATTTATTTTCAAAAGTTCTGAGGAAGCCTGAGTAGAGTTAAATGTTTTAGTCAACAAGAATGCAGGAAAACATTTTGGAACTTGGTTGGCATGTTAAACTCCACTTTCCATATTAACCTAACCTTGCATCGACCGATTATGTTTTATGATTGTTACAAAATGTTTTAATGGGGGAAAATATTATCTAATGAAAACCAGATTAAAAAATTAATTGAAAACTTGTTTCACACAGAAGCCTGTAGAATTTTACTCAAAACATATCAAAGAGCTGCTTGTTAAGAGGCAAATAACAATGAATACATAATTGAATAAAATGAAATTGTATCTTTATTTTTTTATGAATTAAAGTTGATAAATAAAGACAAATTATTTCTGACTCAACCTAATAGATTACCATATTCTTTGAGCATTAAACAACAATAAATTGAAATATCAGAGCAGTTTCTACATCTTTCTTCTTAATATGTTCCATTTTGTCAACGGTTGAAGGCTATGTTGTGATGAAAACTAATAGAATATTAAGAAAATTAATCAAAAATGACTCATAGCAACAGACTGTTAAAAAATGAAGGCTAAACTTTAAAAAAAAAGAAAGAAAGAAAATAAAATAAAGAAAATAAAATAAAGAAAATTGCTCACAAAAATTTTAAGTTTCAACATCAATGAAATTAAAATCGGAATTTTATTCCAAAATCATGAAATGATTTTGGAAATAGATTAGCTGCAAGAAATATCCAAAAACAAAATTTGTTCTGCATGGTTAATCTTTGTGTTAACTGCTCATTTATCTTCAAGTTTATTTACCATTAGTTGCATTTCATGATGCAAGAAAAAAAAAAGAAGAAAAAAAAAGAAAAAAAAAAGAGAACAGAAAAACAAGCAAACCAAAAAGCATAGAATTTGTTCTTTAGTTGAATAAATGATTTTAGAAATAACAAAGATAATCTAAATCCTTTTTTTTAATGAACAATGAATTATCTCTATCATTATATCCTGATTTCTGCACATTTCTTTATGTCTCTTACAACAACACAGCAAAAATGGCCCAATGGTGTTGTTAATGCAGCACTGTGAAAATGCATTAACTTGGAGAATAAAGCAATTTACAGTCCAATTAGGTTACCCAGTTTGAGTAATTTTTAATTGATTATATATTAAGTAAAAAAAAAAAAAAAAAGAGAGAGTATGTTCAAGGGACAGAACTTAAACTTTATTAACTGCTAATTACAGAGCCATTCTCGTACTCAGATTTCTGATCAGAAAATAGGAAGAATAAATAGCATAAGTATCATGCTAGTGATGATACATCAATAGTTATAATTAAGACATAAAGAGGTGCTGAAAAGTTCTTCACCTGACCAACATCTCAAAATCTGAGCAAACAGAAAATTTCTTTTGAATGCATACTTGGAAGAACTTTTTTAGCATGCCCCTGTAGGAAGTAACCTTACATTAATCAAACCAAATTAAACACTAAAAAATACAATCAATATTAAACTGTTTATGCAAAATATAAAACTGCATATCATAGCAAAGCTAATGCTGTTGAAAAGCTGCCTCCAAATCCTGTATGTATGAACTGCTGAAAAGTTCTTGGCCTGATGAAGAGATCTTTCAAAAGAAATTATGTTTGGATATTTGGTCAGAAGGTAGTTTGGATCAAGAACTTTTCAGCACCTCCTGTAATATGCATTGTGCTTGTAATTTGAAGTATAGCAATTAAGACAGTCATATAACAAAGTGTTTTGTTCAATAATTGACCAATGCAAAGCTGATATCTAAATAGTATAATGCATTATTATGGACCCAGAATAACCACCAATATTGCAGCTTGTATTCAATCAACATCAATTTTTGTGTGTTTATGTAAGTGTCTGAGGCAGCAAACCCTTCATAAGACATTTTTAGATTGTTTATCAAAGTGATCAATAAGTTGAAGGACATTGATATTTGCTGAGCTTAGCTTTGTACAGCAGAGAGACAAACAGGGAAGAGTAGAGAGAGTGTCATAACCATTTTCCAAGTACAGGAGAAAGGGAACTTGACACAACATGTTAAAGGATATTACAGGCAAAACTCTAAAAAGACTTTGAAGATGAAGCTAACATCACTTATATCAACAACATGTGGATAAGTGTTTTAACTAGAAGCAAGAAAGATGAATGCAATTTGGATCGGTTCTAATTCACTAGCATCTTTCTGGGAAGGATGCTGTATTTAATAATACAAAAGACTTGCAAATCCAACTATAATCTGACTAAGTTATTTGAGGATAAAATGTACCAATCAATATTTCAATATTAGGTTGAAACCAAAGCTTGTGACATTTTTTCAATAGGTGGTATTTGAATACATGATTCTTTTTCACACAGTTGATTGTTAATTGCTTTGTTTTTTATGCCTTATCAACCCTAACATGTGACTGAAATTTATTTTATATATATATATATATATATATATATATATATATAATAGCTGGCCATTCGTATTCGAGGATACCAGTCTACGTGATCTACAATTTGAACAAGGCCAGCACGTTCAAGCCTTTGGCCATGCTGACTTGTAGCTTCGTGCTAGCACAGCTAGTGAGGGCCCACAAGAGTCCCGTCTACCCAATTTCATTCACAAGGCTTTGGTCAACTTGTGGTATGGTTTTCAGGCACTTTCCAAAGGTGTCACATGCTGGGATTGTTCCCCCCATTCCAGTCTGTTCGCATCAGGGAGTCACCTTCAAGGCAAATTGACCATAGTGAGATTTAAACCAGTGTCTCATGGTCAGAGAGTGAATGTTCTAATCACTCAGCCACATGCCTATATATATATATATATATATATATATATATGAAATGTGTGTGTGTGAAGATGATACAAAGTGTAAAATTTTTATCAAAGACACTTTTTGCCAAAAAAAGCATATGTTCTCTTTGGTGTCATTAGTTTGAATAATTCAAACTGATGACAACTCATTCTGAAGAATTTCTATCTCTAAACTTGGACACTGAAGGTAGAGAACATAAAATGTTAAATAAAAAGTCATTTGTTTTCTTTCCCTTTTTTTAGTCACAAGCAACACCAACTTTGGGAAAATATAAGATTTCATTATTTTAAATAAACACACATAATGCATACACAGGCAACACATTTTTTCATCTTTGATCTCATGAAGCCAAAACAGGCAAAATGCATAGTTGGATGTTTTTTCAAAACATACTTTAATGAACGTTTTTCCAAATGTCAAAAATTTATAACTCTGTCAGGATTTTATATATATATATATATATATATATATATATATATGTGTGTGTGTGCGTGAGAGTGTGTGTAAAAATTTTCAGATAGAGTATATCTGTAAAAGGACAATATGGAAAAAAGGAAAACTTATCTTAGCTGATACATTTCATGCTTTGAGGGTTTCTATCAAGGTAATATATTCTGACATATATTCTGAAAGGCGACATTTCAACAAGTTCTTCAATATGATCTCTTTGTGGATTGAGAAATTTGAATGTTTTTTTTATATTAAAAGTGAAAATGGAGGAAAACGAGATGCATTTGTTACTTGATGCTCTTTTATTTCCAGAAAGGAAAAATCTCAGTCTAAACAGCAAAAAGAAAGAAAAAAAGAAAAAAAAAAAAGAAAAAAAAAAAGAAAAAAAAAAAGAAAAAAAAAAAGAAAAAAAAAAAGAAAAAAAAAGAAAAAAAAAAAAAAAGAAAAAAGAAAAGAAAAAAAAAAGAAACATGTACCATTTATTGAGATGGTGCCATATCCAAGAGTACTGTTTGTAAATGGAAAACAGAATGTCGAGACAGGCTTGCAGTCATTGATGACAGCCATATCAAAATGCAGATTAAAAATAATCCAAGTCAAATGATACGGGACATCACAGAGATACTCCACACATATCAGATGAGTGATGTAAGACATTTGAAAACAGTTGGGTATGTGAATTGCTACAATATTTGGGCGGGGAGGGGGATGGAGCTCAAGATTTAGGGTGTAAAAAAAAATTAATAGAGCATATGCCAATCTGTGATTCTCTGCTCAAATACAACAAAAAGGAACCATTTTAAAAAAGAAGGAACACAGGTGATGAAAAATGGATTGTTTACAACAATATTGAGTGAAAAAGGTCTTGGGGAAATAATCCAAAAGATTGTCAGCATTGAAAGAAAATGATGCTATCTGTCTGGTATGATCAGAAGGGCAATGTGTATCAGGAAATCCTTTTGCAAAATCAGATGTTGAATTTGAACAAGTACTCTTCCCAATTGGATTGATTAAATGCAGCAAATGATGAAGAATTGGTCAATCAGAAGGATGCTGTCTTCCATCAGGGCAATGTCAGACCTCATGCCTCTTAGTTGGAATATCCTATTACACCTACCATATTCACCTTTGGATTAGCCCTTATTTTAATCCTTATAAAATTATCTTAATAGAAAGAATTTCAGTATTCTGGAAGCCCGTAGAAACCGCTCAGAGCAGTTCATCACCAAGAAAGATGCCAACTTCTGGGAGGATGGAATCATGAAGTATAGTCAAGAGTCGTGGAACAAAGTAGCACATATGCAGTTGAATAAATCGATGCAGAAATATCTAAATATCTAAACTTTTGTTCTGACAACTTATTTGTAAATTTGAAATTCATTTTTTAAGTTAGCTATAGAAGTTAACCTCTACTGTATATATTCTGGTATGACCAGGCTTTATGGTAGAAGCATTTTTCTCATGAATATCTGGTTTGGATTGTTCCTATGGAAACTGAAGGCAACTGCTGAAAAATGGAAAATATACTGTAAATATATCATCAGCATGTATTGCCATCAGCGGTACATGCATTTGATTGACTGCCAATGTTGTCAAAGTTAGAGTCATCACTATAACTAAATTAATCTTTTTCCCCTACTTCAGATTCATCATCAGTCAAGAATAGCTGATAGTACCCCCTGGACATTTCTAAGTCATAGAATCAAAATTTCATAATCTTTTTTTTTTTTAAGCAATTCACTCCAAACAAAGTGGGAGTGCCACTAGTATGCAAGGGGGCCTACAGTGAGTCTAAGTAAGGGAAAAGAATTATGGGTGGGGTGGGAAGTATTTGAGGAAAGGATAAAAAGAAGAATGGGAATCAAGACAACAGCAGATGTCAATTGACATTACATTTAAATTTTTGAAGATTATAGTTAGGGAAGCAAGTAAGAGGAAAGGAGTTCAATTGTTGAGAAGTGCAAGAGAAGCTGTTGGAGTAAAAAGGCGGTTACATTAACTGTTTTGATAGTAAAATGTAACTGCCTCTTCTATTCCAACAGTTTCCACTGACGAAAATAAATAAAATGAAATAATAATAAATAAAATTGAATAAACAGTAATAATAATACCCCCCCCCCTCAAAAAAAAACAATAAATTCTTAATTTTGAAGCATATTGATAATTTATAGTTGCCAAGTTGTTTAGGCCAATTCAATAGCATATACTCCTATACAGCTAATTGGGGTCAAGACACTATGAAAGTTTAGAAATACATTTTTATAGTAGAGGTGCCAGCAATACATTTTCATTGTAGAAAAAAAATATATTACCAGCAATGCATTGTTGTAAAAGAAATTACTAATGCTTCCAAGAAAATTAAATATTGGCATTAAATGATCCATAAGAAGTTGATATGCCATTAAAAGAACAAAAAAATAAAAGATATTAAATTTTGTTATAAATAAATGCACATACTTAGCTAGATAGATTTAAATTGTTCATGTGGAAAGTTCTTTTTTTCTTAAAAACACAAAAACTAAAAATTCTAAGGGTTGAGATAAAGAACACCTTCAAACGATATAATACAAAAACTACATTTAGTGTCAGGTAAAAATGAAAATTTTTTTTGTTCAATTCCAAAATGCTTTCAGTATGTTTGAATATTTTCTCATTTTTCAAACTGCTTTATTTTTTTTTTTTTGTGGAAAAAAATGTAACTGCATCTAAGTCAATGTTTACTTACACATAACTAAATACAAACTATAAAAAAAGAAAAGCTAACTAACATCTATTTCATGAAGCCATAAGCACACACAAATGTTTTTAACAATTGAAACAAGATTTTCTTCTTTTGTCAGAAATCATGTTTTGGCTTTTTCAGGCATTCATTTTCCTACTTGGAATTTTTAAACCAAACACTTTATTCACAACATAGGAGTAGATTGTTCTCATTTAGTTTTCAATGCTTAGTAGATATTTTTTATCATTTAATACTCATCAGTTTTAGTCACTATTTCTTCCACTGAAACAGAATACATGACTTTTCATTGCTACCAGAGTCAGGGATTGAACTTACAACTGACAGGGAACCATGCCTAGGGGATATTTCATGTCAGTTAATACCCACCAGTCTTATTCACTTTTGTGTCATATGTCTGTTTCTTCCACTGAACAAGAGTATATGACTATTTTAGCACTACCAGATCCCGGAACTGAACAACTGGTAAAGAATCTGGTATGTGTTAGTCAATGTTTTTATCCTCTGAATTCAATTTGAAATGTCAAGAAGGATGTCAAGTAAAAAGACACATCTGAAGAAGGCCAGAGGGTCATGTTTGAAACAATGTTAATATAACAACCAAGATGAGTCTACTTGTACATATAATAATAATAATAATAATAATATTTCCTTCTCTTAAATGAGTTGGAGTTAATGACTTATCAAAACTTGTGACCGTGATCTCAAGCTTCATCCAGTGAAAACTCTTGAGTGAAGTTTGTATCATTTTATCAACCTTTGTGACATGCAAGTGATGAGAATATCTGGCGCAGAGCACAAGTAAAAGTGGATTCAGACCTTTTCCAGGAGCATTAATATGAAACAAATAGAAGAAAAATCACTCAAATTTGAAACAAAAATTTCAACACCAAACTATACCTCTTAAATATTGCAGTCAGTCAGTTAAGTTCCAAATATGATACACGCTTGAGGGATCATGACTCTTTCAATTCATAACTGAGTAGACAGAAGATTTTCCCACAGAAGGTTGCAGTTTTTTTCTGCAGTAGACTGGTTGCTAACCAATGCTATAGGACTCAGTCTGTCCTGCTATTGAACCCATAGCTGTGGGAGAAGAGATGGATTCATAACTTTCCCAAGAGTATTTGCACATATGTGAATGTAATGAGCCTGATTGGAATTTGAACTGATTTTGTATTCAAAGTGCCTATCCATTACAACACAATAAACATCCTTGAATATTTACTTTTCAGAATGTTAACCAATGCCAACATATCCATATTACAGTTTGCATGTGAAAAGATGCAGCAAATATTATTATTATTATTATTATTATTATTAATGAAATTGATGATTTAATACATCACCATCTTCTGTAAAATATTAACTTTAGAGACATACTTAGAGGGTAGGAAAACATTTCCACACTACCATCTCCAAAAAACATCATAGTTGCTCAAACAACACAAAATATATTTCAGCTTTAAATAACCCACAAGGGGTTGGTCAGCCGTAAAAAACAAATCAATCAATCACAGAAATCATAATAGTTCACATTTGGTATAAGAATGTCATTTACTTTCTTATACTAATTAACTGCTGAAGTATGTAGTTTTTAACTTAAAACATGTCATCAGGTTTCAGAACTTGAAATTTGTAGGTGTGTGTTATAAATGAAGAAAAAAGACATTGACAGTGGTCAGGAATGAATGCAAGCATTACTGATAGAATAGGGCTATTATATGTATAATGTAAATGCATTGCTAATGATTTTACTATAGGAATGCATTGCAAATGAGGAAGAAAGGGATTGTCAGTGGTCAGGAATAAATGCAAGCATTATTGATAGAATAAGGCTATTATATGTATAATGTAAATGAATTGCTAATGATTTTACTATAGGAATGCATTGCAAATAAGGAAAAAAGACATTGACAGTGGTCAGGAATTAATGCAAGTATTACTGATAGGATACTGTTTTATATATATATATATATATATATATATATATATATATAGATAGATAGATATGTGTGTGTATGTGTGTAAATCCATTGCTAATGATTTTATTATTGAAAAGCATTGCAAATATAAAATGTGGATTGTCATGGTTACAATGCAAGTATTACTGATAGATATATAAGTGACATGTTTGGAGACATTTTATAAACTGCAGCTGTTGGCAAGGTAATTAATTACCACTTTTTGTCAGATGAGATACGAAGTTTAAAGACATCTTGGAAACCATTGTGAAATAAATGAGTCAGCAGCAAGAAAAGCTACTAAAAACACGTCAATATTTTGTAAAAAGAAAATTAGATTTGAAACAATGCTGAGGTTTTATACAAAGAAAGTATGAAAGTGAAAAAAGAAGAGAAAATCATACAATTGCTTTTGGCTGACTATTTTCCTGGACATATTTATATAAATTATGTAAATTTTCATATCTTGGAAGAATGGCAAAGACAACTGAACAATGCTTTAAATCAGAAGTAAATGTAGATTTGAATCTTATAGATGCCTTTTATTTAGGCTTTCACTACAAAAAACAAAAAAAAAAAAAAAAAACATTGACAATTATGTTAGATATTTGGGGTTAGATAAGTGCTTAATCTTACCAGTGTCAAGGGTTGGTATCAAATCAATAGCTACAACTATAAATAACGATTATAAAAAGGAGTCAGGCGTTCACTTCCCCATTTAAAATACTGGTGCAACACAATTTTCCATTCCTAACTTCTATTTATTTGTGTCATGCTTTCTTTTTTTACTGTTCACCCAAGTCCCAAGAGCAACTCAAGGTAGAGGGTTAGCGTGTGGTGCTGTATTCATATCAGAAAGGGCAAGAACTGAATTCTTGGGGCTATGCAAGAAAGATAATGGTTAACTCTAGACTTCAAGATTTAATCAGTGAATAGGAGGTCAGAGTTCCGACAGAGACATTAGAAATATAGTGTAGAAATAGAAGGAACTGGAAACCCAATCCTAAACAGGAAACAAGGGATAAACTCCTGACACTTGATGTTGACTTCAGTGTTTATTCTTATATTTACACATGTTCCATTCCTTATACTGAACACTTTTACCCATAAATACAGAATAACCTTGAAAGTATATTTTTTACTATATTGTTTGTGTAAAATTGGTTCAAATAAAATTAAATAAAAATTTTAAATTAGATAAAATTTAACTTCCAGGTTTGGCAATAAAATTTTCAATCAATCATTTTGTGTAGCACTTGTACAAGTGAATGATTGTGTCTCTTTGATATCTAAGAAACACCTTTGACCAAAAGCTTATGTACAATCTCTGCTCGTCCAAGACTTTAAAAAAAACATTTCAGGAGATAAGAAAATGAAAACTAAAAGTGAAAATGTATCAACAAGCTCAAAACACAAAAGCTGCCATCATAAGTTTCTTCCTATAAAATATTTCACAAGTCTGGTTTATAGCTAATCTTTGCTCCACCTTAACTGCAACATCTACTTATTGATGCATTAACAATAGCCTGTAGTGTATGTATGTGTGAGTATATTATATATATATATATATATATATATATATATATATATATATATATATATATATATCAGTTATCTGTTTTGATTAGTCTTACTCTTATGTCCATCGTCTTTTCAAGTTGTATTGAATATAGTCTAATGTTAATTATGTTTTATGAATATATCCTGAAGATGGTCAACTAGACTGAAATGTCCGATGTTGACATTATATTAACATTAAAACAGCATAATTGCATATTAGGATTTTTGTTTGTTTTTTCATATATTTTTCTTATATATATATATATATATATATATATATATATATATATATATATAAGGTTGGTGCAAAAATAATGTCGTTTTCTCACATATGTTACTATGTGAGAAAACGACATTATTTTTGCACCAACCTATGTATATATATATATATATACACACATGCACACAAACACACTTGCTATCAAAACCATATCAGTCAAGTAAGATTGCAAAAATATGAAATAAAATCCAGACATTGTCGCTTGACTGGTATTCTATGTTATTTTAAAAATTTCATGTCAGTCATTAAAAAGTCACCCCCTCCCCCCCACAATTCTGAGTGGCAGAATGGCAATTTTAGGAGGATTTGAAATTTAGCCCATTTCAGTATTTGTACAGATTTATTCCAGAAAATATTTGCAGATGGCATGAAATAAAGCAGCAACATCATAATCTTGCTTTTGACATTTCAATCAGGCATAAAATGAAATTAAGAAAATTATCGAATTCTTATCATGAGGATAATAAGTAAAGAAAATATATTAAAAAAAAAATTCAAGATACCCTCCCCAACAACACTTTATTGATTCAAGTTCATTTCTAATAATAATAATAATAATTAGCCAAATCCTCATCTTATGAATATTTCTCTTAATAATAATTTGAAAGTAATTCAGGCGACTATTTTATTTTATTTATGGTAACTGGATTTTTGGCAATTGCTTTACTTGGTTGGTTTCTAGTATTTGTTACTGTGCAGATAAAATAATGGTGCTTTTATTGTGGCCGCCATGAATTCTCTGACTATTGGCTGGGATCAAAGTATAGTATTTAACCGCAGGCAGATAAACTACATTTCATCTCTCAGTTGTGGCATTGTCCGTGGACACAGTGCAACTCAGTTGTGGCATTGTCCGTGGACACAGTGCAACTCAGTTGTGGCATTGTCCGTGGACACAGTGCAACTCAGTTGTGGCATTGTCCGTGGACACAGTGCAACTCAGTTGTGGCATTGTCCGTGGACACAGTGCAACTCAGTTGTGGCATTGTCCGTGGACACAGTGCAACTCAGTTGTGGCATTGTCTTGGGACACAGTGCAATTCAGTTGTGGCATTGTCTTGAGACACAGTGCAATTCAGTTGTGGCATTGTCTGTGGACAGAGTGCAACTGAAAATGTTATTGAAACTGGTCTTGGGAATATTAGTAATACTGATGTCAGCACAACTGAACTCGGCATGGAAAGAAAATACAATCACTTCTCGGCCTTTTGGCTAAGATCAAAGTATAGTATCTGATCTCATCAGTTTCATCTAATTCTCCCTCTCCACTTCTATCTTCCCTTCTTTCTTTCATTGAGACCAAGTTTTATCTTTTCCTCTCTTTCTACACAATCACAACAGAATAGCACATTATTTATCAGGTATTGGCAGGGCATAATGGTCATGCAAACCAACAAGTAGAGGAATAAGCACAAGTATAAAAGAAGAAGAAGGAGGAGAATGATGATGATGATAATAATAATAATAATAATAATTAAAGAACATTCCCCCATATGGACTTTTAATCAAAATGACAAACTTAGTGCTTTTGAAGCTTGAACTACCCCATCTCAAGTGTATTTTTTTTTTTTATAAATATTTATTATAAATACCCATGAGGATTTCACAGTTTTGCTATTTTAATTATCTGATGAACTATAATTTTTAAGTTAATGACTGAATAAGTTTCTTGCAAGTTCTATGATAAAATAACTGCAAAGATTCCACTATTGCATCATTAAATATTTCTGCTGTCAGGAACTTTAACAAAATTCTGTAATAACAATCACAAATATGAATTCAGATCATTATTTATAGAAGTAAGGTACAAATGAAAAGATTTGAAATTGACAAGTTTTTCCATTTCACTAAAGCAGACATTAACCACAAGAAAGCATTATCCCCTCTTCGATCTTCTTTTTCTTTCTCTTACTGAAACCAAACAGCACTGCTGACATTTTTTCAGTCTTTCCTCATAATCAAAATGGAATAATCCATTATGTATTGTTCAAAATAACTACATTACTTAGTTCTCTCAACTCTAACCCTCACAACTAACACATACTATGTTGTGCACATTGAGATGAACCACCCTCATTCGCTTTGTATTCCTTTAGTAAGTAACAACTTCCACTCAGGTTCTTCCAAAAAACTTGGTTTGAGGAACCAGCTGCCAAGAGGATGCTTTCCTGACCACTACAATCTTAACCACTTTAAATCTACAGTTAACCATTATCTTTCCCACATATATGCATAAATTGAACCACTTACTCTTAACACTCACACAACCACCACCTTCAGTAACCTTCTACCTTGAGTGGCACTTTGGCCTTGGTAGACATTAGTAAAAAAAAAAAATGTTGCCAAGGAACATGCAAAATTATAATGTGATTATTTCATTAATAAGAAAGGGAGGTTAGTGCCGATTTACAAGAGTGAAATACATGGGGTGGGCAATGGAGCTAAATTAACAATCCTGCTTTTAATACACTTATTATAAACATATTTAGCTTGCAGGTTACAGCAGTGGATTAGCAGCCAAGGGATTGGAAATTCTATACTAATATTACCTCAAACTAACTGACAAAAAGAAAAAAAATTACTATATTTGATAGCATTTAACCCCACCAAAAAAGTCTGGAAAATATCTCCCAGGTGTTAGACATTAAGTTGAGGTAATAGGTATCCGGTTAACCCAATCATTGTAGACTACTAGTATTTCTACCTAGGCTAACTTCATAATACTACAAGTATTTCTACCTAGCCTAACTTCATAATAACAAACAAAAATTGAAGGAGGAGGGGATCTTATATGCAATCAAATACAGTAACTTAAAACTGGCATAAAATAGCCAATTTTAGATTTGCAATTTTAATAAAAAGATAAAATATATCGATTTATTTTCAATAATTGTAATAAATAAAAACAACACAAAATCCTAAAAGTAATCAATGTATATTTAATTACTGAATACATTCATCATCATGGTTGAAACTATTAAATGCACTATATGCAAATTGTGTACAATATAGTCTGGCCAGGAAAAACTAATTTTCAAGATGAATGTGAAAAAAATAGAAAAGAAAAATCTGACAAAGTTAAGACAAACAATAAATGGCAGAACATTAATGTAAATTATCATCTTTGGGAATTGGGTTGGAGGTTTATTCAAATTCTTTTAAACCACATAATAAACCAGCTGCCATTACAAAATTTGCAAAGCTTAGTCTGGCACAAGTCTATGTGGAGCACCAAGTTAATATCAAACACACTATAATAGTAATGGTCTGCTCAGCTAGTTTGCTAACAACTACTCTATGTGAAAGCTAATTATTTTTTTTTTTTTAATCATTTCACTCCAAGCAAGACAATAAGGTCTTATATCATTATAATTTAGTTAGCACTCTGTCATTACCCCAGACAAATAATAGACCATTCTGTTTTGATTGCAAGAAGAGAGAGAAGAGAAAGATACGAGAGACATTGTTTGGTTTAAGGAAAGAAAGGGTAAATAGAGGAGGTGCATCTAAACCTTCAGTGCCTATGGTCCCACTGGTAGAACATATGTTAAGGCATTGTTTTAATAACAGCCAAGTTTTTGATTTTTTTAATCATTTCACCCTGAAGGTAATAAAGCCACTAAGACGTAAGAGGTTACTGAGTGTTAAAAAAAATGAGAAAAAAAAAAAAAAAAAAAAAAAAAAACACTATTAAGGAGAGAAAACAATAAAAGAACAGGAATTAAGAAGACAGAAGTAAATGATTGATAATGCATTTAAATTTTTGAAGATCAAAGTTGGTTGGGAAGCCAGAAGCTAAAAGAGAATTCCACAAGCGAGAAATGCGATAGAAGAAACTGTTAGCATAGAACTTACGGTTACATTGAGCCATTTCAATTATAAAATGATGAGACTTAGTTGCCAAGCCTAATTTTTATTATTTTTATTGATAATATACATGGAAAAGACTAAAATACAATATGTGCTTACTCTTACATATTGTATTAAAATACAAATAATGCTCACCTGGTATAAAAAAAAAAAAAAAAGAGCTAAGCCTTAAAATATGTTCCACTCAATGGACACAAAAATGTTAATGGTTAACATCTGTTTCAATGAAATGGAAAACATTGTCAATTTTAAATTTTATCATTTGTACCCTCTTACTTCTTTGAATAATGACCTGCATTCATATTTATGATTGTTATAGCAATATTTTGTTAAAATTTTTCACTTCAAATAATTAACAAGGCAACAGGGAATTTCTAATTTTATAATTGTGGACCTTGCAAGGAGCTTATTCAATCATTAACTTAATAATTATGATTCTTAAGAAAATTCAAATCATGACATTTTCACAGATATTTCTAGAGATGTCTAGTTGATATAATTTGATCTTTAAGAACGTTTCTAGATATTTTCAGTCGATGATATAATTCAGTATTTCAGAATGTAAGAATAATTAAAAGTTTTTATTTTGCAGTTCAGTAATTAGTTGTAAAAATAGTAAGCTAAAATTATTTTATAATTTATTGCTTGAGACTTATCATGCTTTACTGAGTTCAAAGTCTAAAACAAAAATTAGTACAAGTCCTGTCTCTAATGCAGTAAACTACTTTTGTGAACATAAATAACTAAGCATAGTAAATGGTTAATAGATGGTGAGCATAGACAGATAATATAACACTACTTATTTCAGGTTACTGCATTGCAGACTGTAGTTCCCTGAGGACCATAGCTAAGGCAAATAAAGTAGGATTGTTTCAAAGTTAACTGACCTAAAAACTAATTCAAAACTGGATGAAGCAACAAGTGGAGCAGAACAAGAAAAGTTGCAACAAATGCTTTGCTGCTTGTTTCTTATACATTTTTTTCTTTTTTTGTTGTTGTTGTTGTTGTTGTTGTTCTTGCTGCTTGAAGGAGTTTACCACTCTTCTTAGTTGTATAGTTCTCATTGGAAAATTTCTGGATTTTTGCCAATATTGATAAGAGGGATTTGGCTTTCAACTACCAAAAAAGAAAAGAAACTTAAAAAAACAAATTGGTACTAAGCACTTATTTTCATTCCTTATATATATATAAAAGGGTACTGAAAAGTTCTTAATATAACCAAAAAGTACCTTTAAAAAATAAAAGAATAAAAATCTAAATTTTGGTCATTTGGCCAAATTTTGTGAGGTGGATAGGTAAAAAAATTTGCAGTCACCGGTTATATATATATATATATATATATATAATAATACCAATTTATAATTTCATTAATCCAATGAGATTTCAATGTAAGTTACAAAGCAATATATAATGATAAATTAAGAAAACACCTTAAAAATCTATATCGGTTATAATTTATTCCATGAATATTGTTATATTCATCTCTTCAGACCAAATGTTTTTAAGAATGTTTCATAAAAAATATATATAATGGCTGCTGGTCTAATGTTTATATACATCACATATATAATACATTAAAGAATTCCCTTTCCCTGACGTGCACTGATAGCTTAGGGGTAGAGTCTTTGACTGATGCCAAATCGGTTGGTTTTGATTTTAGCTTGAAGCAATCGGATGTCTAGCCACACTAATGAGCTGTGATACAGAGAAACAAGCTTTCTCTGTGTGTGTGTGTGTGTATATATATATATATATATATATATATATATATATATATATATGATTTAATAGGCCAGTTAACAAAATTTGAAGAATAAAAAGCCAACAAAATAATAACAATATTGGCAATAAAATTGATAATATATATTACAAATTGAAGCATGAAGAGAAAGATTTTAAAGTCGGAATTTTCCAACACACCTGTGTCCTTTTTCAATGATACAAGAACTAAAAAAAAAATGGAGTGGAACTTAATCGTGTGTTTTGATTTTTATATATATATATATATATATATATATATATATATATATATATATATATATATATATATATATATAGTTTTCAGGTATGCTATATTTATGGGTAAAAATGCTCTGTGTGTGTGTGTGTATATATATATATATATATAATATTTTGCTACCAGTGAAAAATTGAACCATCACTCAATGTGTGATATTGTGCTTGTGTGTGGGGGTGAGAGAGAAATGGGATAAGTGAATGACAAAATGGGGAAAAAAATCTTATGTTACATGTTTCATCCTTTGACAGAATTTCTTCAAACTAAACAATGATTGTATTAATGGAATTATATATATTTATTTATTTAGGGGTGTATGAAATATAACAAATGTTTGTTATAATTCTACAAAGTTGTATTCTGTTCCTTTCCCATACATATATGATTCCATGAATAAAAAAATTGTTTAGCCCAAACAAGCCTTTTTGAAGGACAAATAACATAACTAATTTTTTTTTTACCTTTTGTCACTCAATTTCCCACCATTAGTCTAATATATAAAGTGTATATATCATATTCTCCCACATATGTGTGTGCATATCTATGTAGAAACATACTATAATTATTAGTTAAACCTAGAGAGCCAGACAAACCTACCATGGTTTCACCTAAGCCGATCATCAGGGAAGGCTGGCTAAAAGGTAAAAAAGGACGGAATACTTATAGTCAATAAACAAAAAACCATAACCACGTGACTAAATAAAAACAAACAAACGAAGGGGAGGGTTGGAGAAAACCATGTATTCAAAAAAATGATGAAAGAGGGAGGCTGTGTGTTTAGAGAGAAACACAGACAATGGGGGTTAATGGGTGTTTTTTCTTTGGTCTTTGGACTTGCATGCTAGACGATTATTTTTGGCTAACATACATGTTCTGGGTTCTTTCTTTTTTATACCTTTTTTTTCCCTTTGGTATTGGTTTGATTATTTGCAAATCAAGACACCGAAGGTTTTCCAAATGAGTATAGTTTCTTATACTTATAAGATTACTACTACTACTACTACTAACAATACTATAATTTTTATATTGAAATTAGTTCATGCAAGAGATGACTAGAAAATGTAGAGAAATTACTGACAAAATAGAGGTATTGTATTAAATTTACTAAAAATACACAAACAAAAGAGCTGTTCCATAAAGAATTTCCAACTCCAATTTTAAGATCTTAAAATGCTTAATTGAATGTGAAATTAACATTTTGAAGAAAACAAAATGATATGAAATAAAAATTTGTTAGATATGAATTTGGCAGTGTTGGAGCTTTTAATGTGTGAAACAAATGGATTTGATAAAGAATTTTCTATCAAATAAAAACCAAAAGTGTTCAAGCTTGAACTATGGAAGAAATTGAAAAGTTCTGTTTAAAATTCTGTCTTCCGATTATTTGTTTGACTATAACCAATAGGCTTTTAAAATTGTGCGCATTTAGATTTAAAAATCGAAGGTAAGAAAAAAAAAGAAGTAAGAAATATAATATTAAATAAAAAAAATTTAGATATGCAGATAGCTAGCAGAGTGATGAGCAGAGTGGAGGGCTTCCTAGACTGAAATTAACAGCTAAGGCAGAAGGTTCATGTTTGTGACCATGGTGAACCTTAAGTTGGAAGATATCAGCTGTGTTTTGACCTGGAAAGGAATGGGCTTTGCCAGGCCTACTTGCTCAAGACATAAATGAATACCCCTCTGGCTTTCAACCCAGATATGTGGAGAGAAATGGTCAGGTGCTCAGCTGTACAGGACCCTATGACCACACCCAGTCATGGGACTGATAATGATGCATAAAAAAAATAAATAAATAATTTTTTTAAAAAAATCATTTCACTCCATGCAAGGCTGGAATACCACTAGTACACAGTGGGTGAAGGTGAGAGAAAAGACTGGGTATAGGGGGGATTGAGGAAAGGATAAAAGTTCATAAAACAAATAAAAATCTCTGGTTCTTTTTCTTGAAAAGATTTCCTGAGCACTTATGAAAGGCAAATAAGCAGAACCATTTTAAGAATATTAGGAAAATAATTTCCCATCTCAGTAAAAATTTATTTGGTTTGTAAATTGGTTTACAAATCAAACCTGTATCCTCCAGGGAACCGTCATTTAGCCTGACATGTTATACCATTTAGCTACAGAGGAAGTGTCTGGTTAGCAAAGTCAAATTACTGTTTTTAAACAAACAAATTTCTTTGATAACCAGACTCTTCCTCTGTAGCTAAATGGTATAGCATGTCAGGCTAAATAATAGTTCTATGTAGGATACAGGTTCGATTCCTGTTGGAGGACACATATTTTCTACAAAATTTATTGAACATTCAGGCTGGTAAATGTAATTAATACTGTTTATTATAAACAGAACATTTACTTAAATAATTGTATCTATAAAAATAATGTCTAAACGGAAAATATATTATAATAATTGTTGAACTTGATCCATTTCATAATATATGTTGTCATTTGTTTATGTGAAGATATGCATCGAGCAGATATGATCAATCAAGATCGTGAGAAATTTGTTTTGACTTTTCAAACCAGATGCTTCCTCTGTAGCTAAATGACATAGGACATCAGGCCAAATGATGGTTCCATGTAGGATATGGGTTTGAATCCTATTGGAGGACACATATATTTTTTTTTTATATACAAAATTTCTCGGACATTTATTGTTGATAGATGTAATTAATACTGTTTATTATAAACAGAGAATTTATTTAAATAACGATATCTATAAAAATAATGTATAAACAGAAAATATATCAAAATAATTGTTGGACTTAGTCCATTTCATAATATACATACATACACACACACATATATATATATATATATATATATATATATATATATATATATATATATATATAATACACACACACACACACACACACAGAGACAGACAGAGACAGAGACAGAGTATCTATAAATTAAAAATATTCAAAGGACTTATCTCATTGACCAACTCCATAGCTGTGTAACAATGTTATACAAAAACATTTAATTTAATGAAGAAAAAAATCTTAATTTATCGAATGTTGTGGCTCAAGTTATATCTATGCAATCAGAATGTGGCACAAGTTTAAAGTGAGATGAGAGCATGCATTTAGGTGGATTAAATAAAAAACTGCTGAAGCTTCTTTGGTGCATCCCCTTTTTTTTTGGGGGGGGGACATCCCACATGTCAAGTAATGATCCTAGCTAACTCCTGAAGATTTCTTTCTTAAGTTTATTTATATACAGATGTTATGTTTCTTACTCCTTCTTTACAAAATGAAAGGTTATTTTATGATGGCTTAAGATTATAATTCACAAAAGGTTAATGTTCAAGATAAAATTTTTGAGTTTGTTTAGTTATAATTAAATCATGTCAAATTTCTCTAACATTTTTTTATTTTCATTTTTATCAATAAAAGTAGATAGATTCACACACCTTGTTCATTTTTTGAACAGTTCCTCATTTTCTAGTTTAGGATTGGGTTTCCAGTTCCTTCTAAATTTTTCTTATTCTCTTTCACAACCAGTAATCAATTGTGTCCTAATGGCATTGCGACCTTGCTTGGGGTGAAATGATTAAAAAAACAATCTAAGAACAGGAATAATTTTATGACTGTAATGAAAACATTTCAATGCCAGTTAACTTCAAAAATGCATTCAATCAAAGTCGTATAAAGATTCTCAAAATGTAATCAAAAAGAGATACAGTCATAACTTTAGTATTTATGAAAATGATACATTCACCTTTGGAGATAGAATTTCGGTATTTGCTTAACAAATAGGTCTGATAATTAGTTGAATTAATGCCAGCATCATCTATGTTACAAACAAGTTGCTTTTTGCCTTATAAGTGACAGTTCTTTGATGCCAAATTCATGAATAAGTCATAATATCTATAAAAATTCAAAAATCTGAAGCCAACATCAAGAAACAAATTATGAAATGATATACATTGCTTTTAAAGAATTCCATAAACCAAAAAATTGGTTGAGTGCATATAGTGGCTTATACGTTTTTATAATTAACCTTTGTTCAGAAGTTCAAGCTTAAAGAGGTGCTCTATAATTGTGTGAAATTAGGCAATTCAACATTTCTAACATAATTTTCTAAAACTTCAGTTTGTTGAGAAGTATTCTTCAGTAATAAAAAAAAAGAAAAAAAATCAAAAAAAAATCAACATTTTATTTTTATTTAACCCTTCTTCTACAGATTTATTACAATGTAAATAAAATTGAAATTTATGTGAATTGCATGTTCTCTCATAGCAAAGTTTAGTATTCTAAAATACAACAGACATTGGAGGAAGGTTAGATGGTACAATATGGGGTTTGATGGCTGGGGTGGGGGGAATAATACTTTGCTCACTTTCTTTTTGACAAATATACACCACTATAATCCTGAAACTCAATCATGCAGAACAATCCTAGCATTTTTCAACTGGCATTGCATATGTGTAAACAATAAATCACTCAACTTAAACAGAAAGATTGAAAACTGTCCGCAATAATAATAGGCCAGTCCTCCCAATTCAGCCATGGTTTTAACCCCCGCCCGAACCATTCTTACTTCCAGTTTTCACTCACAGAAATGTATGTAATGCACCTTGATTACCTCTCTACTTTCATTGGGGGGAGGGCTTATGATCAATATTTCATGACACAATGGCTGAGACAGCTAGCTAAAGCAGCAGAGAATGCTTGATAATTTTCTCACAGATAAAGACTCAATATGTAAGCAACTTTAAAAAAAAAATGACAACTAAAAGGACACATACTTAAAATCAGAGAAAGATGAAATTTCTTGGCTACATTATGAGGAAAGAATGCTTGGAAAATTTAAGACTCACAGAGAGGAGGGGCAGAAGGAAACAATAAGTAACATACCTAATGAGTTTGTGTGAATGGCTATCAGAGTGAGAACTATGATGAATGGTAAAGAATCAAACATTGCTTAGAGCTACAAGGGATAGGAAGTTGTAGAGAGCTATAATCGCCCACATCCTGAATAGACATGACACATAAAAGAAGAACACTTAAAACTTAAAAATGATAACAAAAATATACAATATCTATGAACTGTACATTTAAATGACTTGAATGGTAGACCATTCTTTTTTTAAGATGTTGGTTTTAGTTTTTTTTTTTAGTAAGTGTTAATTTAGTGAACTGGTATGTCCTTTTTATCCTCAGTTGATTATTTATTTTACATTGTGGCCAGAATTGAAAATGAATTTGTAACATTTACAATACATGAAGAACATGAGATTTCCTTGGGCAAGTTAACATTCTACATTAATAACATTTTCTATTAAAAGAATATGAATTTCTTCATCAGCTAAACAATTTCTCTATTTTGAAAAAAGAAAATAATCTTTTGTATCCAAAATTTTAAAGTTGATAAAACAAATGTAACTGAGACTTAAATAGAATCTTTTCTTTCTGTAAAATATGCTGAATGGACTGATGTTTTTGTTTGTTTTTTTTTTTTGTTTTTTTTTTTTTTAAATCTGACTTAATTTAAATCTGTTCTGAAGTCATGTAGTGCAAACATATCTACTATTTTATAATTCTTTTTTTTATTATGTGCATGGAATTAAAATATCTGATTTGGGAATAAAATGTAATACTGCAGCTTAAGAGAATAGATAAGTAATAACATAGGTAAAAGTAAGGGATTAAGTCAATAATAACAGTGTTGGTGAACTGAGTACTAAGTTGGCCAAAAAATTTGTTTGCTTATTAAGTAGAACATTTCCTTAATAAACCAAGCAAACTTTTTGGCCAACTCAATAAGAGCCTTGGTGGATTAAGTTACTAATAATAGTCTTGGAGGACTATGTTAGTAATAATAGTCTTGGTAGATTAAGTCAATAGTAACAGTTGAATATGTCAGTAGAATTTTAATGAAATAATCAGTAAAAATATGCAACACTTCATTGTCCATGGAATGAAAGTATCTTTTGAATATGCAACACTTCATCTTAATAGAGTAATCTTCAGTACAACAAGGAAGAGTGAAATTGCAGTTTATCCAAAAGGGAAAAGCTTGTCTCATTTTTATGAAGGGGGAGGATTTTTGAAACCTACTCAAAGATTCATTTTTCATCATATTTTATATATAAATTTAAGATTTCATGAGAAATACATAAAGAGCTTATTTCATATTTGATATATCTGAAATCAAAGATTTTACATATAATATCTAGTTACTTAAAAGAAAAGAAAACACCATATTGATCAGGAAGAAGAGAAAATCTTGGTTTACTTAAATAAAAATGTGTAAGTGAAAAGATATTAACTCATACTTTCAAAAAAAGAATCTTGTGAAATAAATTGTTCAACAATGATTTAGCTGAAGTGATGATCCAGAAAGCCATTCTAAACATTCTAGACATTTAGTTATTTTATTTAAACTCTTATGAATCATGTTATTTATTTTTCTATTACTGATTTCTTGTAATATAACCATTAACAATGTATTTACATTAAACACTTGCATTAATTTATGACTACTTCTACATTTGCAATGCATTCCTATAGTAAAATCAGTATCATTACATTTACATTATACATATAATAGCCCTATTCTATCAGTAATGCTTGCATTCATTCCTGAACACTGACAATCCCTTTCTTCCTCATTTGCAATGCATTCCTATAGTAAAATCAGTATCATTACATTTACATTATACATATAATAGCCCTATTCTATCAGTAATGCTTGCCTTCATTCCTGACCACTGACAATCCCTTTCACATTTTTAATGCAGTCCTACAATAAATTCATTAGCACTGCACACACACACACGCACATTTATATATATATATATATATATATATATATATATATATATATATATATATATATGTTAGTACATATGCTAGTACTTATGTTTTGGTGTGCGACTTAAGTTTTGCTGAATTATAGCTTGTTGGTCACAAGGTCTATGTTGCTAAAATTAAACAAATGGGTTATGGGAGGAATGCTTCTATGTAGCCCCTCCTCCCCCCAAAAAAACAAATTGGACGAAAAGAGTAGTAAATGTGATGCATATGATTTTTATTAAAAAAAAAAAAAAAAAAAAAAATAGAAAGATTGTAAAAAAAGAAAAAAGGAAAAATAAGGATAACAAATTTTAAAATTTATAGTTAAAAAATTAACACCTTACTTTATCCGTAATTCTCACATGTATTACTAACCACTGACAATACCTTTCTTCTTGATTTTTGATGTACAACATTCAGATATAATGCTGAAACTTGCTTTAATTTTAGAGCAAAATCTGCCAAATTTGTTGGCTGATGTTCAAATTCCGCTTTTAAACATTGATATCATTATGGTGATTTTTATTCACTTATTGCTCCACGAATAACCTTCCCAGCTTACTTTGATTGGATCATGTAAATAATTGCATAACATTTCCTGTTACTTGCACGTCTAAATTAATCAGAGACATGCACAGAATCAAGATGAGAAAGTATAATTTTATCATAGCAAGATTACAAAATATTATATCCTATCTGAACATATATGTACTATGGAAATTCTCACATCTTCTTATTTCTTATGTGTTAGTGTGTGTGTGTGTCTGTCTGTCTCTCTCTCTCTCTCTCTCTATATATATATATATATATATATATATATATATATATATATATATCTGTGTGCGCATGTGTAGATATATGTGTAGGTTAATGAAAGATATCTGAGGCATAAAAATCAACAATATTGATAATAAGTCTAATAATATTTATTGCATATTAATAGGCCTTTTGACTAAATAGAAGGTATGCAGAGAAAGATTTTAAAAATTGGAATTTTTGGAAAAGCCTGTGCCCTTTTTCAATGAGACAAGAAATGAAAAATGAAGTAGGACTTTCTTTTCTGTGGAATTTTTTTTATAATGTGTTATATTACTAGGTGTTTGTCACAATTAGGGATGTAGGGGCTTTGTAGGCTTTCTGTGGAAACTGTATTCTCTGAGTTAGTTTGAAATTTGTTTAATCCGAGAACGTGTTCTTGTTGGCATTTAAATGAAAACATTAAAAGGACACATCTGACATTATAAATGTTATCTATAATAATATAATCATTTCACTGATGTCATTTTTTATGTATTAGTGTATACGAACATGTGGCCAGGTAGTTAGAATATTCACATTCCTACCATGAGACCACCTGGGATTGAACCTTTACCATGGTTGATTTTTCTCAGTGGAGTGATTTCGTGATATTCTTGGTCTGGGGAGATGATACTAGCATGTAGTATCACTAGCAGAAAGCCTTATAAATGAAATTGGGTAGGCAAAACTGTTTGGAGGTCACTGATGTTTGTGCTTGCACTAACTCAAGTATTCACAACTGACGGTTTGAGCGTATTGACCTTGTTCAAACAACTGATCATGCCAGATTATGCACTCTCCCAGAAATTGTAAGTAAAGTCTGCTCAGCATTACTGCATTATAAGCCACACATGGGCTTTGTGGGTGTTGAACAAACACAAAAATGCCCAAATAGGCATCTACAACAGAGACTAACTAGTCACCATGAAAGAGGTGTAGCCAGCTATTATTTGTTCAATAAAATTTTACCCTTGATATCAAAGATTACATAAACAGTATTAAAATCATTTGAAGTGAATTTCTGTAATGAAGCCATTAAGAGCACTCCTCCGCATTTTTTTTTTTTTTTTTTAAATCGGTATCACCCCATTCAAGGTAGTAAAGCCACTAAGATACTAGTGGGGGGGGACTGGGTGTGGAAGAATTACAAAACAGAAACATTACTAATGAGCAGGAAGAGAAAAGACTAATCTGGAGGACAGTAGATAGCGACTGATATTGCATTTAAATTTTTGCAGTAGGCTGGAAATTTTGTAGCCGGAAGGGAGTCTTACAAATGAGAAGTGCAACAAAAGAAACTTAGCATAGAATTTATGGTTACATCTAGCCAGTTCAACTGTGAATTGATGAGATTTTGATGCCAGTCTTGTGCTGTGCTTAAATTTCAAAAAGTCTAGGTACCATAGCAAAGACCTCATCTGAATAATTACCATGAATGTATTTATAGAAAAGGCACAGTGAGGCAACCTTACTGCAATGGAAAAGTAACTGAAGCTGAGCCACCAGATCAGGACCAATAATATTGCTGATTTTTCTTTGGATTTTATCAAGGAGGTCAAGGTAAACAGTAGGGACACTGGACTATATATGGCAATAATATTCTAAGCATGGGTGATAAGTAGAATTATAGATATGTAAGATCGATTCTAGAGAGAAAAATTGTCTTGCATGACACAGTGAACTAACTTTCTTAGCAGCTCTCTAAGCAATAGATTCAATACAGTCTTTCCACTTCATGTCAGCTGAGAATGTTAGCACCAGAAGGCGCAACAAGTCACTTCCTAAAGGTTATGATAGAAGGCAGAGAAAGGTCTTTCAGATGATTCACAGAAAAAAGTTTGATTTCAGCGGTGTTAAAATTAACAAGCAATCTTTTCCCCAGTTAACAAACATCTATTGATTGATAAAATTTGCTATATATTTCTATAGTAAAATACTTTCCAGTACATTTCTATATGCACTTTTAGATGTTGAGTCAATACATATATAATCATTCTTGTGAATAGAAGTTCCATTATATTTGTAACGTTTGCGCTTAACTGTATCAGATAAGTAAAAAATAAGCAGAAAATAATGGAGAAAATGCGAGTGTAAATGTAATCAGGAGCTTCAAAACAAATCTGAGATAGCAAATACCAAGTCAGATAATGATATATATATATATATATATATATATATAATAAATATGGGAATGCGGTCAGAATGTTCACTTTCTGACCATGCGAGCCAGGTTCGAATCTCACCAGGGTCAATTTGTCAGGAAGGTGAGTTCTTGATGTTATCAGTCTGGAGGAGGCAATCTCAGTGTGCAGCACCTTTGGAAAGTATCTGAAAACCATACCACAGGTTAACCCTAGCCTTGTGAGTGAAATTGGGTAGCTGTCGTTGGTTGTGCCAGCACAAAATCACAAGTCATTGTGACCAAAGGTTTGAGTATACTGGCCTTGTTCAGACTGTTGATCACACTAGATAATACACGATCTCCAAGAAACTGTAACTATGGTTTTCTCAGCATAGTTGTAGTATAAACCACAGGTGGACTCTGCAGGTGTTAAACAAACACAGATGTGTTTGAGC
>OZ010609.1:56779375-56996875 GCA_963932145.1 Acanthosepion lycidas | reverse complement strand
GTCGCAGGGAAGCTACATTATGCCAGTGGGAAAGGGACCAATGTATTGCTTAGAAAAAGTAAAATACTTTAAAAAAAAAAAAAAAAAAAAAAAAAAAAAAAAACTTTTTTTTTTTGCAAACAGAAAATCATCATCTGGAAAAGCAGTTATTTGGGACAAGGTTGAATTTTTTTTTTTTTTTTTTTTTTTACCAAAAGCCAATACTGATCATACAATTAACCTAGACAATGCTATATAACTTTGCTCAAATTTTAGTTTTGTCTGGTAAAAAGCCAAATGCTTGAGGAATAGAGGGTGGTAATGAGGAAGTGTGGACGGTTTGTCTATATTGAAAAATCACTGTTTGAAATTCATGTGTTTATTTGAAGCATGAATTTCAAACAATGAATTTTCAATATAGCCAGACCATCCATGCATGTAGGAAAAACCAAATGGCTGAGAAATAGAAGGTGATAATGGTGAGGGTAAGAAGACCATGCTGCCTCAAAACTACAAGTGGGGAAGGCCTGACTATATTGAAAAATAAAAACACGGATTTCAAAATATGATTTTTCAATATAGGCAGATCATCCACACTTGTAGGTCTTCCTATGCCCCATTTCCCCCATTGTAGAAAACACACAATGAGCTGTGCAATGAGATGAGCTTATTTTATGAAGTAAATGAATATCATTCAAAAAGATAATGGTTACTTTTCCCTGTCATTAAAAAATAGCTGTTCATCGACTGTAGTGTAGCAGTTCAATCAGTTAGGTGCCATACGTGACACATAGGCGTTCATGTATTTTTCAATACATGACTGACAAGGCGGATTTCTATCCCACAGTAGGTTGCCATTTCTTTCTGCAGTAGACCAGTTGCCATCCAAGGCTACAGAACTTGGTCTGTCCTGCTATTTACCCATAGCTGGGGAGAGAAGCAGTGGATTCATATCTTTCCCAAGCTTATTAGCATTTAAGTGAATGTAATAGATCCGACTGGAATTTGAACTCGGCTCTCTGATTCCTCAATCTGAGCTGCTATCCATTACTCCACCGTGCTCAACTTGGAGGAGAAAAAAAAAAGAAAGAAGAGTTCTATTTTTACTGGTTGCACTGTTTTGTGACTTTCAGTGATGAAGCATAAAAAATAGTTTAACTACTTTTTATAAATGGAAAAAGAGTAGAAAAAAAAAAAAATCAGTGTTGTTTCATTTATTTTTTACAGCTCACCAACCTTTTGTGCTTTGTGGTGTCATGGATATCAGCTGGGAATCAGAAATTGGAGGGCTGAGTTCAAATTCCAGCAGGTTTCATTGCATTCACTTATGCACAAATACCTTTGGAAAAGTATGAGTCCATCTTTTCTCTCACCACCTGCAGGTTGAATAGCAGGACAGATTGTATCCTACATCCTCAGTTGACAACCAGTCTACCACAGAAAGAAGCGGTAACCATCTGCGGGAAAATCTTCTGTCTAGTCAGTAATGAATAGGAAGTGACATGATCGTCCAAGTGTGTCTTACATATGGCCTTTAACTGAAACCTTTGTGGGTTATTTAAAGCTGAAACATGTTTTTGATTGTAAAAATAATTCTATTTTTATGAGAGAATATTGCATTAGCAATTTAAAAAAAAAAATAATAATGATTTTTTTTTCAGACATGTCCTACTTATTTAACCCATAACTGGAGGGAGAAAAAACAAAAGTCAGTGACCTGTTAATTTTATAAAGAATTTCAGTAATGTTTTCTAAAATCCTTCCTGCTCCTTTTGCCTTGAACTGTATTTGATCAATTCAAAGGAAATGAGCAATTGAAGCTAATTTGAAAAGCTTAAAAGAGGTAAGTGTATCTGAACAGGATTTCTATTAGTTTTACTTTAGATAATTTTTACTTTTACAGCATTTTCTCTTTTGAAGTTAAGCTGAAACAAAAAACATCTTTTGGTAAAAAATATGAGGTTTGTAGAGGTTTTTGATAATGACCTAATAGTTTTTATTTTACTGCTATCAATGAAAATTTTAGAGCCAAAACATGAAAATGTAATTACAAATGCAACTTTCAAACATTATAAATACTTTAGGAAAAAAAACAAACCCCAAAACAACAACCTTAGATGAAGATAGGTATGCAGAGTAAATTCCATAATTCTTGAATACATAAAATAAAGGAGAAAATAAAATTATCCGGAGATGATTTTTAAAAATTTATATTTTTCAATTACACTGGTTTCTGTTATCATTTTTTCTTTCTTTTTTTTCAACTAAATGTTTATCTTTTACAAGGCCAAAGTTTGGTTGATTGATTAAATATGTATCAGGTTATTTAAAGACAAGAAATACTTTTTAGATGGGATGAATTTTTTTTTAGATAATAATTATTTACTGATACATGTTCTACTAATTAACTTATAGCTGGGTGGAGGAGAGGTGACTTTATACCTTTCCCAAAGGTATCGGTGTGTAAGTGAATATAACAAACATGACTGGAATTTGAACTTTGCTCTTTAATTTCCATTTCCAAACCATTATCGATTACACCACCCACACATCCAAGCTCAAGATAGAGGGCTACTGAAGGAGGTTATTGTATGAATGGTAAGAGTTATGGAGCACAGTTTATGAGGATATGTGGGAAATATAAGGTAACCCTGGACTGGAAGAAGTTAAGATTGCAGGGGTTGGGAAAGAATCCTCACAGCAGTTGGTTCTACAATGTAGTGGGTCATGAGAACAAGCTGCTCAAGTGGATCTTCCCTCTTAGTAAGAGAATGAAGAGGGTTTAACTCAGTGTATGTGATGTAGTGATATCAGATATCTTTAAATGGAAGCATCTGAAAGATGTTACTGAAATTGTTTCAGACAGTTATTGTTGATTATCAGCTAAGTGAAGTGGACCTCACAAGAACATGTCAGATGACCCTGACAAAGAAAATCATTGAATAGAAGAACTTGGATTGTTGATGAATTATTATTTTTTTTTTTTTTAGACAAAGGTCACAAGATGCTGTTTTTTTTTTTTTTTTTTTGTAAAACTGTGGTCACTAGCACTGAAAACAGAGAGATCCAGAGACAGGCTGGAGAGTGATCTGACACTGCTTTGCTGCAACATGAAGGGAAAGACATGCCTGTTAGACTGTTCACTCCCCCTTACTTCATCCCTGCCTCGCTCATATACAGCAGAAGATAATAACTGAATAAAATTTGCTTACAGCTTCAATTGGCTCATGGTTTTATTTTGTGGCTAACGATCTGGCAAAAGAGTTATTTCTAAGCCACAAGTGTTTGATTGGAAGAAGCTGCACTGTGAGAATGAATCTAGTCTAAGCTGCAATGCTACAGGGCTCTGGCATGGCAGATCTTAGCTATGAAGGTTAGAATTGGTGGAACTAAGGAATATAGCAAGTCAGAACATTTTCCATAAAAAATAGCAAGTAGCTTATGATGTTTTGTCCATGGAGAAAGGGGTTTATAGGATGGAAGATAATTTATCATTCACAAGGTCATGTTTTTGATCTCTATCAAGACTTTCTCTATCTTTTTTAAAAATCCTGCAGTAATAAACATCAACAAGAGATAAGACATTTATCCAAACAAAATTTGTGATGTTATTAACACTATTCAATGTAGAGATAAAAAACATTCCGTACTTTATTGGATTTAAAAAAAAAAAGAAAAAGAAAAAAAAAGATTTAATATTTACTTTGATGTTTTTATTTGTTATTCCAATATTTTTAAAAATTTCATCTATAAAATGCTTCTTAACTTACAATTTATTAAAGACAAAATCTGAGTTTATCATTTGAATGCATTTATTTACCCAGTTTATTTTACACAGTAAAAAAAGTGGCAAATTTATTATCACTGTTTTATCTTTCAGCAATAATTGACCTTGAATAACCATGAATAAATTTCTACAATATTCAGAACCTTGAATAATTATTTGACTCTTGCATAATTATTTAAATCTGATTGGTTCTTTTATGATTGATTAATTGCTGCTTGATTGTGTGACTCATCATTTACAGGTTACTTGCAGACAACTTTTGTCTTTTGTTCTGCATTTCTGTTATGGCTAAACAACTCACCAATTTTGAGTCTCAAGTTATCGTACTTTTCAATGAAGAACATCCAGTGTGGGGATTGATAAAATGGGTAAAATTCTTCCTGAATTTTTCAGTTGCATCAATTGTCACCAGTTTTCAATGGTTGTCTCACATCTTTCTGAATTTACCATTTTTTTTACTAAGCATCCTGTATTTTATCCACATTGTCAAAAAATCATAGAAATATTTAAGTTCTTGATATTTTACAAGTATAGTGCAATTAGAAAATTGTTATACATTTATCTGAGTGTTAAAAGTCATCAAATAGTGAAAAATGATTTGAGACAAAAAAATTATGGTGTTTGTCAAGTTTAAAAATAGCATCCCCATTTCCTTTCATTGGTTAAGAAGGAAATTCCATTTGAGCAGGTTCTTCCTAAGAACCATTAGTTTGTGGAACAAACTTTCAAGAGAATGCTTCCAAGATAACTACAATCTTAATGTTTTCAAGTTTCAGGTCAACTGATATCTACTTTTAACAACCTCATTCAGTAATTCTCTAAGGTCTTGTACTGAATGAATAACAGTGAAAAAAAATAGAAATTCTTTTCCCACTATCAGAATAGTGCACTATATATATATATAAAAGTAGGCAATTCATTTTTATGTTGTGGACTCTTCTGATAGTGATATACAAAAGTGTTACACATACAAACATTGCATTATATATTTTTATATCCTGAATATTTTAAGCTAAGAGCCCTCTAACCAATCTACTCTGTTTCCTTCTGTAAATAAATTTAAGCTACTTTCTACATATTTTTTTTAAAGCAGTTTGAATCAGAAAATGTTCACCATGTAGAATGACTGTAATCCAAGGAGTTAATATATCCTTTGATTTACATTGTGAGGATGTGATATAAAATCCCCCCCTAAAATAAGAGAAGCAACTTTTTTCCCTTTTTAAGATGAAAACCAAGATATTTTGTGACCTTTTCCCTGAGATTTTTATGCTAGAATTTGGATTGTTGCTTAAACATAGTGTTTAATGAATTCCATAGGTCATAATCTGAGAAGGAATCATTTATTATTTTGACTATAATGAAGACTGAATGAAAAAAATATATATCACATATCACTTTTGAAAGAAGGCTTACAGCTGATGAAGCAGGTGTGTATAATAACAATAATTTTTTTTAACACTTATCAACTTAAATGCCAAGCAATTAGCATATCAAGTTATATAATTATCTATGATAATGTTTACTATTTCCATCTATCAAATACAGTAAATATATGCCCAGTGCCATTGTGTAGCAAGAATGAAAGAGGAAAGCAGAGAGACAAAAAGAGAGTGTGACACAGAGAGAGAATTTGAGTGAAAAGGGGATCATCTTAGATAAAGACAGTTGGCTGAAGGGTTAAAGATCTGTTGAGGACAAATTTGCCTCTGAGCTGGAAGTGACCTTTGGAAATTAAAATCTTTCTTTAATAATTACAGTCATTTACTAATATAATAAAAATAGATGATGTTTTTTCTAATAAAAAATCCTATTAAACCCAAGTTGTTTTGAGCATCTAAGATGGAAACAGAAAGAGAGAGAGGGACGTAGAGAATAAAACAGAAAGAGAGAGGGACATAGAGAATAAAACAGAAAGAGGGAGAGGGACGTAGAGAATAAAACAGAAAGAGAGAGAGGGACGTAGAGAATAAAACAGAAAGAGAGAGAGAGGGACGTAGAGAATAAAACAGAAAGAGAGAGAGGGACGTAGAGAATAAAATAGAAAGAGAGAGGGATGTAGAGAATAAAACAGAAAGAGAGAGAGGGACGTAGAGAATAAAACAAAAAGAGAGAGAGGGACGTAGAGAATAAAACAAAAAGAGAGAGAGGGACATAGAGAATAAAACAGAGAGAGAGGGAGAGGGACATAGAGAATAAATCAGAAAGAGAGAGAGAGGGACATAGAGAATAAATCAGAAAGAGAGAGAGAGGGACATAGAGAATAAAACAGAGAGAGGGACATAGAGAATAAAACAGAAAGAGAGGGACATAGAGAATAAAACAGAAAGAAAGAGAGGGACATAGAGAATAAAACAGAAAGAGAGGGAAATGGAGACACAGAGAGATTGTCTTAGATAAAGTCAATTGTTTGTAGTGAGTGGTTAAATCATGTCCTGTGATCCAACAATCTGTTAAGGACAAATTTGCCCCTGAACTGCAAGTGACCTTTTGAAATTAAAATCTTCCTTTAATAATTATAATCATTTTGAAATATAATAAAAATAGATGTTCTAACCAAAAATCCTATTAAACCCAAACTGTGTTAAATGTCCAAGAGGGAAACAGAAAGAGAGATGGGCATAGAGAATAAAACAGAGAGAGAGAGAGAGAGAGAGATATGTAGAGACAAACAGAGATCCTTTTAGATAGATGCAGTTGTTTGCAGTGAGGGGTTAAATCATGTCTCATGACCTAACAATCTGCTGAGGACATTTCAGTATGAAAGGACCGAGGACTATGTGACTTTTCTCATATTTGAGAATAGTCATGGATTGAAAAGTACAGTGTAGTATTAAAAAAAAATTATTACTAAATCTGTGTAATTTACATGCATTCTGCTAGTAACTGTTATCTCCATAAGGTGAGCTACTTCAATTCTGACTTTCTCTTGACAATGCTCTTTGGTTTCAACTGTGACAGGCAGGTTGAAAGATTAAGCACATAGTTGGTAAGCAAAAAAGTGCTTCCCTACTTTCAAATTGCCTACCCTGGTGTTTTTTTTTTGTGGGTTATATCAAAAACACCATGTTTCATTCCATGTAATAATCCTGTCAAACTTTAATTAATTCTTCAAAAAATTAGATAAAACATGCATTTTCTTCTCATCAGTCAAGATTAAAGACACCATCTTTGAGGGAATTTTTCTCCTTGCCAAATCTTCTGTTAGAATCAGCAATAGTGTTTCTCTGTTCATATTTAGTTCTATCATCACTCAATCTTTGAATTGAGTGCACTAAGGTTTAGATTGTCCAGATCGACATCTATTCCTTGTATTTTTGGTCATTGTACATATTTTCATGCCCTTCTTTGAATAGCCTGTGACACTTGCAATTTCTTCATAGCACATTTACCATAAGCCATTTCTAATAGGACTAATATTTCACTAGCACTGACCAATGTTCATACAAAACTTGATGTTAGTCCCTGATATTTTTACCCTAGAATTTGGATTGTTGCTCAAATAGTGTATAATGAATTCCAAAGGTCATAGTCTGAGAAGGAATCATTTATTATTTTGACTATAATAAAGACTGGACAAAAATATATATATCATATATCACTGTTAAAAGAAGGCTTATAGCTAATGATGCAGGTGTGTGTACAATAACAATAACTGTGCACAAATGCTTCATCTAATGAATAATGACTAACATTTCACTAGCATTTACCAATCATCATACAAAACTTAATATTAATGCACTGCTACCATTGCTTAATACAGTAAACTAAGCTGGGGATAACAAATGCCTGAAGCTTATAACATTAATTTTACCATAATCATCTTTGTGCTTTTCATTTATGTGGAATCTGTTGATTTTTAGAGACCATGGATCTGTGCCCAAAGAGTTATGCCTCAACAGCTGATTAGATGGTGGGAGGCTGTTCAATGCTTTTATCTATCATATTGGTATATGGTCATTCCACACCAATCAAGAATTCTCCTAACTGGTAGACTGTTGTTTCCTGTGTTCTGCTGTTGCAGTGAGGTGATGCTGGAATATTCTATCCAGGGTTTTATGAGAGATTTACAGTTGACCATGCAGCACATTTCCTTTCTCCATGCCACTGATATTATCCAAGGGAAAGGTAAAGGCCAATACAGCTTGGCACTAGCATCATCACTGGAGTTGAACATAATACTGAACTATATTAGGAACTCCAGCTCCAGATTTGTCCTCAGGGTTTACTCCTGTAGCCTTTCTTATAATTGAATATGGCTGCAAGGCAGCTGGGTGGTTTAAAATCAGAGCTTTGCTTATCTTGTTTTTCATAAAGAAAATTCTGGTATAAAACTTGTGCCTAATATATAGAAGTAGAGACTTTATTTTTGAAAAGTCTTCTTCATTGTTAGAGTAAATTTTCATTTTTTTTCTATTATTATATTATTTCTATAATATTTCTTTGGTGTTATTAAAATAAATCAAAATGCCAGGTGGTATTTGTATTATAGACTTATTATTTCTGCTTGTTTTTTTCTGACACTCAATTGATTTGTTTTTTATTAATTACTAGCAGTAGAACCCAGCATTGCCTGGGGATGTAACAGTAAGAGATAGATCAAGTATCGACCACCATAAAGACTGAAAAATAAAATTGACAAAGATTATTGTTTAAGGTTGACAGACACGCATGTCTTAATTAGTTTTATTTTATTTTATTTTTTTTAACGAATTGGTCAAACCCAAACAAAAACATTGTTTTAAATCATTATGAGTCTACCGATTGAATAGAATTTTATTATAAACAATTGCCTTGTAAATGGAATTTTTAAAGCATTCTGAATGTAAAAATAAAGAAAAAAGTGTGCAAGACAATAAGAAACACTACCTGCCAAAAAAAAAAAAAAATGAAGTTTTGTTGAAATCGTTTGAAAAATGTAGGAAATTTGATCCCATAAATAAATGAACACAGACACACACACACAAACAACCTGGGTTTTATAATAAGTATAACTCGATATGAGTTGTCCCCCTTTCATTCTCGTGATGCTTCTTAATCGTGTTTTCAAATTGATTTTGTGCAAAAACAATTGTGTTTTTCCAATTTTTGGTGCTGTTAGAAACACTGCAAGGTAATTTTATGTAGTCCTGTGAAGTTTTGTTGAAATTGGCTGAAAAATTTCCAATTTCCAGCCATTATCCATTACACCAGCTGCACATTCAAGCTCACAGCACCTGATATTCCCAAGTGGTTACCCATCTAGGTGCAGAACGTGAAATGGTCATAAGGCTGGCGGAAGAAGGAATGGATTCATACCTTTCCCAAGGTTATTTTTACAAAAGTTAATGTAATGAACAATATTAGAATTGCTGATTTCTTGTTCTGATCTGCTTTTACACTGCCTGCATATCTGTTAATAAAAAGCAGTAGGAGCTTTATTCCCCCTAGACTGCAAACAGATAATGGAATGAAAATTTAACAGTTCAGTCTATGCTTGACATCCAATTTGAGAACTCCCAACTTGCTGGAATAATATATGCAAGTGTCTAGGTAGATAGAGTTCACAATGCGAACATCTGGCAGGGAAAACTCGCTCTTGACTGGAAGGTGAAATCTAATTCCCAACATATCACAAATTTTAGAAATTGTTTTGTCTACTTAATTTGTTTATCTGAGCAGACATGAGCTCATCGTTCCACAAGAACAGAAAATTCATCTTCTGGTTAATGGTAAAAACAGCACCCAAAAAAAAAAAAAAAAAAAAAAAAAATGATTGATTAAGAAGAAAAAAAAAAACAAAAAAAAACAAACAAATTTTCAGTTTATCAAGATTCTACTGTGAAGCTTCTAGAAGAAGTCGTATGAAGGATGCTTAAGAATTTAAATCCCAATATGAGTGATTAAAGTTAATTCTACATTAGTTTGTGTACAAAAATTATTAACACAAGCTCTTTTCCTGTTTAAAAATAGTGACAGGATTATATTAACAGACACAACAGCTATTGGAATCAAAAATAATTAAAAAAAATAAGTAAATATTAATCTTTTTTTAAAATATCCAATAAAGCACAAAATGTTTTCTATTATCTGTAACTTTGAATAGTGTTATTACCATCACAAATTTTGTTTGTACAAATGTCTTATCTCTTGTTGATGTTCTTACTGCAATGTTTTCACCAATCCATTCTTCAGACTTTGTCAGATGCATAATCCATAAGATTTCAAAGATTGCTTCCAAGTTTCTTTTTACTCTTTCTAAATTCTACAATAATAGTTTTTAGAAGTTATTCTCTCAAGAAAGCATACATTCCTGACAAAGTAAAAAGGTTTTTTTCTTTCTTTAAAATGGTTGTATTTTCACCATTTCCTTTTCAGATTCTGTGACTAAAAAATTTTTGTTCATGATCTAGATGAGTGTATTTTTTAATAGTCTCAGGTGCCAAATAAAAGGTGCGGCCGTAATAAATGGGAGGGTGAAAAAAAAGAAAAGATTTTTAATAAATGGAAGAGGGTTGGAAAACATAACAAAACCTAATAAACAGGGGATGAATTCAATAAATTGTTGAAAAATTATTAAAAACAAGTTTTTCAAACTATAATAAAACCTTGAAGAATAAAACTAAATGTCCATCAATGTCTAAGTAAAATTGAAAACTATTTCATTAAATCCTTTTTTTCAATCATTTCACCTGAATCAAGGCAATAAAGCCACTAAGACACAAGAGTTACTGAGTGTTAGAGAATATGAGGAAAAAAATATAAAAAGAACAAGAATTAAGAAGACAGAAGATAATTGAAATTGCTATTTGATCTTAGCTGGAAGGGAGAAGTGGACACAAGGACATTAATGTTAAGTGAATATAAACAGCCTCACTCAAAATCTGAACTCTCTTTTTTTAATCATTTCACACCAAACAAGATGATAAAGCCACTAAGACACAAGGGGGTTACTGAATATGAGAGAATATGAGAAAAAAAAAGACATTAATAAGGTGAGAGAACAATAAAAGAATAGGAATTGAATGAAGAAGATAGAAAATAATGATTGATATTGCATTTAAATTTTTGAAGATCTAGGTTGGCTGAGAAGCAAGAAGCCAGAAGAGATTTCCACAAATGAAAAATGTGATAGAAGAAACTGCTAGCATAGGCCTTGCTAGCAGTTTCAACTGTAAAATGATGAGACTTTACTGCCAATCTAGTACTATGCTTAAATTCATAAAGTCTAGGTACTATAATATGCATCAGAACAATTACCATGAAAGTATTTATAGAAAAGTCACAGGAACGTCTTGTCGACGTTAGAATATAAATAAGTTTATATTAGGTTTGTGCAAAAATAATGACGTAATAATGTTGTTTTTTGACGTTAAAAAGTACGTCAAAAAACAACATTATTACGTCATTATTTTTGCACCAACCTAATAGTTCAGATGTATCAAACAGATCATATATTTCACTTAAAGTTTGCAAACCAATGGTTTCTTACTAAAGTATATTTCAAAATAAAATTTGCCAGCATTATCTTAAGTTGGATGACTGAATAGTCAAAAATTAATAAGTGATGGAAGGGAGTCCTATAAGCCCAGGCAGATGGGGCTACAAGAGTAACAAGCAGTGAGGGGACATTCATTTTGCATCCAAGAGTAATGAGTTAGCTATCAAACTCCACAGAGGGCAAATATTAATATGCACAAGGAAATGTGCAAGGGGAAATCTGAGATAACCATATGAAACTCCCAACTGGCAAAAAATAAATATATTATGAGATCCTTCATGCTGACACTTTTCATGAAAAGCATTACTCAGACTGCCATCAACAATTTTGCTTCTTGGATGAAACCAAAGTGTATGGATGCACCTCCAACAATTAAAATGACCAGTTTCTGAGAGCCAATCTCTAATCTGACCTTGCTCTAACAACCCAATGGTGTGAGAGCTGGCTTGTAACTCAATACTTCAGAAACCAAGCTAGTAGTTTTTCATCATCACCGAGCAGACCCTAAATTTCCACAAGTCACAGTGAATGGTTGCACTCTCAATGAGGCTCCTAGCCTTGAGCATCTTTGGGGAGTTAAGCTTACCCCAGACCTCAAGTGAAACACAAAAATATAATCAATCACTGAAGATATTGGAAAAATGGCTAGCTTCTTATACTTATTTTTTTATATCATACCAAGGTTGGCAGCTTGGGCTTCCACCCACAATTTTCATGCAAAACCCCAGTGCTACTAAATTTTGGGCAAAGTTGGGTCTTCGTAACTGCCAAGAAAATGTAGTGTCAAAAGGACAGTTTTTTCCTTGACACCACTATTATTTTAACTATCCTCAGCAATGTTTGTATTTAAAAAGCGATGATTAAAATTTTAATAAAATGTAAACATAACATGAAAGTGATTTTATATGATTCCTTTTGTTTTTGAGAATTTAAAACAAAAATATTAAACACTATTTATTAGACTGCTTATTTACAAGAATAATTTTATATTTACAACATTCTAAAAACAAATAAAATTAAAACTAATGCAATGCAATACTTATCATTTACCAATTTATAAAGAAATAAATATGAAAACCATTTTTTATTAAAAAAATTTATAAACATTTAAATTATTAAAATATGTGAACCATCCTTATTTACTATTTTATAAAGTTCAAATCAATTGACAATTAGCCAATGTTTTGCTAACCATTCCAATAAACAATATAATAGATAAATAGTGTAAATAAACAATCTAATAAATAAATAGTGTTTATTATATTTGTTGCCAATTCTCAAGAACAATGTATAAATTCACTTTCATAAAAAATAAACATTGCTGAGGAATGAAGATAGTTAAAATAATAGTAATCTCAAGGGAAAAAATTGTCCTTTTCACACACTGTCTTTTGTGGGTCACAAAAGTTCAACATTGCCAAATTTTGAACTCTCTTTTCATTGATAAATTAACCTTGATGATTTTAAAATGCAGCCCCAAAGATCACAAGTCCAAAAATTTCAAACTTTAACAGCAGTGGGTTTTCAAAATTATTAGGTTGGTGCAAAAATAATGTTGTTTTATCACATATGTTACTATGTGAGAAAACGACATTATTTTTGCACCAACCTAATAGCTTGGCAACACTGTGCCACACTGTTGGCCATTATAAATAAAATATGAGTGTGTGTGTATATATATATATATATATATATATATATATATATATATATATATATAGATATCTACCTTTCAATGTTAAATTTTCTTTCTTCATAAAATTTGATAAATTTCCTCTGTAAAAATTCTTTAAAAACTGCTTCAGCAACTTACCTGTAAAACAAGGAATAAAAATAAAACATTAAACAACTTTCAGTACATTAAATTTTTAGCGATATAAAAAAAAATTAAACTTGTTTAGAGCAGAAAATCATAAATACATATATTATCAAGAAATTTTGTAGAAACTGTGCTGAAAACTGACATTTTTTAATTATATTTTTACTTTGTACAAGGCCAGGGAGCCACTTGAATAGAACATTACAGAGCAAATGGTACAGTTTATGTGGATGTGTGTGAAAGATAATGGTTAACTCTAGACTTGAACAGGTTAAGATTTTAAGATTGTAGTGATGAGGGGAAGCAGCCTTTTGGGAGTCAGTTCCACAGAGAAGCTGCTTGAGTAGAACTTACATCTCATCAATGGAATATAAAGTAAAGGAGGGTTTGTTAAAATTTGTTGCCAAATAAATAAGTTATGGTTTTGATATTTAAAACAAAAGAGCAATTTTACCTGAGTGCAAGCCAGTAGATTGATGAAGCAATGATGCAATTATCTTTATTTACAGTCAGTTATTATTTGTACTTAAGTTAAAAATGTCAGTTAAGGGAAAAAATAATTAGATATGGTAGTGAGAAGTTTTAAGATGTACTTTTTGTCTTTTCCATGTTTGAAAAGGGAATGTGATCATTTTTTTTTTTGTTTTAAATTGGTATCACTCCAAGCATTGCAGTACAGCCACTAAGATGCAAAGAGTTACAGGGTTTGGAGGAACTAGGAAAAGAAACATTAGTAATGAGTAAAAAGAAAAAAAGAGTAATCAGGAGGACAGTAGATAGTGATTGACATTGCATTTAAATTTTTGCAGATTATAATTGGCTGGAAAACATGAATCCAGAAATGAGTTTCACAAGTCAGAAATGTGAGAAAAGAGACTGTTAGCATAGAAGTTACAGCTACATCTAGCCAGCTCAATTGTGAACTGATGAGATCTCGATGCCAGTCTAGTGATGTGCTTAAATTCAAAAAGTGAACAATTACCATGAATGTACTTATAGAAAAGGCAGAGAGGCAATCTTACGGCAGTGGAAAGTGACTGAAGCTGAGCTGCCAGATCAGGACCAATAATATTGCAGATTTTTTGGATCTTATCAAGGAGCTCCAGGTAAATATACTGGAAAGAGTCTCAGTGCTCATAGTTATTTATTAATTTTAGCTTAGTCTTGCACATGGTCACAATTATGTGGCATAAACTGAAAAACTGTATTTACTCCCTTTGTGATTTAATCTGTAAGATTTAGCTTGCTAATCTTGTCTTCGAGTTTATAAGTTGATATGAAATGCAACTCAGAATACGTGATCAAATAAGTTGAGATAAAATTCAACTTAGAATATGCAACCAAATAAGCTGATATGAAATGCAATTTGGATTACACAACCAAATACGCTGATATGAAATACAATTAAGAATACATGACCAATATATTACCCATATTGAGCTCTTGTGGATGTGTGGGTGGCATTATAGTATCTGGGAAAGAGAAATCAGTTCAAATTCTAGTTGAGTTTGTCAGATTCACTTTCACACTAATAACCTTTGGAAAGTATGAACCTATCTTTTGGCCCCATCACTATGGAGTAAATAGCAGAGCAGATTGAACTCTCTAGAGGTATTGGTAATCAATCTAGGAAAATGAAAATTGATCTCAAAATTCAGCCACCTGAAGTTGTACAAATATCACTAGACCTAGGGTGCAAAATTGAAATGAATTATTTTTTTTTTTTTTTTACAGATTTTCAAAATTTTGTGGGTTATTTATAGCCAGAAAATATTTTTAGATCGTAAGAATGTTTTGGAGATAATAATGATTTACCGATACAAGTTCTACTAATTAACCCATAGTTGGGGAGGAGAAGAGGAAGATTCATACCTTTCCCAAGAACATTTGTGCATAAGTGAATATAATAAACCTGACTGGAATTGTAACTTGGCTCTCCAATTCCAAGCAGTTATCCATTACATCAGCCACACATGCAAGCTTACAGCACCTGATATTCCCATGTGGTCACCTATTTAGTTACTGACCATACTTGATGTTGCTTAACTTCAGTGATCATAGAACCAGTGTTTTAATGGACAAGGATCCTATGCCTAGAAAACAAAAAAATAATTGGAACCTAAAGACAGACATGATAGCCAATGCTTGAAGGGAAATTTTCAAACAAATACGCTAGGCAAAGTTCAAATCTATCTCTTCCCTACCAGCTATGGGTTAACCTTTAAAATTCTGAAGGTGATATTGTTTGCAAAGCAAAAAATGAATGATAGCATGTTTAAATTTTGCACTTGTGTTGTCATATCCTGCTATGGCAACAGAAAATGACCACGATTAAAATTAAGTAGTATTGTCGAGGAGCCTTGAAAAACAATGCAGTGGAAAGAAAAATAATACAATGTTATATAGCAGGACGGACTCTAGCCATGGTTGGTAAGCAGTCTAGGAGAGAGACAACTCTGAATTCAAAACACTCACCATGTGAAACTGGTTGTAGCCTTGGGAAGGCATATACTTATTCAACCATTGAAAAGATGGAGTTGACAATTAACTGTGACATGGGTTTGTGGATTATGATTTCAACTGAGGTCAAACGAAAAGAAAAAAAATACTGTTCTCTTTGCAAAATTTGACATTCTAGTTTCCTTTAGTGCTTTAAGATTTTTTTTTTTTTTTTTACTGAACATATTCTCAAAGCCTTAGCGGAATCAGTATTTATCCAGTCTGCAAGGTTTTTAAAAAACGTTTCAATATTGGAGATTTCTAAGTTCTTCAAATAGGCTTATGTATACTTATTTAAAAAGTTTGTGACCCATTTACTTTGAGCAGCCCAGCTCTTAAAAAGAATATTAGGTTATTATATACATTTTCATACTCATGTCAAAGATTTCACATTGTAATGAACTACATTAAGCTTAAAAGCATTATTATATAATGGAATATTTTCAAGCCCATTACCGGAGTGCTCTGAAGTTGGGGGGGGGGTTAAATCAGGAGGGGGACATCTACACACAAAAATCAGTTCGCATCATTTTAATAGAGGTGAGGGAAAAAATGATTTTATAGGTAGAGGTATGCTCCCCACTTGCAATAACATTATAATCAGTCCTGTTGACAAAGAAGGAAGGAGCTATCTCTACCCAGAAAACCATTTTCTCCTCACCCCAAGAACAGGATGTGAACTAAGAAACTGGTGAGCCAAGTTTGAATTCCATTTGGGACTTGTTATATTCACTTTCACACTTTTAAATTTCTGGTGTTCAATGTATCTAGAAGTGTAGATGTTTGTATTTCATTTCTTTCACCCCCTACATATATATGAATCCATTAGTAAAAACATTTAGTTTGAAGAAGTCCTTTTGAAGGACAAAATGAGTCAGAAGAATTTTTTACATTTTGTCATTCAATTACCCACCATATATATATATATATATATATATATATATATATATATATTTTTTTTTTCCTTCCATCAACATGGCTGATGCTAACCTCCAGGAGAGTGACATATTGTACCACCTTCTTTTCCTGCTGACATGAAGTGGAAAGATTATATTAGACTAATTGCTACATCGACAGTTAAGAAAGTTGATTCACTGTGTCATGCTAGAAAACTTTTCTTGGTTGAATCTATTTTACATAATTAGATTTGAATATTGCTGCCACATATGGTCTGGTGTTCTTGCTATATATTTACAGATCCTAGATAAAATCCAAAGAAGAATCTGCAATTTCATTGGTCCTGACCTGGCATCTTGGTTTCAGTCACTTTGCCACTGCCATAATGTAGCTTCCCTGTGCCTTTTCTATGGTAACTGTTCTGATGAACTTTCCTCGATGATACCTAGACTCTATGAATTTAAGTGCAGGACTAGATTGGCAGCAAAAGTTTCATTATTTTACAGTTGAAATGGCTAGATATAATTGTAAGTTCTATGCTAACAGTTTATTTTCTCAAACTTCTCACTATTGGAACTCCTTTCCGATTTCTTGCTTTCCAGTTAAGTTTGATCTTCAAAAATTTAATTTTCACTTGTTTTTCTTTGTTTTTTCTAGATTTCTTACTTCCTATCTTTCTTTCTACCATTTCCACCCACTCTTCTTAAATTCTCACTAAGTATTAAGTATGTTTCTCAGTCAGAAAGCTTGATTGCAATTCAGAAAAAAACAAAACAAAAAAAAACAAAACAGATACTGTACTGATCTGAGACAAAAAAAAAATAACAATCTGACTTGTAGCAGAATAATTGTATAGACTAATATTGTAATATTTGTTATTTTTTTGCATATAATAGCTTCCATATTCTTCAGCCTTCCACAGACTGAAAATGCATCTCGTAATCCTTGAACATCATCCAAGTTTTCCTTTTTTAATTTAGTTATCAATTTTCCAAGTGAAATGATTCCTTGAGTCAAACATCAAAATTTCCAATCACATTTTATTCTAAAAAGTCAACCTGTATCATTTGAACCATTCATCATGCAATATAATGCTGAATGCGGTAAATGTCAATAATATTTTTTAGGTATTTATGGTGGAGTAATAGATAGCGGCTTGGATTGAGGAATTGGAGAGCTGAGTTCAAATTCCAGTCGAATCCATTACATTCATTTATATGCTAATAACCTTGGGAAAGGTATGAATCCTATTCTTCTCCTCCCAGCTATGGGTAAATAGCAGGACAGACTGGGTTCTATAGACTTGGATGGCAACTGGTCTACTGCTATAAGAAATGGCAACCTACTGTGGTAAAAAATCTGCTTTGTCAGTCATGTATTGAAAGATACATGATCACCTAGGTGTGTATCATGCATGGCACATAACTGACTGAAAACTAGTGTATATGCCAGCATACAAAGTGACCTTTTAAACTTAAAAGGTCACCCTAAAATAGGGGGCTGTCTTATACTCCAGGTATAAAATGTGAACCTTAAATCCTGTGGTTTATGGTAAGTTGTTAACATGGGAGATTTTTGACGGTAGGCTAATCACTGCCTTGGTAACTTTTGACACAGATATTTTCTACTCAAACAACTTAATTCACAATAAAAAGAGTAGTGTAATAAGAATACTCTTGCCTTATATGTGGTATGATTGCACAGCTACAATAAAATGCATATTTGTTAAAAGAGAAATCCAAAACCATCGTCACACACTATAAGCCGTTTTTTCATTAGAATTTGAGTGAAAAGAAAGTATATGCTTACTGAATTTATTTAATAAATTCAATACAAAACATTTTAAAATATAATTTTTTTTGTGGGGGGTTGTCTTGTACTGCAAATATAGCCTGAAACCTACATTTTAACTTGAAAATTTGGTGGTGTTGTCTTATATGCCCAGTCGCCTTGTATGCTAGCATATACGGTAACAGAATTACCTACATTAATTTTGTTACTTGAAGAGGCATTTGTGTTGAAAAGGTTTATTAGCATAGATAAGGGTGTTTGTTAAAATACAAAACGGAGGCTGCCTCGTAATGCATCACTCTTTGGAATTAGAATTTTGACAAAATGACAAGCCAGTCATGATGTGTTGTCATCAAATTCATTTCATTAAAGTACAAAGGAGAAGAAAACCTTTGATGGAGCTTGAGAGAAAAGAAAAAGAAAAGAAACAAAGTGAAAATCTGGTTTGTATTAGGTTGGTGCAAAAATAATGTCATTTTCTCACATAGTAACATATGTGAGAAAACGACATTATTTTTGCACCAACCTAATATTATCAATTTAAATGTGCTTTTCTTTTTATTCACTGAAGACTTGAAATTTGTTGAGACTGATAAATTCTTCAAAGAGTTCACAGTTAAAAGTGCATGCAGTCATTAACTTGAAGAGATTAAAGTCTCATCTCTTTGAGCAGTTGGGTGAACCCAACATATTTTTGCAAGAGAGTAATTTCAACATGTCAATAGGAGAGAGTAAGATGCATAACTGAGAAAGAAGGAGCTTCCATACAGTGTGGTATAGAAAGCGGTTAATGTTGAGGTATACTTGCTTATTTTATATATTATTATATATTTTTTTATCTTGTACAAAGTCCTGATCATTTCTATGAGGTTGGATCTAAATTGTATATCAAGGTTGTTCTATTAAAAACATTTTATAGTCAAAACTGTGAAAGGAAAAAAAGAATAATAAAGAGAGTGATGTGATTATGCTGGTTTAAGACACTTGATTATTGATATGTATTGATCGATTTTGGATGAAGAATGTATCTTCAAAGGGAATATTTAGAGATTAAAAGATACTGAAGAATTTAGAGGAAATTTGCATATTAACCCAAGAATGGAAGAAAGACTAGTGATGCTCAGAAGTAATAGGTGATCGGAGGAAATCATTTTCATAAAGAGAGAGAAACAGAGACACATACACACAGACACAAGAGAGAGAAAGTGAAAGAAAGGGAAAGGGAAGAAAGCAAGTAAAGGGAAAGAGAGCAAGAAAAAGGGAAAGAGAGCAAGAAAAAGGGAAAGCAAAACAAAAAAAAAATAGAGAGAGAGAGAAAGGGAGGTGCAGAGAGAGAGAGAAAGGGAGGTGCAGAGAGAGAGAGAAAGGGAGGTGCAGAGAGAGAGAGAGAAAGGGAGGTGCAGAGAGAGAGAGAAAGGGAGGTGCAGAGAGAGAGAGAGAAAGGCAGGTGCAGAGAGAGAGAAAGGCAGGTGCAGAGAGAGAGAGAGAGAGAAAGGGAGGTGTAAAGAGAGAGAGAGAGAGAAAGGGAAGTGTAGAGAGAGAGAGAAAGGGAAGTGTAGAGAGAGAAGGGAAGTGTAGAGAGAGAGAGAAAGGGAAGTGTAGAGAGAGAGAAACTGGGAGGTAGAAACAGAGAAATGCAGGTAGATGGAGAGAGAGAAAAAGGGAAAAAGAAAAAGTGACATACACACGCTTGTCTTTCAATGATATCTTTTATGTGCTGTATCCATACAGTATGTGGGCAATCATGGCTCCCCACAACTTCCTATTCTCTATAACTCTAAGCAATGTTTATCTTCTTACTATTCCTCCCACTCCGTTCTGCCATCTTTTTACACAAGCACATTATGTAGGTCATTTGATGCTTCCCTCAAACATTTAATTTATTGGGAGTGTCAAATTTTCTGATCCCTTCTTCTCAAAAATTTCAACTGTATCTTTCTGATCATAAGTACAAATGTTATTCTCATTCCTATTTTTCTTAAAACTTCCCTAACGCTCACATGTTTTATCCATAGTATTCTTTAGCATTGTTTGGTAGAACCAAATCTGTTACTTTATGGCTGCACTTCACCTGTGAAGAAATCGTCCAGCATTCACCACAATATAGGAGCATTGATCTTATACAGCAGTTCAGCACTGTTCTTTGTTTCTAATGGAATTTTCCCATTTCATAAATAAACTTTATTGCAGGATATGGATGAGTGGATTCAAGAGCAGTCATAATGGGTGAACAAAAGTAATAAAACTGATTTTGTTTTATCTAGAAGTTTGGCATGTTCTGAGGAAGCTGTGACATGGTTACACAGCTCCAAACATAAAAATCTATATTATCAAATATTTTGTTTGAAATATGTGATAAAATTACCTAAAATAATTCTTCAATATTTAATCTATTAGCGACAGAGCATTTGATTGGTTTGTTTTCTTTTACGGCATATCAACCTCAATCGGTTTTTTAATGCCGACAAAATATTTATTGCTGATATATTTTTTTTTTTTTTTCCCAAAGATGTATTGCTGGTAATTTTTTATTTTAATTCAAAAATGTATAAATGGCAATATTTTTTTCAAAAATGTATTTCTGGTATAAAAACCTATTTTTACACTTTCATAGTGTTTTGACCTCAGTTTAGGGGCTAACTATTTACCCATAGTTGGGACCCTAACAGGTGCTACCACCCCAGATCAGGGTGTATCTGGGAACACCAGCAATTAAGAGGTGGTTCCACACTCTTCAAAAGCTCCTGATCAGAGGCCTTGCTGTTGGATGTAGTTTATCAGCTTACCCAGAAACAGAGAAATGCAGGTAGATGGAGAAAGAGAAAAAGTGACACACGCTTGTCTTTCAATGATATCTTTTATGTGCTGTATCCATACAGTATGTGGGCAATCATGGCTCCCCACAACTTCCTATTCTCTATAACTCTAAGCAATGTTTATCTTCTTACTATTCCTCCCACTCTGCCATCTTTTTACACAAGCACATTATGTAGGTCATTTGATGCTAGAGAGAGAGAGAAAGGTAGAGTAATAAACAACTTTAACAACTAAATTCTATGGAACATTTACTTACACTAGTAAAAAAAAAAAAACTGTTTGTGTAAACCCCAGTAATTTTATACAGATCCCACTTGAGAATCACTGACATAGAGGCTCAAATAAAGGCAACAAAAATGAGGAAACTGCTCTGAATGAATTAACGTAACAATCGTAACAGTACCTCATCTTAGAAATTCAGATAGTTAAAAAGAAGAGAATAAGTTAGAAGACTGACATCTGCTGGTACCGAAATAGTAATTTAAAGATTAAATTGGTTCAAAAGAATCTTACTGTATTATATTCCAAGAGTATTTCTAAGTTTGTTTTTTTTTAGTTGATTCATCTTGAGAAATACTCAGTGTCACTTCAGAATGTCCAATGATCTAGGAACCCTGAGAATTGATCAAGGTGATCTGAAAACAATTAAGTGCTGAATTAGGCCTTAAAGGATGTCAGTGGGTGCACCAACATAAATGAAGAAGTGAATTCAGATGATTTTTATTTTTAGGTGAGTATATCCTAAAAGAACTAGATAATAGGAAGTCATATAAATACTGACCTAGACATAAAATAGAGAGACAATACATCATATCCTTGCAAGAAGAAGGTTGAATTTTGGCTAACATTAATTTGATGAATCCAGAAGTGAACAAAGGATTCTTTTACATATGAAAAATAGTCATATAGTAACATCTGATAAGACTAATATAAGAGCCTCATCATAATGACTATGTTAATGCTAATCTCATATCTGAAACTAAAGTCATATTTCAATGAACAGCTTTGCTTTTTCTATTATCTAGGGTTTTAAATAACATGAGAGTTGTTTAGTTGTGACAAATGGTTCCTCACAACATGGAGCAATTTGATAGTGGTCAATAGCCACAAATCATTTTAATCATGTTTACTCGTAACCAATAAATAGTGGCTAGCAGGTGAAACAGATCTTAAAAACATCAAATTCCACATTATATGTCAGGTTCCAACCTGATGACTTATGTTATTACCTTTAAAAAATAGAAAACAAAAAAACAAAAAAAAAAAAAAAGGGAAAAGCAATTCCAAAACACTGGGCAAAAGAGTTATGTACCCGAACTATTCTGTACTGGGGTCTAACTTCATGGTTAAGGGAGATGTCAGTATTCAAATCCAGTATTGATATGATGATTTTAAAGGCAAGTAAGGTCACCCAATATGGCAAATTGGAACAACACAATTTGTCTCTGTACCATGTGACCGTAGATCAGATTTAACTGACATTAGTTTTGTAATTGTAAAATACAGGCAAAAACCAAATAAATATAAATGAATAGTCATATACAAAAAGAATAAAAGAGAAAGAGAGAATAATAAAAGTTAAAAAGAGAAAAGAAGGAGAAAAATACATTGGAGAAAAAAGAGAAAAGAGAGAGAAAAAGAAAGAGAGAGAGAGAAAAAGAGAGAGAGAGAGAAAAAAAGAAAGAAAGAGAGAAAAAGAGAGAGAGAGAGAGAAAAAGAAAGAAAGAGAAAAAGAAAGAAAGAGAAAAAGAAAGAGAAAAAGAAGGAAAGAGAAAAAGAAAGAAAGAGAGAGAGAAAAATACATTGAAAAAAAAGAGAAAAGAGAGAGAAAAAGAAAGAGAGAGAGAAAAAGAAAGAGAGAGAGAAAAAGAAAGAGAGAGAGAGAAAAAGAAAGAGAGAGAGAGAAAAAGAAAGAAAGAGAAAAAGAAAGAAAGAGAAAAAGAAAGAAAGAGAAAAAGAAAGAAAGAGAAAAAGAAAGAAAGAGAAAAAGAAAGAAAGAGAGAGAGGAAAAGAAAGAAAGAGAGAAAAAGAAAAAAGAGAGAGAGAAAAAGAAAGAGTGAGAGAGAAAAAGAAAGAGTGAGAGAGAAAAAGAAAGAGAGAGAGAAAAAGAAAGAGAGAGAGAAAAAGAAAGAGAGAGAGAAAAGAGAAAGAAAAAGAGAGAGAGAAAGAAAAAAGAGAGAGAAAGAAAAAAGAGAGAGAAAGAAAAGAGAGGGAGAGAGAGAGAGAGAAAAGAGAGAGAGAGAGAGAGAGAGAAAAGAGAGAGAGAGAGAGAGAGAAAAAAGAGAGGGACAGAACGGAAAGAGAGAGAAAGGAAAGGAAAGGGAGAGAGAAAAGGAAAGAGAGACAGAAAAGGAAAGAGAGAGAAAAAAGGAAAGAGAGAGAAAAAAGGAAAGAGAGAGAAAAAAGGAAAGCAAAGTGATTAGTTTTCTTGAAGTCAAGAGTGTTCAGAGTTGATCATTTAATAAAGCAATCTTTCATGACATTGGCACTAACACAAATTTGAATCTGATTCTATGAGAAAGTATCTGATCTTTGATAGCACAGATTTAAAAAGTATGTAATAAAAAAAAAATATTGCAAAATCCCACAAATATATTTTCCAGGTGCCAAATACTATTCTATATAATTCTTATTTTAACCAATGTAACAGCAGATTAAAAAAAAAGTAAATTCTATTTTATTCTTTAATTCATCACAGATCTAGTTTTTTATATCATTTTAATCTTAAAATCGATTTTCAGAACTCATACTTTGTTTTTATAAAAGAAAGAAATTCATTTTAAATGATAAAACCTTTTATAGATTTGACTAGTTTGTATTTTTATTTGCTGAATAAAAGAAATTCCACAGAGGTGAAGTGTTGTGATTATATTGAATCTACTGCTAGGAAAGTTGGTTTGCTGCATTGTGCCAGACAATTCTCCTTAGAATCCTTTTTGCACATTTATAAACCTATTAATAGCCCAGGCATTGAATACTGCTGCCATATCTGATCTAGTGCTCCTACTATATTTCACATTCTTGATAAAATTCAAAGAAATGTCAGAGATAGAATCTATCCTGATATCTCAACTTCAGTCATTTTCTCACCAACATGATGTGGCTTCCCTCTTTTTTACAAATATTTTCATGACAATTGTTCTGATGAGCTTTCCTCCTTGGTAACTAGACTGCATGAATTCAAGTGTACAACTAAATCAGCAACCAGGTCTCACCATTTTACTGTTGAACTAGCTAGATGTAACTGTTAGTTCTATTCTAATAGTTTTTTTATCAAGTTTCCTGCCTGTGGAAGTCCCTTCCTATTTCTTGCTTCCCTGATAACTACAATCTTCAAAACATTAAATGCAACATTCTGTTTTCCTGAATTTTGTTCCTTTATTGTATTTTTACTCACTTCTCTTTCACCTTCAGTACTTTCTGCATCTTAGTGGCATTATTGCCTTGCTTGGGGGTGAAATGATTAAAAGGAAAAAGGCAAAAAAAAAAACAAAAAAAACAAACATTTTATTTTAACATAAGAATGATTACAAAACTCCATAAATTCTAATGTGAAAAATCCCCCTTTTGTTTTTGTAGATGTATCACTTTCTAAGATAATATAACAGTTTGTAAATACAATTTCATGTGATGACAATTGTATGATTCTTTCATGTGCTGCAATAACTTTTTCAGGTTTCCATTTGACATTAAAAAACATCTTACTCAGTAGGAGAGCACTTGGCAATTACCAATGTAAATCAGTCTTTTGGAGGCCAAATATGTCTAAGGAAATTCTTTGTAATCAGTAACTGAATTACAAAATGGAGAAGGCGGCGGTTTATATTAGACCATCATTCTTGCCAAGTACACACTGTGCTTCATGCAAATGACTTCCTCCTAAGAAATAATAGTTTTCATCAAATACTGATTGGATGCAAGACACATGATGGTAAATTCTTACTGCAATCTGATATCAACAAAGAACAAAAAATATTCAGTGGCTAGTCTGCATTATCACTTTAGTATTTCTCAAGATAGGTAAGTGTTGGAGAGGTTATTAACACAGAAAATAGAATGAGAAAACTCTATTCATATTCTGTGAGGTTATTTATGTTCACCTTTAGAAAGGCATGAATCCATTTCTCCCTGTACTCAATGGAAATCAATTCAAATTGTCTGACACAGTTTATCTTCATCTCACATTAATGTCATCAATAAAGGCATGAATCCATTTCTCCCTGCACTCATTGAAAAAGAAACTCAATTCATAATCTATCTGAGACCATTTGTTCATCATAGGAAAGACATAAATCTGTTTCACTCTGCACTCAATGGAAATCAATTCAAGTTCTCTCTGACACAGTTTATCTTCATCTCACATTAATGTCTTTGAGAAAGGCATGAATTCACTTCTCCCTGCATTCATGGAACATAACCTCAGACAAATCTGAATTGTTCTTATATTCACTTTGCACTAATGTTCTTGGAAAAGGCATGAATCCACTTCTCCCTTCATTCATAGAAATAAACAGCCTCAGACAAATCTAAATTATTGTTATGTTCACTTCGCACTAATGTCCTTGTAAAAAGCATGAACCCATTTCTACCTGCACTCATGGAAAACAACTCAAATTCAGGCCAAGTTTGTTTATCTTTATCATCAGTCCTATGACGTGGATGGGGAACTGCATAGCTGAGTACCTGATCAGTTACATTGACATATCTGGGTTGAAAAGCTTGAGAGGAATTCATTCAAAATGTTCTCACTTGCTTTCATTGTTTATAGTAGTATATGAAAGGAAAGTGTGTAGAATGTGGTCACTTTACTATACCACAGAGATTCTATCAGTAACTATGGCTTGTACAGCAGACTTTGGTAAAGCACAACATTCCCCAGGTTCAAAAACCACCATGTTCCCCAGATTCCTCCCCTTGCAACTTTTTCCTCTTCAAAAATCAAATCCCACTTGAAAGGAGCAAGATTTCAAGACACTGAGGCAATCCAAAAGAATGTGATGAGGCAGTTGCTCATTATCAAAAAAAAAAAAGGGAGCTCCAGGAATGTTTCTGTCAATGGAAACAACAATGGATAAAGTGTGCCATTTCAGAAGGGGAGTACTTCAAAGGAGATTAAATACTGAACTGATATGTACTGGAGTTTTATTTTTATAGCACTAGTTCCAATACTGTTTGGTCAGACATTGTATTTAAGAGACATGAAATCAGGTTAAGCTTAATCCTTTGAGATCTAGTGTATGAAAAAAATATTCTTTGAACTGGTTTTTATTTCATTCTGGCTATGAATTAGATACTGATTCAAGACAATTCATAAATAGTGATGAAGGCAGTGAAAGAAATGGTTGTTTTCAAGTGGCCAACAAGATATTCCACCGATATGACATACGACATTGATGAGATGAGGAATATCTTGGAACCTGGGGGAAAAATGTGACATTTTCCATACAAAGATATCCCTCTTGAGAGCAAATAATGATTTGCATTACCCAAACTATGCATAATTGTTAATCAAAACACACTTTATCTACAAGTATTTCTTTTCAGTTATTCTTATCTTTCTTTTGTACAATTGTCTAAGCAAAAAAAGTTTCTTTGTTTTTTAAAGCAAAATAATATATACAAATGTATAAAAGAGATGTTGCAATTGTTATACAAATGCATAAAAGAGACGTTGCAATCATTATACAAATGCATAAAACAGATGTTGCAATCATTATACAAATGCATAAAAGGGATGTTGCAATGATGTATAATAGAGATGTTGAAATCATTATGCAAATGCATAAAAGAGACGTTGCAATTGTTATACAAATGCATAAAAGAGACGTTGCAATCATTAAACAAATGTATAATAGAGATGTTGAAATCATTATGCAAATGCATAAAAGACGTTGCAATCGTTATACAAATGCATAAAAGAGATGTTGCAATCATTAAACAAATGTATAATAGAGATGTTGAAATCATTATGCAAATGTTTAAAAGGTGACATTGTAATATTATTTATATTACTTTACAATAATATAAACTGTAAATTCATGTAAAATTGCTTTTGTAAAGACTTATTAGAAAGTTCAAGTATTTAAAATGTATATTAAATTCTGAAAAATATTCATAACATTAATAGATGTTTTTTATAAGCAATTTTGGATTTTGATCAGTACTCGGGTTTGCTTCATTTTTGCCCCAAAATTATGACTACTTGTTTAAATGGTTGCCTAAATTTCTTATGCTTCAGTCAAATTAGAAAAGAAAGAAAGACATTTCAATGGAACTAAACTGGTAGAATTAGTAGAATATAGTATAAAGTAATGATTTTTTATGTTTTACTTTTTTTTTTCAAGTAGTTTAATCCACACTGACATCAGCAGTAGAGTTGCTTAAGATTTCATGAAATTTGAGAACAGTTACTTAAAAACAAAAATCAAGTTATTCTATAAATAATAAAGTACAAGTAGAGAAGCAGTTGTTGAAAAACATTAAATCTTTAAGTAGAAAAAAACCTTCCTAAATTAAAAATTCTCTAACAAAATAAAACATTATGCAAAGATGTAAACTTAATAGAATTACATAAAATTAACAAAATTATTAAAAAACGAAACAAAAAAAGAACATAAAATCCAGTTAAAGAACTGTAATAAAAAAAAATTTATATATATACTAGCAGTAGAACCCGGCGTTGCCCGGGGATGTAAAAGTAAGAGATAGATCAAGTATCGACCATCATAAAGACTGAAAAATAAAATTGACGAAGATTATTGTTTAAGGTTGACGGACACGCATGTCTTAATTAGTTTTATTTTTTTTTTTTTAACGAATTGGTCAAACCCAAACAAAAACATTGTTTTCAATCGTTATGAGTCTACCGATTGAATAGAATTTTATTATAAACAATTGTCTTGTAAATGGAATTTTTAAAGCATTCTGAATGTAAAAATAAAGATAAAAGTGTGCAAGAAACACTACCTGCCAAAAAAAAAGTGAAGTTTTGTTGAAATCGGTTGAAAATGTAGGAAATCTGATCCCATATATAAATGAACACAGACACACAAACAAACAACCTGGGTATTATAATAAGTATAACTCGATATGAGTTGTCCCCCTTTCATTCTGGCGACTTAATTGTGTTTTCAAATTGATTTTGTGCAAAAACAATTGTGTTTTTCCAATTTTTGGCACTGTTAGAACCACCGCGAGGTAATTTTATGCAGTCCTGTGAAGTTTTGTTGAAATCAGTTGAAAAATGTAGGAAATCTGATCCAATATATAAACACACAGACACACACACAGACACACACACAATCTGCATTTTATAATAAGTAAGATATATATATATTTTCTATTTGTAAATAGGAAAAAAATGAATTAAAAAACTGGTGTATCTGGAGTGAAAAAAGATAAGACTTTCTTCTCTGGGATAAGGATGAACTAAAAGAGGCGCTGCTGGAAAGTGAAGAAATTGAAAGAAACTGTATACATAAATCTTGTAAAAAATGTCTAAGTTAGGCTGATGAAGATTTCTTTTATTCTCTAAGGAATAGGGAAAATCCTCACATAATAATACGATTGATTTGTTTTTTTATGGCTTATCAATCTTTTACAGGTTATTTAAAACTATAAATTTTTAGATTGTAAATATTTTTTTTAAGATAATAATAATTTACTGATACAAGTACTACTATTTAAGAAGGAGGAAAAGAGGTGGATTCGCCTCTTTCCCAAAGGTATTTGTCCATAAGTAAATATAACAAACACTACTAGAATTGGAACTCAGCACTACAATTTCCAATTCCGAACCATTTTCCATTACACTATGTATGGATTGTATAACTGAAGAAAGTTGTAGAATAGATGGACTGAAATGTTGTAGTAATAAAAGAAAGAGAATGAGCTCAATATATTGTAATTCATAAAATAATAGAGACTTTGAAAGAGTTCATGTCATAATAGTATGTGATGGTAATAAATAAGAATTCATATAATAGTATGTTATGATTTTGAAAACAGTCAAATATTAAATACTTTGGGATTTCTAGATCTACTGTTGATTGTATGTAGAGTGACTGATCAATTTATATTAAACCAACAAAGAAAGCATTTTATGAAGTATATCCAGGCTAATTTTTAGGGAAGGGAGGTGATAAACATTCACATTCAGTAGACCATTTATCAACATCAAACATATGAGGGTGGGTCAAAAAGTAATGCGATTTGTTTTATATAAGAAATAAGGAACACAATCTAACATAGTGTATATTAAGATACAGCTATACATCACAGGTTCTCATCCCTACTTTTCAACATAGTGTTCCAACTACAAATGAGGGTATGTATCCCAGTTTTGTAAAACTCAGCTGGCTGCTGATGTAGCCAATTGCTTACAGTAGTTTTCAGTTCTTCATTACCTGACTTAGCATCCTCAGACTTGCATCTCTTGGTACAATGAAAGAGGCTTTGAGGGACAAACATCATGATGGTGAAGGAGATGTGAAAACTGCTGTAAGGGATAGGCTACATCAGCAGCCACCTGAGTTTTACAAAGCTGGGATACATGCCCTCATTTGCAGATGGAACATAGTCAACACATCTTTCAATGACAATGTGGAAAAGTAAGGATGTGCACTTGTGATGTATAGCTATGTCTTGAAGTACATTATGTTTGTGTTCCTTATATAATAAAACAAATTGCATTAATTTTTGGCTCATCCTCATATATATTTTTGCAGAATTTTTTCTTTCTGTTTTTAATTCAGTCATATTATATAAGGAAGTGCTGAAAAATTATTGGCTAAACCCACTTTCCAAAATCTAACCAAACTTCAGAATTTTTTTTGTGCGTTGTTTGAACATGAACGGTAAAAACTAAAGAAAGATTATGTTTGGTCAGATTTTGTGAAATGGATCAAGCCAATAACTCTTCAGCACCCGCTCATGAAACAAATGAAATTTACTTGAAAAATCATCTCCTTTCAGAATGATTAAAACCGTAAGTTTGACAGACTGCATGAGAATATTAACTTCCCTTCATCTACATGCCCTATTGGATATCAACAAACATTAAATTATATGCCAGTAAATGCACAGTATCTTTTTCTCTGTTTACAATCTCTTTTGGAACCAATATTACAGCAGACAGAGACAAACAAGAGAATGGCTTAGATATCTAGTTTCTGTTGTCATTAGTGAGTCATGTATAAAAATTCTTCAGATTCTATTACTGAATATTACATACTTTTTTTTCCTTGGTATATGTGGCTAGATTACGAAAAGAGCTTTCATATTTCATATGGAGCAAACATTGCCAGACAGTTTATTTTAAGTGGTTCTGAAATAATTATTGTCGTTGCTTGAATCAGCAAAAGAAACTAAACAAAATAAAGCAGAACACTAAAAATAATTAAATGCTGCTATATAAAAAGAATCTTTGCTTTTTCCCCCCCTTTTTATTACTTACACAAATGAACAACTATACTAGTTTGCATAAGTATGTGTCACTAGTAAGAACAAGAGACTAATTACAAATGAGAGCACAGAAGTGAAATTTACAGATTAAAAATATGAATGGACATGTAGCGTAGCAGTTATCAGCACACAAAATGAAATTGGCATGCTAAGTTCAAATTCTGGTCAAATTCATTGAATTTACTTATTCACAAATGCCCTTGAGAAAGATAAGAATCCATTTTTTCTCCTCTTGGTTATGGGTTAAATAGCGAAAAGTTACAGCCCATTCTGCAAAATCTGACCAAATTACTAAATATCATATTTTTTAGGGGATTGGCTCTCTTCATTAAGATCTCTTGCTCTAGATATATGCATTGCTACTATGGTTTCAGAATATGTGGTGCACCTTGAAACTTTATAAAATGCAGGGCTTGTGAGGGAATTGTGGAATGTTACAGATCACCCCACTTCCCAAAATCTGACCAAATTACCAAACTGCAGATTTGTGGGGTGGAAGGTTTCCTTGGTACCTGGCTTCCACCCTAAGGCAGGATATAACACAAGGTCAATTTTGTGTGGGGAGCACATAAACATATGTATACATAGAGGCCAAGAATAAAAATTACCCAATCCCTATGACCAGTGACATGCTGGAGTTGATATTCCACTGACCCCCCACCACTTTTAGTACAATGAGGAAGGTTATGTTGCAAGGTTGCAAGGTTGGAATCTCCAGGAGTGGGTGCCTTCTCCCATATAAAATGAAGACCACAGTTTTGGGCCAAAAGAGAAGTCTTGTGCCAGGTAAATATGGCAAGAAGGGTGTCTTGGTGAAGCTGTGAACTTTTCAGCACATTATCATACTCACAATGTAAATCCATTGCTAATGGTTTTAATATAAAATTGCATTGAAAATCAATGTCAAAAAAAAGAAAAATCAGGAAGATTTCATTGGTCCTGATAGAATCAATTGATTATATGTATAATATTTTTTTTTAACACCAGCATTATTACTTATTTACACTATTTACATTGTTTGAACTGTTGTCCTCATTTGTCATATTCACAATGTTTTGACTGTTTTATGCTCTGGCCTTCTTTGGGTTTATAAATCCCCAAAATTGATTCGCTGATGTCCACGAGGTGCAGTGGATAAAAGCTTTGGTTAAAGTAATCTGGTGACTTCACCCATACAGTTGTGAGTTCAATACCTGGCCACAGCAGAGGTGCACAAAAAACTTGGAGAGTTAAGTTACTAAAGGGAATTAACTGAAACTGAGATATCCAAAAATGGCATGGCATGTGGAACTAGAACAGTCTATTACCAATGGACTAAATAAAGGGTACAGCTTGAAATTTCAATGTATATCTTCTGAAAAAGGCCAAAGCGTACAAAATTGTGAATATGACAATAAAAGATGAGGGAAACAGTTCAAATAGTGTAAATAGTGTTTTATGTTATTGTTAAATTTGCTAAAGTCCATACTTATTTTTATTTTATATTATTTTCATCCCAAGTACTTTTGAATGTTACTACATTAGTTTTCAAGGATTATTCTGCATATATTTACACCACTGATTTTTGATTCACATTTGATCGAACCAACTTCAAGTCACTCAAGATAATAGTCAAATTTCTTTTATATATATATATATATATATATATATATATGTATGTGTCTGTGTGTATAGAAGGGTGCATCACAAAGTTTCTGTAGAGTCTGATATATTTTGTTAGACTTTTATCCACTGGGGCACAAGGGTTCAGTTTGAAATTCCAACATATATCACCTGACAAAAACCAGAATGTACAACAGCTGAAATGTCATGAATATAACAAAGTCCGAACAATGTAAATAGTGTAATGAGTTACAATATATAAATATAGACAGTGTTATTACATCGAGTTATAAATAATTTCTGTTTTACAATTGGTTCCTGAAAATGGAAACTAATTATGACTCAATCAGATAGCACCAACTGACTTTTGTTGAATTGATACATTTATAGCAAACAAAATGCTAAATTGCAGATAAATCTTTGAAACATTTGTTCATCATAGTCAAAATTTAATTCCTCAGAAAATTGCCATTAAACAAGTGAAAAAAAACAAAAAACAAACCAAATATGATTTTATTTCCATTTTAACTGGAATAATATAGATTTACTTATGCCTTTTTCTTTAACCAAAACGATTTCTAATCTCTTTGAAAACATGAAGCTTGAGGTTCCATCACACATTTCTTAGCAAGGCTCATATAACAACATACGCATCTCAGAGGAAAACATCGTTCTTGATTTTCAAACAAGGTAATCTAATCTTTCTAAAACCTATTCAGGAACATACAGATTGCACTCTAAGTTGGGTAAAGATTCATCCAGGCAGTTTGCAAAGAAATGAATAATCTATTAGTACATGTATTTTTTGTAAATAATTTGAAGTGGTGAAGTGGGTGACCCAGTGATATTGTACTTCTGTAGTGAATTTGATTCTAACTGGTGCACCATACTTATAGCATTATCGCCAAACTAACAATTTGGAGATAACGAAATCAAACAAGTACAATTTAGATATCTGGCAAGTATTTTTAACAGAAGACGGAAAGTGCAATACTGAAATCTGCAGGCTTATTGGTATAGAGAAAGATGTCTTTCAAAAACTAAGCAAAGTATTAAGAAACAGAAAAATTTTGTTAGAAACAAAGAAAAGAGTATAGAACTTTTACGCAATATTTAGTCAATAATTTTGGTACTCACCGCCTGAAAGGTGATGAATTATTATAAATAATTTTACCTTGATCTTAGATTGCTGTATTTTCTTTAAAGCACCTTAGCACCCCACCCACTTTTTATTTATTTTATTTTTTTTTTACTATATTTTTCATTTCAGGTGCAAAATTTTATTTCTATATACCTGTATATATATCTTTATATAATGAATTTTAAATGATTTACAGTAGCTAGGAGTAGTAAGGATGCACAGTTAAGCATTGGGTTAAACAGCAAGGTATACTCGGCTCTTTAGCCTTGGATAGCAGCCAGTCCAGGCGAAGGAATATCCTGAATTCAAAACTGGAATTTTCTTTTTATATATTTGTTGGTATTTACAAAATACAATCGATCTTTTTTTAAAAATGATTTTCAGTAGCTAGGAGTAGTAAGAATGTGCAGTTAAGCATTGGATTAAATAGCATAGTAGACTAGGCTCTTTAGCCTTGGATAGTAGTCACTCTAGGCAAAGGACCACACTAAATTCAAAACTGTGGAGAAGGCAACAGCAAACTACTCCATTATCTTTCCCAAGAAGCCATGGCAATTCACAGCTAATAAAGAAAAATGAGTTTGTGGAAAGCCATGATATCCTACGTCCTGAACAGATATGGTATTATATTAGGGAGGTGGGGAAAGAAAGTGGTTAGTAATCTAGTTATACGGTAGCGAGTCAAATTTTCAATGGGTGTCTCACACTTATAATCTTGTGCCATACTAAGCTAAAGTAAATATCAATAAGAATTGTTCAGTATGTGTTATCATTTAAATACTATTCCATTTAAAGATTTTTTGAGATTTGAATCTTTTCATAATGTCAAGACAAAGAGGAAGGAGAAAAACATTTAACACACCTGATTTATTACTTTCTTTAATGAAGGTCTACAACATTATTGTCTGGCATAGCCATTAATTATTTTTCTTCTTAAAATAACTGTCAAGTATTGCCACCTATTTTTCCATTCTATTGTTTCTCTTAACTGCCTTGTCTGGAGCCAAAAAAAAAAAAAAAAAAAAATACAACACTACCATCAATGACTTATCCAACCCCGACCATCGACGACTTATCCTCCCCACCATCTATGCATTCATGAAAAATAAGCTTTGAACGAGTTAAAGGAATATACTAAATATATTATGATCAATGAAAATGGATCAATAAGTCTGTAACCTGACACATAATTATTAGCTGGATTCTGATCCGAAACAGTCACTGTACAATTTACAATATATAACTAATAGAGAAACATTAGGTTAAGTAGGGTTTAACTATGAGGGGTTGAAGTGACTAGGATTGAAATGAAAAAAAGCCTAAGTTGATTCTTGTATGTGATACATGACTAAATGCTGTTAAAGAGCTATTGGGTTGGTGCATAATTATCAAGCGTTTTTGTAGACAAGTTATTTATTAATAAAAATTGATGCTTTGTTTAATTTTTTTTTTTTTTTTTTTTACTAAAAATATTTTATTTTCAGATAATAAAAATGTATGTCGATATAATCATTTAAAAATGTTATTGTTGAATTGTTGTTTCTTTTTTCATAAAAAATACTGTTTAAAAACGCCTGATAATTATGCACGAACCCAATAGTTGAGTGTACATAAGCACCTTTGTAATGATTACATAGTTTTAACACTAACAATTTCATTAGCTCCTATCTAAACAATAGCCAAAATTGCAGGGTTGAATAACCCACATTCTCCTCTTTTGTAAGAAGGGCATTCCATTCTGAAAGTTTCTATGCAAGAACTTCTACTTTATGGATGCTTTCCCCAAATATGGCAATCTTAAACTCTACAAATCAAGGATCAATTGTTATCCAACTGCGAAATCCTCATAATCTTCACTTCCTACTAGATTCATATCACATGCCTCATTCAGGCTGACCCCTATCTTGAGTTGCTCTCGAGTCTTATATTAGATGACCTTCAGTAATAAAAAAAACAAAAATAAGTGCATTGATAAAGAAATAAAACAGTCTGAAAAATATATATTAGCCATAAAATAAACATTTTTCATCAATTTCCAAGCCATGAACTTATCTACATATATATTCTATACACACAAAAAGGAATGTGTTTGTGTGTGTGTGTGTATATATATATATATATATATATATATATATATATATCTTTATTGATGAGGTATTATGTTTTTTCCTTATATATATATATATATATATATATATATAAAAGGTTTTTTTTTTGGAAGCAATAATTTTCAAACATTTTTGGTTAAATAACATGGACAAGTTCTATCTATCAATTTTTTTTTTTATTTAAATTATAAAAATAAAAAAAATTAAGAGATCAGCCAATTACACTACTTTGGTTTCAATCTTTTCGTACAAATATAAGATATCGCACATTAAGTGATGGTGTTAATAAAATAGTGCTTGATGTAATATAACAGAGCTATTAAATATAGGTAATAAATATACATATTATTCCTCACAAGTCATACACCTGGTGAGGGATAATATGTATATATATATATATATATATTAATACATATATTAATAAATAAGCATATTATCCCTCGCTAAAGTCTACTACTATGACAATATCTACACCCAAACTAATGGTGTTAGTATGAGAAATCCTCTTAGCCCATGCTTCTCCAACTACTGTCCCATGTAGAAAACACTATATTTTAAAAAAAAAAGTTACTAAACCCAAAATATATGTTTGTTATGTAGATGATATCTTTATTTTAGTGAAAAAACAAGCAAGAAACTGGTAATCTCAAAACCACATTTGAAAAAATTCTGTCCTTAACATTACCTATGAATTTAGTAAAAAAAAAAAAAACAAAACAAAAAAAACACTCCCATTCTTAGATATTCTTGTAGAATTCAGTTATAACACATTTGCTACTTCATTATGAAAACAAAACCACTAGTAGAAACATTTGCTATCTTAATTTTAAGAGTGAATGCCCACACTTAGATATAAAATAGAAGTTATAAAAATTTCCTAGAGTGCACACGAGAATTCATCCTCTCGTCTACTTTTCCTTAAAGAACTCAACAATGCAAAGCAGGCACTAGTTAACAATGGTTTTCCTAACTACCTCATTGACTACCAGATCAGACTATTTTTTTCTAAAGTAACTAATAGCAATACTGAACATACAGATAAAACCAATAACATTAACATCTACAAAAGTCAAATACATATTAACTTTAAAGAATTTTCTCTTAAAAATATCAAAGAAATATACAACATTAATTGACCAAAACAAGAAAATTAAGTTATCTATTACAAAAAATTTAAAAAAACCTAACCTAATCAAAAATAACAACACACCTGCAAAATCAAAATACAAAGAATCAACATTATTTATGAGGTGAAATTCTTCTTAAGGAACTGTTTCTCCTGATCAAACCAAACACATAAATAATTACATTGGTCATACTACTACATACCTATCTAGGTGACTCATGTTACACCTACCTGACCATAGCTCAATTAGGACTCATTTAAATACACAAAAACCTACAAAACTCCATCCAAAACATACTAGTAGAAAATACAAGCCTCATCTGCATATAAAAAAAAAGATTAAAGATAATGGAAACTCTAATAACAGAAAAGGCAACACTCAATAACATTAACTATGAACACGGCCACAATGTGCTGACCATGTTTGGAAAATAAAACATTCCTATAACTTCAGATACATGCATAAAAACCCTATTCATTCAAAAAAAAAAAAATATCTGAACATGCCTGGATATGCAGAACTTTTGGACAGTTTTTACACACTGTCCACTTGTATGAACACAAAAAAAAAATTAAATAAAAAACCTAAATCCATTAATTTGTCAGTCATCTTTAATGAAACATGTATGATGCGTGTGTGTGTGTATACATAGAAGAGCACATCATAAAATCTGTATGCAATCTGACATATTTTGTTAGACTTTTAGAAATAATGACAAAACAAATGAAACACTACCGTCAACAGGACTCACACACCAACCTAATGCAAATTTTGGAAGTATTCAATATTATTGCTTGCTCTATATCTTATCTTATATATAAAGTACAGTGTGTGTGTGTGTGTCCAAGCAACTTCTCCACTTCTACTGGTCTGATTTCAATGATTCATAGCTCATTCAAAAGCCCTAGAAAAGTTAGGCGCAGGGAACGATTTTTATTGAGCTCAGATTCAGGGTTGTCAGATTATGCAAGGTTAAAAATATATATTAATATATTATATTCCATAATATAGGTTTTACTTAATTAGCTATTATGTTTCTCTAACTCTTCAAATGTTGAATGTATAACTAATTCTAATTTCTATTTTCCCATCTTTACACCATATGAATTTTATCTTATAAATTGTTCCCTGTTCTGTCACCCATGAAATAAAAATAATTGTTTGTATGGAAAATAAGGATCTATGCACATCAAACCGTCCTTAAATTAAATGGCAGAAGAATTATCATTGAACTTTTAAAGGGTAAGCTTAAATGTTAATTCAATACTTAAATGCAGTGATCAATTTTGAATTCTTCTGTAGTTTATCGCATTTACTCCTCTCTAGATATTGTGATGATGGCCAAACCCAGTCCTCCATAGGATCTAGCTTAAATGCTACCTGATAGGATGGCTTTTAAGTTAGTACAATATAGAAAAAACAGTTTATTGCATACTTATAGAATATTTGTATAAAAATTATACCACATGTAAGTTTCAGCTTTACAATAGACAACTTCCTTGGTTATCTGGACAGGAGTCAAAAGAATATGTTCAGATAATTCAAAATAATTGAATACCTAAATTACCGAAAAAGAAAAATCATTTCCTGAAAGAAATTTTGCATTTGTATCATCAAATAATATTTTCCAACATTTTGTTCAAGGTTTTGTCTTGTTTATTTTTTTTTGGAAAAAAATGCAACAATTTTTGTCTGTCTCCAGCTGGCCTCACATTTTTCCAACACCAACTCCCAAAACTGGATTAAACTTGATAGATTTGTTAGGAAAGCTTCTGGTCAAAAGTGCGACCAACTTAAACATTTGTCAAACATAATCATTGCTTTGGCATTTGAAACTGAGCGTCAAGGCTGTGGAACTTCAAAATGGCAATTTATCATCTTTATCATCTTCCTCCTGTTCAACATTTTCCAGTATAGTTATAAGTTCGACAATATTCTGGTCACTGTGATAATTCAAATAGAATTAAATTTTTCAAGACTGTAGGTGGCAGGGAAGCAAGAAACTAGAAGAGAGTTCCTCAAATGAGAAGTGTAAGAGAAGAAACTATTAGAATAGAACTTGTGGCTACATCTTGAAATTTCAACAGTAAAATAATGAGACCTAGCTGCCAATCTAGTACCGCTCTTAAACTTATGAAGCCAAGGTATGAAAAGAGGAAACCTCATCTGAACAATTACAATGTAAATAGAAAAAAAAAACTACATTATAGTGATGGGAATGAAACTGAAGCTGATATGCCAGGTCAGGTCTAATAACATTGCAGATTTTTTAGAGTTTGTTAAGAATCTATAGATATATAAGAGAAGCCCCAGATCAGATATGGTAATCAATAATCAGTGTATGCCAGTTAGAGTTATAAAGGTTAAAGACAGTTTTGTGTGGGAAAAATTGTCTAGTCCAATACACTGAACCAACTTTCTTAGCAGCAGATTTAGCAATTGACTCGGAAAAAACATATTTTTCATTTTGTCAAGATTGATTTAAGTTTTTCTATTTTCCTTTGCGAATTGTGTGATGGATATCGGTGTGGAAAGTGGAAGTGGGGAACTGAGTTCTAATTCTGGGCTAGTCTGCTGCATTCATGTTCACACAAATGCCCTTGGAAAGGCAAGAAAACATCTCTTCTCCCCCCAGATATGGGTTAAATATCTAGTTAGATTGAGCTCTCTAGACTTACTTGGATTACATCTAGTCTAAGAGAAAGAAAGCTCTGAATTCAAAACTGTGGCAAAGGCATAGCAATTCACAGATATTAAAGAAAATAAGTTTGTGGAGAGTCATAACTCCCCTACAATGAACCCGGCATTATATAGGGTGTTCAATAACTTGGACCAATTTTAAATGTGAATTAAGTTTAAGTGTCTAATGATTTTTTTCTTTTTCATTCAGATTTAACAACTTAAATCTTTGGCAATTTCAGCCATGGAAAGATTAACAATCAAACAATGTATTAAAGATATCAAAGCCTATTACGAAAATGGATGTTAAAACAGAAATGCATTTCACACACTTCGCAACATAATCGACCAACCGAGAGTGCAATTGCAAAAACTGTTTGAAAACACCATGGCATGCTCGCTTACACCGTTCAGCTGAAAACGTTGCTGCAGTACATGAGAATATGGCCCAAAATCCAGACACCTGTATTTATCATCGCGTGCAGGAATTGAATGTCTCCACAACAATGTTACATCGAATTTTGACAAAAGATTTATCTCGGCACGCTTACAAAATTCAATTGACACAAGAACTGAAACTTACTGACCATTTAGAGTGCCATACATTCATCAGTTGCATGCATGAGTAAAGACAAGCCGATGAAGATTTTTTGCAAAAAATCCTCTTTAGTAATGAAGCCCATTTTTATCTTGGTGGATTCGTTAATAAGCAGAATTGTCGCATTTGGGTTGATGAAAATCCTAGGAAGATTGTTGAAAAAAAAGGTCACTGTTTGGTGTACATTTTTGCTAGCAGAATCATTGGGCTGTATATTTATAAATTTAATAACTTTAACACATTGTTTGATTGGCAATTTCAACCATGGAAAGATTAACAAAGACTTAAGTTGTTAAATCTGAAAGAAAAAGAAAAAAAATCATTAGATGCTTAAACTTAATTCACATTTAAAATCAGTGCAAGTTATTGGAACACTGTATATATATATATATATATATATATATATATATATATATATATATATATATATATATATACACACACAAGAGCAAAGAAGAAAAAACTTATCTTTGGCAACTTTACTTGAATTACTTAAAATACCATATATGTGAAATCAAACAAAGGCAAATTACTTGCACGCTCCAACAAGATTCAAAATTTTGTGAAAGTTTATAGTTTCATGTGAAAGATAGCTGGAGACATGAAGGCAGATATCTATCCTGGCAGATTATGAAAAAGTTTCCATTTCATAAGAAGGTAAAATAACACTTTGAAAATTTAATATATTCTTGATGTACATTCAAGATATGTAATGTGCATGTTATTAGATAATTTTGTACATATCTGTTATCATATGAAAAATTAAGTTAATACCACAAAAGAGTTAATTTTTTTAAACAAAACTTGGAATATTGGTGACTTCTCAAGGTTATAGACAATTTAGAGAATATATTTGCAAATTATTAGAATTATTTAATTGTGAAGTAATACTAGCTATAATACAAATAAGGCTTGAAATATCAGTGGTAGCATACTGATCATCATCTGACCCATGACTATAGAGTCACTGTACAGCTGAGCACACCTCCCTCTATAAATCTCGGTTACATACCAATGTCTGAAACTCTGTAAAGGATCTTCCATCTAGTTCACCCCCATGATATTGTCAGTCCATTTTCCCCTTTACCTCCTCCTTCTTTTTCATCAGTTGGTATCTTGTTAGATCTTTTTTATTAATATATATGACTAGTAAACTGGGAAAATAATTTTTGAAAATAATAAAGATAAAAGGACCTTTTTATGAAACAAGTTACTCACTAAAGTTACAATATATATTTCCACATAAAGGTGACCTATAGATGAGACAAAACCCCAAATCTAGGAAAATTTCTGTGGTTTTATCTGATATCTGTAGTATAAGACTTGGACCCTCATGACGAAACTGTAAATGACAATGTTAATGATGAGCTCTTTGCATCAGATGGTGAATTTTGAAGGGTTTTATGTATGTGGATGTCTTATATTTTTTTTATTCTGTAATGAGAAAAAGATTTTATGCCATCTTAAATGTTTTGCTGAATAATAAAGTTTGCCTGTTATACTAAATGTTGTTATTTAAAACTACAAGGATAATGAATTTTAATTAGAAATATATAGATTGTATGTTATCCTAAATGTTGCTATTTAAGAAGACTATGAGTAATAATGATCGGTGCGAACACACCCATAGCACTAGAAATCAAGAACAAAATATTTGTTTATGTTAGTTTTTACTTGTGCGTGTTTCTCAGTGGAACTTTTGCAAATTGTTGTGTAAATTGTCTCTTGAATATTGCATTTTAATGTGAAATGTATCTCTTATATATCACCTTTTAAAGTGAAATCAAGAAGTGGTTTTATTACATTTATTACTGTAGTACAGCTTTATAATGTGAATTTTTTCAACTAGAAATATTTACATCGGTAGTTACCATACTGAGGCAACTGTTAGCCTATTGTGATCCATGGCGCAAGCATACTAGCCTACCTAGCAGTGCTGATATACCCTGGAATTTAAAATTAACTGTTGTATTAGAAGTTACACTATTTTTTAGGGTGATTTTTAAGATTTAAAAGTTGCCTTATATACAAAAATATACAGTAGATATCTAGAAAAATTGTTTTTATATAATTGTAGAATTTAATTTTTTTTTTTTAAATCACAGAATGTTTGCTTTTGTATTGCTAGGTTTTCCAAAATTAAATATATTTTTGTTGTCATTTTATGTAATATTTAATATAAAAGACAAAAAAAAAAAAAAGGAAATTTTGAATAATGGTGTTTATATTTTGAATAAAATAATTACAAGTTTGAATAACCCTATCAGAACACTCAAGGTAATAATTATTTAAATGACTCATCAGTTGTTGTGAATTTTGGTTTGGGCTATTTAAACTCTAGAATTTTAAATCCATTTTATTTGCGTAATTTCTCAAGCACAATAGCTAAACAGTTTGTAGTTAAAAGTATAATACACTGGTTAGACAAAAGGCTTCCATGTCACAGATAATTTCTATCTCTCTCTCTGTAACAGGCTCTCCACAGCTTCCTGTATTTTGTTGCTTTCAAAAATGCTTGCTCTTTTAGGAGTTTCTTTGTGATTCTGATTTTGGAAATTATTTTGTCTATTAAATTTGCTTTTCTCTCTTATCCAAGCATACATGAGCTGACAATTCTACAAGTGTAGAAATTCCATCTTCAGCTTAATGGTACAAACAGCACAACAAATGATTGCAACATTGTGTCATATCATTTCAGGAAGTGTGACAGTGATGGTTCTCTACAGCTTCCTGTACTTTGTTGCATAAGCTCACTATTCTATAAGTGTAGAAAATCCATCTTCAGCTTAATGGTACAAACAGCACAACAAATGATCGATCAAGAAGGAAAGAAAATAAATTTTCAATTAATCAAGACATAGTTAAAGGGGTCATGGAAATGATGCTTACAAATCTTAATCTTGAAATGAGTGGACATTTTTTGGAAACAAGGGACTCTATAAAACTGGATATTTTCTGAAATATTTTTATATAATAAATTGTATATTGTTTCAAAACCATAGAATAGTTATTCCATATTTTTCAGCACTAAATCTATTCAATATCTGTCTATATTTCTGAGATGAGGTATTATGTACATTATTCGGACTATTGTCCTCATCTTTGTCACCATATTTATTACAACGCTTCGGCCATTGTACGCTCTGGTCTTCTTCAGGTGGTTGGAATGTCGAACTGAACCCTTTATTTCGCTCACTGGGGTAGACTGTTCTAGTTCCACGTGCCATGCTTAATGGATGTCAGTTATCAGTTATCTCCTGTTAATTTCCCTCTGAAAGTTCTCCACTGCCTTAACCGAGTATTGAACTCACACTCTTTGGGTCTTGTCACTGGATCTAACCAATGCCTTTATCCACTGCCATGTGTCCTTGAGGGTTCAGTTCTATATTCCAACCACCTGAAGAAGGCCGGAACGTACAATGGCCAAAATGTTGTAATAAATATGGCGACAAAGATGAGGACATTAGTCCAAATAATGTAAATAATGTACTAAATCTATTGTTTATCATCATTTTTCTCATTGTATATAATACAGTAGGAACCCTTTATTATAATCACTTATACTGATATCCGACAGTTATTATGAAAATCAGTTGGTCCGAAAACACTTTAACTAAAGTGAGTTGAAAATTAATCATTTCAAGTCAATAAATTCCATATTCTTTGGTTAATCTAACACCAAGAACAACTCCTGAGCTAAAAGTGGTTTTATTTTATTAGTCCTTAAGTGGATATTCTGAAACAAGGTATTAAACAGTTAGTTATTTATAGAAGTGTTTCTATGTAATTTTAAATCTATAATTTTTCTAGGTCCTAAAGTGTTTTCCAACATTAAATGTACCTTTTTCTTGTTGTATATAATATCTACAAAACAACCAAATCTTGAATAACGGTACTTATATTTTGAATAAAAGTAATTATAAGCTTGAATAACCCTGTCATCAGGCAGAAGATAATTATTATTTAAATGACACAACAGTTAGGATTCTTGGATTTTAGTTAAGGTTATAAGAAATCTAGAAAACGAATTACAATTTTTTTAAATGATTTCTCAAGTACAATAGATAAACAGTTTGCAGTTGAGAGTATAGTTCAGAGGATAGATAAAAGGTTTTCATGTTACAGTTAATACTTGCAACATGTTTATTTGTGAAAAGAAGGATTTTGTACTAATGTACTAATGTACCAGTTATGTGTCGTGCGTGATACATACTTAGGCAATCATGTATCTTTCGATAGCTGACTGACAAGACAGATTTTTTCCCCACAGTAGGTTGCCATTTCTTTCTGCGGTAGACCAGTTGCCATCCAAGGCTATAGAACCCAGTCTGTCCTGTTATTTACCCATAGCTGGTGGGAGAAGAAAAGAATTCACACCTTTCTCAAGGTATTAGCACATAAGTGAATGTAATGGATTCAACTGGAATTTGAACTCGGCTCTCTGATTTATCAATCCATGCCGCTATCCATTACTCCACTACAGTGGCCTAAGAAAAGTTTTTAGCCAGGAGAAATAAACTACATCCAATTACAAAATTTAATTACGTAATCCCTACTCAATATAAATAAACAGTATTTGGAACTGGTATAGAGTAGGTCCTCCACTTGCTAGTTTCAGTGCTTGTATTCGATTTTTCATGGATTTGATCAAGTTATCCATATTTTGCCACTCCTTTAGCAATGTTTCTTTAAGGGTTGCCACTAATGTGATTTTGGTTGCACACTCTCAAAGTTTTCGGTGAAGGTGCACCCAAACGTGCTCTATCAGATTTTATCAGGACTTTAGGCTACCAATGGCAGTGACTTGATTCCTTGCGATTTCTTCCAAGCATTTGCTATTTTACTCATATAACATGACACTATCTTCTTGATAAAGGTAAACATTCTTGTCAATCTGATTGGTTTCAAGTAGTGGGAGTAATCCTTTCTCTAATATTTGACAGTATTTTGGACCATTAAATCACTCATCAACAAGAATTAGCTCAGATTTCCATCCAAACCAGACAGCGCCCCACACCATTACTCCAATCCCTCCATGTCTCACAGTTTCCTGCAGACAATCAGTGTTCCAAGTCTCAATCCGATTTCTCCAAACATAAACCTGTCTAGAATTTGAATATTGACAGAATTTACTTTCATCTGTCCAAATTACAGACTGCCAAAATTCATAATCTTTGCTCTCGAATGCTCTTGCCCTGTCTATACTCCTGTTAACCTCTGAAATCAAGGGCTTCTTTCCTGCAACTCTTCTTTGATAGCCTAGCTCTTTCAGAGTCTTCCCCACTGCATATGGTGACATTTCCAAGCTGTTGGCAACATCTTTGATGCTCCAATGACGGTTTCTGATGACTTCCATCTTCAGTGCCCTTTTCATTCACTCAGACATGATGCTTGATCTTCCTGGACATTGTTCCACATGACAATGGCCTTCTTCATTAAATTTCTTGACAATATTATTAAGCGTTTGATGATTAACCTGGTAAAACCTAGCAATTTCTCTATTTGATTTTCCACACTGATGCCATCCTATTATTTGCCCCCGTTGAAATTCACCAATTTTCTTACTTCCGCGAACTTTCATTGCAAAATATAAGTCAACTATCGTTCATAGATTAGAGTAGCTTGATACTAACACAATATTGTCAAAAAAAAAAAAAAAAAAAAAAAAAAAAAAAATTAAGAAAATACAAGCCAAAATTGCTGTAATTAATGGTGGTTAAAAACTGTATGCATCTTCTAATGTACACAAAATCCTTATCCAATTTGTAACATTTCAATCCAGATATTTCTGCTATTAAAAAGCACTGAACAGATTGGATATTTGAAAAATGTCTTTATATAATAAAGAGTACAATTTCTGAAAATCAGTGTTTGCTTTTATTATGCTATGTTTTCCAGCATTTCTTTTTAATTATGGCATTAAAAAGAAATGTAGGCTTCAGGATGTAGGCAATCATGATTCTCTATAGACGTTTTTTTTTTTTTTTTTTTTGTTATCTGCTCCATGTATTTTTGGAAAAGATAGGCGAGTGGTGACACACTGCTTTCACCACAGTTCTGAATTCAAATATGTGGCACAATGTGGAAATCGAAATCATTACATTTTGTAGATTTGTAACCCTTTTTTTTTATAAGTCATTTATAACTAGTTTATATCCATTTATGGCTAGTTATGTTGTAATGGGTAAGTGACATTTGGTATCAAGTATCAACACAAATGTTTATTTTTTTAATACCATGAGCACTCATAAGTCTCCATAGATTCTTCCTTATCTGTCAGTTGCCATGCATTTTTGCGAAAGATAGTGGTTCCATGTTGTCTTCTTTCAGAGTTTTCCTTCTCAGAGTGGTTGCCACCCAAAGCTAGAAATCTCAGTCTGCCCTGCTATTTAATACATAGCATTTTACAGTTAAAATGGCTAGTTGTAACCATAAGTTTGTATTTTTGAGTGTGTCCATGTCACTACTGAATTTGGCACAAGATCAATTTAAAGTGGGTTTAACAACAATATGACCCCAGCCTCCTCCTTCAGAAGAGATAGTGACTGGGGAGATGGCCTCCTGGGTCTTGAGTTTCCTGGCCAAAGCTAGAGATGTAGCCATAAGTTCTATGTTAATAATTTCATCTATTGCACTTCTTTCTTATGGTACTTTCTTCCAGCTTCTTGCTTCCTGGTCAACCTTGATTTTCAAAAATTTGAATGCAATGTCAATCACTATTTTCTATCTTCTCGATTCCTTTTTTTTTTTTTTTTATTTTTTTTTTATCGTTCTCTCTCCTTAATAGTGTTTTTCCTCATATTCTGTAATACTGAATAACATCTTATCACTTCGTTGCTTTATCACCTTGCTTGGGGTGAAAAGATTAAAAAATAGTTGGGAGGAAGTAGAAGAAACAGATTCGTTCAGAATTTTCCTGCTAATAGACTGGTTGCCACCCAAAGTTAGAAATATCTATCTATTCTGCTATATAACTCCTAGCTGGAGGGAGGTAGAAGATAGAGATTCACACCTTTCCCCAAGGGCATTTTTATGAAAATGAATGTAGTAGACTAGCTCAGAATTTGAACATGGCTCACCAATTCCATTGTCTGTACCCTTATCCATTACACAACTTGCTCATCATTTCCAACATTAAACATACTTGTTATTTCATGCATTATTTAATATCTATTAAAAACAAAAGTGAATAAATGAAATTTACAATTTGAATAACTGCATTATTCCTAATCATTTAGTTCATAAAAAAATTAATGCATGATTATTTTTTATACCAATATATATTATTAATACAGTTAAGGCATTTAAGCATGAAAGGCCAATTTAACATGGGAGATAACTCATGGTAGTAACCGTGCTTATCATATGGCAACTGATTCACTGTGTAGCCAATGAAATCATAATGAAAATAATTGGGTGTAAACTAACAAAGGTTTGTAACTTGATACTAAGATCTGGATGGTTGGCTGTTTACTGATATATCAAACACTATGGGTTATTTAATGCTGAAATCTAAATATTTTATACACAATTTATTTATTTTTAAATAATAATGGTTTAACAATACAAGTCTTACTAATTAAGCAATAATTGGGGGAGAAGTGGTGAATTCATAACATTCCAAAAGATAATTGTATGTAAGTGAATAACAAACCCAACTGGAATTGGAACTCAAATATCAGATTAACAATTCCCAGCCATTATCCATTACACAAACCTGCACATCCAAGCTTATAGCACCTGATATTTTCAAGCAGTCACCCATCAAGGTACTGACTAGGCTTAATTTTGCTTAACTTCAGTGATCATACAGGAACCAATGTTTGAATGTGATGTGGCTGTAAGCCCATTACACCACCCACACATCCAAACTCATATCACCTGGTATTCCCAAGTGGTCACCCAAGTACTTACTAGGCTTGGCATTGATTAAATGTGATGATCGTACAGGAATCAGTGTGTTCAACATGATATGTCCGTAAGCCTCTAAGATCTGTGAGTTTTTCTTATAATTTATGGTAACCTGAGTCAGTTCAAGTTTGACAGGCCAAAAAATTTCACCTGACATTGTTACATTTTTGTTTTGTTTGATAAAATTGTCTGTAATTAAAATTACTTCCTGATTATTTTTTTTTATTTTTTAATTACTTCCCTCCAGGCAGATTTCTCTTCCAGGTGAAATATTTTCTTGTTAAACAACTGCCATACATGGTCATTTCCAGAATTTGATTAAATTTTTGTTTTTTATAAAACAATAGCTATGGACATCAACAACTTCCAATGTTCAAATTAAAAAAAGTGATATATCCAAGAAATGTGGCTATAGAAATAGCAAATAAGATTTAGACTGATTACTTGTTTAATGGGGTATAAAAATGCTGCAGTTTCATTTAATGCAACTGGATTAGAAATGTTCACAATGCTTGAGTGTTTTTAAGAATGTGAAACATTTTTCCATTGCAAATATAGATTCCCAAATCCTAAAACCAAATTGACATAAAATGCAAATTGCACAGAATAGCCAGTAAAAAAAAAAATTAAAAAGGACACTGTAAAAAACCGAGACATCTCAACTAAAGAAATAAAAAAGGAAAAATGAAGATAAAAAAAAAACAGAGTTGGGAAGTAAAAGAATAAAAATAAAATATTTATGGTGTGGGTAACACACGCATACACACAATATGCTGCTGAAAAATTCTCAGCCAGACAAAGAAGACCATCCCATTCAAATTCTAATGTTTGATCAGATTTTGGAAAGTAAGTCATCAGTAAAGATTTAATTTTTATTTTTAATCTGACATTTTTATTACTTCAAACATTATTTTTAGGAGATACCCATATTTGAGTAGTCACAGCATTTTTTTTTTTCAACAGTATTTATTTTGTTTACCATCCTGGGTACTCAAGTAAACTTAAAGAATATTTTACACTCCTGCAGGATTCGAACATGTGTTCCGCTTTGCATGAGGAACTAACATCTGATCTGGTGTGTTTTTACCACTCAGCTACGAAAAGCTTCACAATAAAGGCAAAATAGAACCTTGCTTGATTGTGTAGCTCTTCATAGGTGAGCAGTAAAAGCATGTCAGATCAGACAATGCTTTTTTATGCAAAAGGAGACACAGGTTCAAATCCTGAAGGAGGGTATATTTTCTTAAGTTTTCTTGAGTACACAGATGAAATAAATACTGTTTAAAATAAACGGAGTGTCTACTTACATATTGACACCTGCTAAAAATAATCTTTGAAGTAATAAAAATGTTGTATTAAAAATAAAAATTAATTAAATCTTTAGTTATGACTTAATTTGCAAAATCTGATCAAACATCAGAATTTGAATGGTCAAGTTGAGTGAGTGAGTGAGTAAGTGAGTGTGTGTGAGAAAGAGAGAGTGTTAGATTAAAAATAATAATCTTATAAAAATAAATAATATATATATATATATATATATATATATATATATATATATATATATATAATGAACAAAAGGATGTTTGATTCATGCCTATTATCCTATGATAGTATAAAGGAGGCGAGGGAACTTGAATAAAACAAAATCACCAATATTTGAAATGACATCTTTCTTTTTGTTGTAACATCCAGTTAATTCATTGATTATTCTAAAATGCATAGCAATAGAAGAAAGAAAGATGCTCAAGTTAATTTAATGTCTAACTATTATCTTTAATGAACAGGCACAGTACACATTCACTGTACAATGTAAATGCACTGTAAATACATGGCTGAATAATGGCAACCAGGAAAAAGAAATATTCCTTTTTCAAGATTGTTTCCTGCAATGTCAATGTCATCTTTCTGAAAGTGTTCCAACTATGCATTGAAAATATTGGGGGGGGGGTACTGATACAGTCAAAATAATTGGTTGTAACCTTTTACTTTTCTTTAGATGAATGTCAGTGTGTAAAGAAACTTCCAGTGAATATTTCTTTTTTTTTCTCTACCTCCTTAAAAGCATTTTTAATTAACATTTCTATTCGAATTGAGATGTGGGAAGCTACACATTTATTTTTTTTTTTTTTAGATCATTAATATATGGTGACATCACACTTGAACTTAACTTATAAATTTCTTTCTTTGTAAATACAAGAAATAACAAGTAATGATCAAATGCAGTGAAAATGAATAAGAAAAACAACTATGTGTTGTTCCTTGCATTATTTTGCAACTTTGGGACCTGGAGCTCATGGTGGGAAAACAGAGGTTCAGCTCAACTCACACCATATAGTTTACATTCTCTATTTCCCTCATCCTCAAACACTAGATACACTGCCAACTTAGTTTACATGCACTTACAGTGTTAGTAGGAACATTATTTGAATTTAGGTGAAGCATTGTCAATTATTCATTTTTGATGAGTATTTTTTTCATATTATTTCTCTTCTTTTTATGCCTACCAGTAATGTCCTTAAATAGTCTAAATTTCTTAGAAGAAAGACTGTCAATTATTTATATTTCTATTGCTTTTTATTTAACTCACTGAATGACATTCTATGATTGTGAGTAAAGAGTGTCGACTGGCAGTAATGATTATAGAATGACAGTCTAAGAATTACAATTAAAAGAAATAGATTTAATATGAAAGAAATTCTAGCAAAAAATGAATAATAATTGGCAATGCTTCATCTGAGAAATTCAGACAACTTAAGACTATTACTACTTGGTGGAAAAGCAAGAGAAATAAGATGGTGGGTTAAAAAAAAAATGAAGGGAAATTTGTTCACTTTTAAATCATTTTTCTAATACTGTAAAAAAGATAAAAAATAGAATGCTATATATGCTATATATTTAATCTAATTTATATTATACAAATTACAATAACTAAAATTTATTGCTTAGGTTTTTTAATTGGTGGTATTCAAAAGAATTTACAAGTTTCAGAAAAAAATATTTAATTTTATGTTTAAAATAAATAGATTCAAAACAACTAAATATCTGTACATATCTGAGATGAGGTATTATGATCACTTACATTATTCGGACTGTTATCCTCATCTTCATTGCCATATTCACAAGGACACATAGTCCAGTGGATAAAGATGTTGGTTAGACTCTGTGACTAGACCCAAAGTGTTGTGAGTTCAATACCAGGCTATTGCAGTGGTGAACCAAAAAAACTTGGGTTTAAGGGAAATAACTGAGACATTTGGAAGCTGCATGGCACGTGGAACTAGAACAATTTACCCTGGTGGATGAAATAAAGGATTTGGTTCAAAATTCCAATCATCTGAAGAAGGCTGGAGCATGCAATGGCTGAAATGTTGTGAACATGGCATTGAAGATAAGGATAACAGTGTGAATAATGTAACTAATGCAAATGAAAACAACTGAAGTTATTACTCTAGCATTCAATCGTTTTTGCAAAAAGAATGGTAATAGTAATTTTAGCCATTTCCTTAAAAGGAAACATTCAACATTCAGCAATTGAAGAATTTGTGCTGCTTTCAATTGAAATTTATAAAATCTCTTAAAACAATTTTTCAGGAAAATATCTTTCTCAAGTTCACTGTTATTGCTTTTTTGTTACTGACGCCAGTGTGTGTGTGTGTGGGGGGGGGTCCCACCCCTTGCCTTTTTTTTTTGAGTTAGCATTTAATGTCAGCATCTTGATTATGTCATTATTTCCTCTTCAAGTTATATCTGCTATCCATTTTTCTAGTTGCTGCTGCTGAAAGTCCTCAAGTGATATGATTTCTGTTATCTGGTACAGTTCTTTGTTTGTGATTCTGTGATGCTAGTCCATGAGGCTTGAAAAAGGTCCTTGCTAAGACCTACATGCTTCACTAGCTCCAAGTCATTTTTAACCATTCATCTGAGAAAGCATTTGTATACAACTGACAATTTAGATATTTCTGAATGAGTTTGACACCATGCATGGCATCTATATAAAAGTTTTGATTTGAAAAGGCTATTTAATCTTTAACACACAGCATTATTTATTACATTCCTTTCCACTGCATTGTTTTTCAAGGTTACTCTACTGTACTACTTAATTTCAGTCATAGTCATTTTCTGTTGCCATAGTAGGATATGACAGCACAACTGCAAAATTCAAATACACTATCATTAATTCATCTGAGTCCCTTACAGTGGTAGGATAAAATGTTTGCTTTGCAAAACAAAATAATCTTGAGAATGTTAAAAGGTTAATAACAAGACTCTAGTTTTTATGTTAATGTTTCAGTTAGCAGTGTTGGGCAAAACTACACCTATTCTATGTTCAATTTCTGTGAGAATACTCTGTACCTAATATAGATTATTCTTCTAATGAGAATAATCTAATATAAACTGAGAATATGCAAATATTCTATTTGTTTCTAATAATCACAATTTTATTCATTTTTTTTTCATCAAAGAGCAATTGAAAGTTTAAAAGAAATTTTCAAATGAAATTAAATAATAACTATCTGTTTATGTTTTTGTTAAATTAGTATCATCCCATGCAAGATAGTAAAGCCACTAAGGCACAAGGGGTTGCTGGGTATGGAAGAGTTAGAAACAGAAACATTAGTAAGGAGCAAGGATAAAAGAAGAGTAATCAGGAGAACAGTAGATAGCGATTGACAGCATTTAAATTTTTGAAGATTAAAGTTGACTGGAAAGCATGGAGCTGGAAGGGAGTCTCACGAGAGAGAAGTGCAAGAAAAGAAACTTAGCAGAGAATTTACGGTTACAATTAGCCAACTCAACTGTAAATTGATGATACCTCATTGCCAGTCTACTACTGCACTTAAAGTCGAGGTACCATAATGAAGAGCTCATCTGAACAATTACCATGAAAGGATTTATAGAAAAGGCACAGGGAGGCAACCTTAGAGCAGTGGGAAAGTGACTGAAGCCAAGATGTCAGGTCAGGACAAATAATATTGCAGATTATACTTTTGATTTTATCAAGAATCTCTAAATATATAACAGTCACATTAAACCATATGTGGCAGCAATATTCAAAGCATGGGTGATAGATTCTGGAGAGAAAAATTGTCTTAAAACAAAAAAAAGATAGAGAATGATAGTAGAGAGATTTTGAAAAATGACAACACTAATGGAACATATAATGAAAAATCAATTGATGAGGTCAACATGAATATTTTTTTTTTAAAGAATTATTACTTGATTATATGCATTTCAAATTGATTAAAATACAAAGAAGTTACATCTACAGAAGAATTTAGCATTGATTTTAATACAGGATATGCCTAGAGGTTTTGAACCATTTTTAAACGATATCTAATCTAAAGTTAAGTTGACCCAATGAAGACATTTATCATAACAGCTAACAAGCATTTGCACTCATTCTTCTTTGGACACTGTTCATTCTTACAAGTTGCTTAGTGCTGTGTAGCTGGGGGCCACATATTATTTCTTTGCTGCCCACATAAAATGCACTGAATTATAACTTTTTTTTTGTTGCTTTTTACTTGTGTATTTTTTAAATCATATTTCTGTTGCTTTATCATTTTACAGTTGATAAGTTGATACTCATAAGCATTTTACAGTTGATACTCATAAGCATTTTACAGCTGATACTCATAAGCATTTTACAGATGATACTCATAAGCATTTTACAGATGATACTCATAAGCAGTATTAACTATCAACTAAGTATTGGAAAGAAAGAATAAACATTCACAAAATTGAAACTTTTGTCTCTTTTTCTTGAGAAGTCTCCTTTACTGATTGGCTCACAAACTAACCATATAGCATACATTCTCTATTTCCCCTACCCCTCAAACACTTGATACACTGCCAACTTAGTTTACATGCATATACATTGTTAGTAGGAACATTATCTAAATTTAGATGAAGCATTGTCAAATATTCATTTTTGACTAGTATTTTTTTCATATTATTTTTTTTTAACTACCAGTAATTACTTTAAATTGTCTGAAATTCTTAGATGAAGTTCTGTCAATTATTTCTTTTTCTATTGCTTTTTATTTAATTCTTAGAATGACATTCTACGATTGTGAGTAAAGAGTGTCAATTGAAGGTAAGGATTCTAGAATGATATTCTGAGAATTGCAATTAAAAGAGATTGATTTAATATGAAAGAAATACTAGTCAAAACTGAATAATAATTGACAATTCTTTGTCTAAGGAATTCAGACAATTTAAGACTATTACTACTTGGTAGAAAGAGCAAAAGAAATATGATGAAAGAAATACTATTCAAAAATGAATGATAATTGACAATGCCTCATCCAAGAAATTCAGACAACTTAAGACTATTACTACTTGGTGGAAAAGCAAGAGAAATAAGATGAAAGAAATATTAGTCAAAAATGAATAATAATTGCCAAGGCTTCATCTAAGAAATTCAAACAACTTAAGACTATTACTACTTGGTGAAAAAGCAAGAGAAATAAGATGAAAGAAATACTAGTCAAAAATGAATAATAATTGCTAATGCATTGTCTAAGAAATTCAGACAATTTAAGACTTTTATTAAACTTGGTGTAAGAGTAAAAGAAATTAGATGAAAGAAATACTAGTGAAAAATTAATATTAATTGACAATGCTACATCTATGAAATTTAGACAACTGAATATTTAATATTTGGTGGAAAAGCAAGAGAAATAAGATGAAGAAAATACTAGTCAAAGATTAACTATAATTAAAAATCCTTTATCTAGAAAATTCAGGCAACTTAAGACTATTACTTGGTGGAAATTCAAGAGGAATAAGATGAAAGAAAAACTAATTTAGTATTTCATTTTAGAGATGAGTAATTATCAATATACTTGCATTATTTCCAATTATTGTTCTCATTTTGATTGATTGCAAACATAAGATTTCAAGCAAATCTCAGGATGGTGGTGTAGTGGATAAAGGAGTTGATTATATGTTACAATCTTTTAGTTGTGGTTTCAAATCTTGGATCAGATAGTGAAGCACTGATTCAGCAGGAATGAACATTAAATATCACAGAGAATAATATCACAATAATCAACTGATATCCCATATCAGCCACTCAATGGACACCCAACAATGACCAGAGGGCAATTGGTCAAATCATTGTGTCTAATCAACCAATATGAGAATAACAGTTCAAAACAATACAAGTATAAAGAAATGCTAGTTAGAAATGAATAACAATGTTCTATCTGTTAAATTCAAGTATGAATGAACATTTTATTGTTTGGGGTTTTTTGAATTTTAATTTAATATAGAAATCTAAGACAACTATAATTCTATCTAGTGAACTTGTCATAAAAAAAGAAAAAATTCAATGTCTGAAGTTGTGTTTTATCATGATGCAATAGTGAGCCAACTTGTCTTGAGAACAAATTCAGGAGTGTCAAGAATGCATCATTCTTGCAGTTTTGTAGCAGAGCCCCTCCTTTTTAAGCATCATGTTCTTTCCGGGTGTAAGCAGTCATAACTCGCCAGATTTTTATTTATTATTTGTGAATTATCATGTATTCTAGAAAAAGATAGCAGAGCTGTTTCCAATTGAAGGAAAAAAAGGAAAAAACAGGAAAAAAAGAAAAAAGGAAAAAAGGAAAAAAAGGAAAAAAAGAAAAAAGGAAAGAAAAGAAAAAGAAGAAAGAGAAAAAAAGAGAGAAAAGGAGAGAAAAAAAGAAAAACCTATTCAAGCAGTGATACAGCATTGATAAGTGACCAACATGATGTAGAGTCCCATAACCCATTAGAGTCATAAGAGCACCACATGTACTGCAACCATAATGACAGTGGTATGTCTAGGGCAAGATAACATGACAGGCTTGTTTGTGAATTCAAAATTTTCATTTTCCAACAGGTAACAGAACCCAATCAGCTATGCTGTTTAACCCATTACAAACTAAGTCAATGGTCAGGATTTTGAATGCTGATTTTCACAGTAAGTATGCATTCCCAACCTGGAAAGTTGACTTGAGATCATCTTATTCCTGTTACCATCATTTGACATGGTGTTGGGCTAAGTTAAAATAATAAATATTCATCCGAGGTATTCATAAGGTAAAATTAATGATATTCTTTAATCTTAAGCTTTGGTTAATTGTATTGCCGAAACTTGAAGGACAGCTCATAAGGACTGCTCATGTGTTTTGCATGAATGAATCTACAATAACATATCTGTTGTTCTACAGAAAACTGGAGTAGAGCAGTCATGCCCAAGGCAACCCAAAGAAATGGTACAAAGACAACCTGATGTCAAACCTGAAGTAGGCTCAACTCCATCCCTGCAATCTCAAACAAACTTGCTAATCTATCCAAATGGCACAATCCAAGGTAACTGGTGCATTCAGCACCTCAAGGTGAGCTAAGAAAGACACAGGAAGGCATCCAGTTATATGCCAACAGTTGATGCTCCTAGTCCTATAAACACAACTGTATGTACACATCTGACTTGAACTTCCAAAATCAAATGCATTGATTGTGCAACACATTCATCATCCGCAGACTTCAAAAGACTACCATGATAATGATTGCTCATTACAGATTTAAATATTGGCTCGTATGTAAACATTGATCTTTTTCATCTTGCCAGATATAGAAAAAAAATCATTTGCTACAAGATAATCAATGGTAATGAAAAATGGATTTTTTTTGATTTTTTTTTTTTTTTTAACAAAAATTCAAAATGAAGAAAATCATAGATACAGGACACCAATGTCTCTGCTTAAATATAATGTTTAGGAGAAAAAGCTGATTTTTGGTGTGATTGAAAAGGAATTCTTTTTTATGTTCTAAATTGCTGAAACTAAAACAACCCAATACTGCACAATAATACATTGAGCAAATGGCTAGATTGAATTATGCATCAGAAGACAAATAAAATCTTTTTCTGTGCAAGGAAGTTGATTGACAATTTTGCTGCATGACGACACCTGTCCTGCTGTTGCAAATGTAATGCAGCAATCATGGAGCTGGGATGGGAATTCATATTGCATGTGAAATATTTTTTTCTCCAGATATGTCAGCTTCACCCTAACAATTGCTTTACTCCATGTAACACACCTTGCCTGGTCATCAGTTCCAAGTTCAACTATTCAAAGAATCCATTGAATCAAAAACAGCAGTTTTTCTTGATGACTGAATATGCAATTTAGTTGGAAAATAGCAGGTCGCAGAAAACCAGTTAAAGTACAGATGACTAAATAATAATGCACTCTCAAAATTTATAGTTTCCATTTCATATAAATATTTATATATATATATATATATATATATATATATATATATATAGTGAACATTGAAGTCAAAACTCAGAGGTGACAGGCTGTTTCATGCTAGACACAATCATAAGATCACCTGACAATTGTGTCTAGCATGAAACAGCCTCTCACTTCTGAGTGATGACTTCAATGAAAATTTAAAAAAAAAAAAAAATTAATTCTCTAAATCATAGACAGCAGAGAGAGAGAGAGAGAGAGAAAGGTAATATTTAGTTTATGACAAACAGAATTATAAAAGGTTTACACGAGATCATACAAAATACATGCATTTATAAATACCGAGAACATTTAAAATATTTAATTATTTTTATATTTTAAATTTTCCTCACAATTTAATTATTTCCGTAAAAAGAAAATTCCACATGCAAATTATTTAAATTTTTTTAAATTTTCTATTATCTATAATTTGATACATTAATATTAAAATGTGTCAATTTGCAAAAAATCATTTAATTGTATACTATACATACATATATAGGATTGTGTATTCATAGAGATGTGTGTAGAGATGAACAAACATTCACGCATACATATTACAAATGTATGGATGTGTGGGTGGTGTAATAGATAGCAGGTCTGAATAAAAAAAAATCAGAGAGCCGAGTTTGAATTTCAGTTGTTTTTTTTTGTTTTTTATGTTCTCTTACATGAAAATATCCTTGGGAAAGGTTTGAACCCATTTCCCCTCAGCTGTGGGCTAAATAGTAGGACTTTTATCTGGAAAAATCATTTTTATTCTTAAAAAAAAAAAAAAAAAAAAAAAAAAAAAAAAAATTCTTACAACCCAAAATATATTAGTTTCAAATGACCCAAAAAGGGTTGACAAAACATAAAAAAAATATCAATCAATATAGAAGGGGGTGCTGAAAAGTTTTAAACATGACAAAGAAGCCCGAAATAAATAATTTGGTGTTACAAGGTGAATCAGATTGAAAAAAATTCCACAACCCACTGTGTGTGTGCATGCATATAATATTTTCCATATTCAACATGTTTATTGTGTAATAGCCGTTATTTTTAAAAGCATTTTCATTTGAATTAGAAATTCATTTTTTACCCCTTGATTCAAATCATTATTTGAACAAGGCAAACTGTCAAATGTGTCTAAATAGAGATTTTGTCAAACAGAGCAGAACAAACCGAGAACCCTTTTCTTGGCAATAGATATCTTACATAATCTATCAACAGCTAATAGCAGAAAGAGATTAAATCTAAAAATCCATTTGATTCCATCAACTCCTTCCCTTCCACCCTCTTTTTCCATTACTGAGAAGACTAACAGAGGAGGAGAGTAAGCAGAGGAAAAAGGGCTGAATCCTCCCCCTATTGTGAGTTTATTCCATCACCGATTAAATTCCTTTCTTTCTCCTTTCAAGCTCCATTTCCCTGCTTGCTTTTGCTTCCCCATCCTTTTTTTTTTTTACTTTTTGAGCTCTCTCTATTACAACACAAGAGATTGATTCCTTTCTATAAAAGTTCAGTTTATGCACAGTTGCTGACTTCAAAATCAATGTCAAATTGACCAGATAGATTCAACCTAAATAACAACAACAACAGCAGGGAAAAGAGGGAATAAATATTGCAGCAGTTGGAGGAGGAATGATGATAAGAGAATTCAGCATGAGAGCAATCAAAACGTTGGTTGTTGCCCTCAGTCAAATCCTATAGAGGAATGGTAACAGCCAAAAGAATGCATACAGCCAATGAAAGTGAACGCAGCAGACTGTGAAGATTAGAGAAAAACAGTTTCATACCAAAATGCATTGACAATTGACCTAAAAATATCAAAGTATGTAGCAAGGAAGCAAGACTGAAGTGCCACTGAAAAGTTAATAGCTCTCCCCGCCAACAAAATCAAATAAAGAAGTAAAATAAAAATTGATGTTTAGTCATTTGGTCAGGTTTTGGGAAAAGGATGAAGCCAAGAACTTTTCAGTTCACCTGTGTGTGTGTATAGGTGTGTGTGTGTAGGTGTGCGCCCCCCCACATACAGAGTAAAGAGCATCAATAAGATTGTAGCCTGACACAGTTCAACTTTTACAAATCTATCTTACATATTTATAAGTCTACCATTCGTCCATACTTTGAATATTATATTGCCGCCACACATGGTCTGGTGCTCCTGCTATATATTTAGAGATGCTTTATAAAATCTAAAGAAGAATCAGCAATATTATTGGTCCTGACCTGACATCTCAGCTTCAGTCACTTTCCTACCACTATAAAGCTGCTTCCCTTGGCCTTTTCTATAAATACTTTCATGGTAATTGTTTGAATGACCTATTTCCTATGGTACCTAGGCCTTACGAATTTAAGAGCAGTACTAAATTGGCAACAAGGTCTAATCAATTTACAGTTAAATTTGCTAGATGCAACCGTAAGTTCTATGCTATCAATTTCTTTTTCAAACTTCTTGCTTGGAAAATTTTCTGGCTCCATGCTTTTCAGCCAACTTTGATTTTCAAAAATTAGATGCAATGTCAATCATTATTTACTGTCTTCTTGATTCCTCCTCTTTTATTGTTCTTGTTCAATATTAATGTTTCTATTTTTCTTATTCTTTCACACTCAGTCCCCACCCTTGTGTTTTAGTGGCTTTACTGTGTTGCTTGGAGTGAAATGATGATTAAAAAAAAAAAAAGAAAAAAAAAAAAAGGTTTGCTGTAATCATTACACCCCAAACAAGGCAATAACGCCACTAAGACACAGGAGGCATTTTAAGTGTTAGAGAGTATGAGAAAAAATATAATGCTATTAAGGAGAGAGAACAATAAAAAAACACAAATTAAGACAGAACATTTTTTAAGATCAAAACTGACTTGGAAGTAAGAAGCTGGAAGAGAGTTCCATAAGTCTGAATTGTACATAGAATTTGTTTTGCAAATTAAATGCTTTTTCATCATCAGGCAACAAAATTATTGATGTACCTACATATTCATTGTAAATAAATTTTACTGACAAGGAAGAAGATTATGTTAAAAAAAACAACAAAAAAATTTGTTAGATTAATGCTTTTTCATCATTGTGCTACATAGCCAAATTAAATGCATTGACAAAGTAGAAGATTTTGTTGAAAAAACATTTGTTGTATAAAATAAATACTTTTTCATCATTAGGTTACAAACCTATTGATGTATATACATATTCATTACCAAATTAAGTGCATTGACAAGGGCAGAGATTATGTTGAAAAAAATATTTGTTGCATAAAATAAATGCTTTCTCATCATCAGGCTACAGACTTATTGATGTGCTCATGTGTATAAGATTCTGGTAAAGGAGAGTAAAAAGCTTTTGAAGTGTATATTGCTTGAATGTTATCTTAATGGAGTGTAAAAAAAAAAAAAAAAAAAAAAAAATTCAGCATCTGTTGGACTTTGCTAAATATGTTTTCGACTTGAAACAATGCCAAATATTTCAGAGAAAAATTCTTTGTATCCATCCAGATATTCATTACTTCTGATCTCTCGACAAAAGAAAGTTTTATCTTACATGATGAGCACAAAACTAGACACATACCTTTGTTAGCAAAATATATTTCTTACTTGGTTACTGTAGGACAATGCAAACCATTTCTGTTTACAAAATAATAAAGCTTCTAAAACAGTTACTTGATCACTCTGCTTTATCATTACTAATTTATTTAGCTTTATTTGTTAAATGCCTACAAATCAAGTTGTGTTTTTTTTTCTCTCTTTTTTTAATTGCCATCCAAATCAAGAAACAGTTTACATCAATACTCTCCATTTCTTTTTTTTTTCTTTTCTCTAAACAAGATTGATTCATTTACTATAGCTTATCAAAACTTTGCAGGTTATTTAAAGCCAGAAAATATTGTTAGATTGTAAGAATTTTTCTTTTTGGAGTAGATAATGGTTCAGTGATATAAGTCTTATTAATTAGCCCATAGCTGGGGAAGAAGAGGTGAGCTAATAACTAATCAGAATTTGATAAAACAAATGTGAAATTATAATGTGGATATAAAATTCTGTATTACAAATAATATATAAAATGTTCCCTCATTTTGTGGCCACACTAATTTCTATACATTTATATTCCAGTGAATGTAAATAAATCTAAAATACATGCCTGTGTAGTTAATCAGTATTGATTAATTCATTTTCTATGGCTTATCAATACTTTGCAGGTTATTTTTTTTTTTTGAGATAATAATGATTTTAGTGGTACAAGTCATAGCTGGGGGCGGGCGGGGGGAGAGTTGGCTTCATACCCTTCCCAAGTATATATGTGTGTGTAAGTGAATATAATAAACACAATGGGGATTGAAACTCAGCTTTCTGATTAAAAATTCTGAGCCATTATCCATTACACCAGCTGCATATCCAAGCTTACAGCATCTGGTATTCTTAAGTGGTCACCCTTCTAGGTAGTGACCAGGCTCAACGTTGCTTAACTTTGGTGATTGTACAGAACCAGTGTTTCAAGGTAGTTGTTTGGATGAGAACTTCGATATGGTACCTAGACTTTTTGAATTTAAGCGCAGCACTAGACTGCCATCAAGATCTCATCAATTCACAGTTAAGCTGGCTAGATATAGCCTTAAGTTCTATGCTATCAGTTTCTTTTCTCACTTGTGGAACTCCCTTCCAGATTCTATGCTTTCCAGCCAACTTTGATCTGCAAAAATTTAAATGCAATGTCAATTGTTATCTACTGTCTTCCTGATTACTCTTTTCTCTTCCTGCTCATTAGTAATGTTTCTGTTTTCTTATTCTTTTACACCCAGCCACCCCTGGTGTCTTGGTGGCTTTACGACCTTACATGGAGTGAAATCAATTAAAAAAAAACAAAAAAAAAACAAAAAAAAAAAAATGAAAAAATGTAATATCAATTGATACTTAACATATAAAATAGTAAAAACATGGTGTCTTTTCCCACTGAATATCTTAACAGCAAAGTTAATGGATATCTTAAAACCATTAATATCGTTTTTGCTCAATATGCCTTCAGCCCAGATAATGCATATATTTTCCTTAATCCACTTTTATTCTGTTTTATTGAAGTAATGAAATAATGTTTTCAATATAAGAAAATATAAATGGAGTGTTTCAGACAGTAAGTCACAGAAATCCAAAGCTGCATTGAAATTCCAAAAGTTAATCAAAATATTAAGAAACAGAAAAATCTTGTTCGAAACAAAGAAAAGATTACTGAACTGTTATGTAATATTGGTCTTCCTCTATGGCTGTGAATGCTTACAATGTCATCACAGATGAAGAAGAAACTTGATGCAACAGAAATGTGGCTCTATAGAATGAAGCTGAGAATCCTATGAAATGAAAATGTGAGTGACAACAAAGTTTAAAAAAAATAATAGAATCAAGAAGGACATTTATACTTACAATCAGAAAGAGAAAGAGACAATTGAAAATTTCTAGCGTACATAATAAGGAAAGAGGGCTTGGAAAATTTGACAATCACAGGATATTTGAAGACAATAGAAACAGGAAAGCAGCAAATAATGTACATAATGAGCCTGTGTAAATGGTTGGCAGAACAGGGATTAAGAGAAGACAAAAGAGCTACAAAGGAGAGGAAGCAGTGGAGAGCCATGATTACCACAAATCCTGAAAGGACATAACACATAAGAGAAGATGTTTCCAAATAAGTGATTTTTTAATCGGACATTATTTCCTATTACTATAAACATATTTAGTGGGTTCATCATATGTTTGAGTAGACATATGCTTCTTTTTGGTTTTTAAACATTTTAATTAATATCTATCAGCCTAGATATCAAAAGTCTTCAAAGTCTAATAAAGAAAATGTACCTCCCAGCAGGAAAGAAAACAGTTTTCTCTTTTTCAATTCTCTGCTTTCAGGAACTACATTTTCATTGTTGAGGTTTTCAATCACTAGGCTAGTAGACATTAATTTCACTTTTTAAAAAACAGGGATATCTCTTCAAACATGTCTACCCACTAAACATATTTCCAAATATAGATATATTTTGATTAAATTTCAACCAGTACAAGGCTCAAGAGGCTTTCTCCAAGTAGATGGTTAGTGAATGAGGGGTGTGATTTGAATGCAAGAGGTAGTGGAAGGAAGTGAGGATAAGGAGGATAGATAATGTTTGACACTTGACTTAAGGTTAACATTATAATGCTTAGGGAAGAATCCATCAAGAAGTCCGTTTCGCTGAACACAAAATAGCAAATTTTTTCAGAAAAAGCTGTCAATGGAACAATAAGGGTCATTTGGCTTTGTGGATACAGGATGGGAAATCCTAGCTGTAAAAGTTTATGGTGGAACTAGCTAAAGGAGTTCATCTGAACATTTGCAATGGAAATAGGATAGAGATTGGTTTGTGGTAGAAAAGAGGCTGCAGAATGGAGAATAAGTCATCCCTTACAATACTGTATAAACAATTTTGGACTCAAGGCTGGAAAGTGAAAATTGAGCTGCTTCTGCACAGATATGGCAGCTCAGAAGGAGAAATCAGAGAGGTGATTTCAAATTCCAGTCAGGTTTTTTATATTCACAAATAATCTTAGCAAAGATATGAATACATTTCCTCCACCCAGCTATGGGTTAAATAGTAGGACGTGTATCAGGAAAGATTATTGTTATTCTCCAAATAATGTTAAACTTGGCAAACACTGCAAATTTGATATTTAGATGTTTGTTTCATTTAGTTTAAGTTAGATTAATTTGATAAAATGATATTAGCATGCAAAGACGATTTTTTTCTTTTCATATAAGAGTTTAAATACAAATTCAAGTAACATTTGTGTTAAATCCTATTTTGTTGAGAGATTATTGATAAGATAGTCTTGAGCTAAGATCAATGTACAGCATTTATTCTTTTTACAATTAAAAATACGAGAATGATAAGAATGAGAAACTGAAAATAGAAGATGAAAACAAATAAGGCCGCAGCTTAAATCAGCAAAGATATGATCTTCATTGAAATTTACACTTTTCAAGTTATCTTTGTACACAGATGCAAATTAATAATACAAATTTGTGTTTGTTTTCTTTCTGCATACTTAGCAATCTTATTCATGAGTTTATGTTTCTTGCTACAGATTATGAGGAGAGTGCACTAAAATTAAAGTTATCTTGAGAAATGTCAATAAATGTAACTAAAATATATGCAGCAATAAACCATTTGTAAGAAGCTCTCAGAAGAAAAAGCATCTTTCCATTTTGATTATAAGTGTGAGTTTTCATGTTTCCAAATGAAATTCATAGCATCCATGTCACTTGCTAATCCCATCAATAACATGGATCAGGTTATACATCCTGAAACAATGGCAGTTGTGCAGGAAAGCATTAGAATACAATCAGGTAGAGAACATTAAATCAATCTTTGTTTTATGGAAAAGACATGGAGCCAATAATTGAAATCTGAAATCAGGTAGATTGAATACAATAACAAAAACATTGCTAAAAGAAGTTTTAACCCCCCACCCCAATATTAAGTTTACGCAAGATGCTATAAAATATTGCTATGGTTAGAAAATGAGTCAAGGCTGATTATTAAATTTTTTTTTATTTTTTAATCAATTCATCCCAAGCAAGGCAGTAATGCCACTAAGATGTAATGGGATGCTGAGAGTGAAAGAGAATGAAAAGCAGATAGAAAGTCATTTCAAAGTTAGTATATATATATATATATACACACACACACACACACCTTTCTTTGAAACATCTTTCATAAAATATTACAGACAAGGAAGATTTAATTAATTTTTTTATTTAGTTTTTCAAGCATCCTTACATTTTTCTCCAAAGATTCCTGATGTTAACTAATATAAATATTAAGTGGGTGAAATTTAATTTATCAAAATGTCATATTAGGTTGGTGCAAAAATAATGACGTAATAATGTTGTTTTTTGACATTAAAAAATACGTCAAAAAACGACATTATTATGTCATTATTTTTGCACCAACCTAATAAAACTAAGTGGGGAATAACAGATGTAAAAAAAAAAAAAAAAAAAATTAATTCATTTGTGAATAAGTTCTGAAAGTTTAATTAAAATCCAACAATTATTTGAGTTTTGCAAGAATTTCCAAGTGACAAAACTTTTGCTTGTATTAATTATATACACACACACATATATATATATATATATATATATATATATATATACACATCATGTGAAGAAAGATGCTATTCTTCAGCTGTGCCTATTCGGTCAACTCTATGCAAGTGTTTCTAAAAAACAATAAGCCCAGCCACTCTTTTCTGCAAGAAGATCATCCTGAAATCTGATTGCTGCTATGCACACTGTACATTCAAGATAAGTTCCCTCAGAGAGCTGCAGCTGAGGTTGTTAACAAAATCATAAACATGATAACCGATATCAAAAGTCGACTGATGACTTCTTCTTTAACTTTGTGAGATTGAGAGAATAAGAGTCTTTCAAAGTTGAGATACGTTTTTTTCAGTATATATATATATATATATATATATATATATATATATATATATATATGTGTGTGTGTGTATTGACTTGGTTACACAAGAACAGTTTTTTTTTGTTTTTTTTTTTCTTTTCTTTTCAAAATTAGCATGGATTGCAAAGTGTACAAAAGGTTAATTCTATAAATACTCTAAGTAATGTTAGATATTATCTTACAGCTATCACGGTAACAGATGCAAATACTTTTATTTTTATCCTATACACTGTGTCTCACATTATTAACTACTTTAATTTTTTTTTTATAGGAAACTAATGAAGGGATATAAGCATGAATTTTAGAAGATACGCCTTTCTTATGCCATGGCAATAATTACCAAATATTTCAAGTTTCTTAAATTTCATTAGAAACAAAGAAAAGAATACTGAACTGTTACATAGCAATATGGTAGTGAATGCTGGACAATCTCCTCACAGATGAAGAAACAACAAAAATTTGGTTCTACAGAAGGATGCTGAGAATATAGCAAAATTTTAGAGAAAATTAAAGCAAAAGGACACTTATAATTAACATCAGAAAGAGAAATAGACATTTGAAAATTTCTATGGCACACAATGTGGAAAGAATGCTTGGACAATTTGACACTCACATGACTGATTGGAGGTAAGAGGGATAAAGGAAAACAATGCATAACCTATGTAGCAAGCTTAAGTAAATGGATGGCAGACAAGGTTTAGGAGATATAACAAAAAAACAAAATTTATTAAGTGCTACAAAGGACAGGTAATTGTAGAGAGCTATGTTTGTGTACGCCATGAAGGGGCATTGCATAGAGAAAAAGACTGAAAACCCAAGAAACATCATAAATTAACAATTATATTTACATAATGTTTACAAAGGTATGTTTAAACAAAAAATTGAAAACTGTCCTTGTATAGATGTTCAGGTTCTAAAAACAACTTTAATGTGAAATATATGAAAATGATATATAAATTCTTTATATATCATGTAAAATGTATGAAAATGATATATAAATTCTTTATATATCAAGAACAATTTTAAGGGGTGGGGAAGTGTGACAAAGTGGAAAAAGTTTTTGTGTGGCATGATTTGTCTTTTAGGAATTTATTGGACTAAATTGATGTTTACATTGATGTGACTACACATGTGCAGAAAGGAAAAGAGACACTGAGAATTTGAAATTAAAATTTATTTTTTTAAATATATGTTTCAAGCATATAATCTCACCGATTTCATTTAGATTTTTTTTTTCTTGTTTATGCATCCATTGCTTTTGTTATTAAATGTTCACATTGTTAAAAATCTTCTGTTAAGAGAATTTTTTCAAGTTTTATTTATTTATATTTTTTTTTTTTTTTTAAATCATTTCACCACAAGCAATGTGATAATGCCACTAAGTAAAAGAGAATGAGAAGACTTTCAAAGGGACTGGAAACCCAATCCTAAAGAGAAAACAAAGGATAAACCTTTACTCCTGTTCAGTATCCTGGGTAGGAGTGTGAACTGGGCGATAGGTAAACTTATCTACTCCTAGTATGGACAGTTACCACAAATTTTCATGACTTATTGTGCAAACTTCTATCAAAACTAGGTGTTTGGCAAAGCATTTTTTTATGGTCATTCTCTGAACTCTTGTGTAACACCTTGTATATCCAAATTTATTAACAAAACAACTGCTTTGGAATACACAAGCCAAAGTTTTTTTTTGGGGGGGGGGGTAGGATGATAAAATTTACAAACTAACGGGTATTTTGTTGTAGAAATGTTAGGTTGGTTGATTACAGAATGCTTACAAAGATATATTTTAAACAAAAAACTGAAAACAGTGTCCTTGTATTTATGTCCAAGTTATAAAGACAACAGGTAATGTGAAAGGTATGCTCCATGTTCTGAAACTAGTTTTACAATTTATTTATCCACTGAATTTATATTGATTCATATGAAACAGATTGCATAACATCCAGAATAGCATTCCAATGTTCAACTTTGTTGGTAAATTGCTGTCCATCAAGGTAAACCTTTCTCTTCAGAATGTTCCACAAGTTTTCAGGTAGGTTGAGCTGGCTTCTTCTTCAACTGAGTGCTTTTGAAACGCATATTATCATTAGTTTTCCTCACCAAATGTGATGGAGTGTCGTTGTGCATAAAAAAATCATCTTTCTGATAGTGTTTGGCTTCTTCTTGAACCATGGCTCCATGTGTACCTTAAAGAAAAAAAAGAAATCAATGTATGTCTGAGCTGTCATCTCAACACCATTTGGAATTTGCCATTGACCCACCATGTTACCCATTATCCCAACCCGAAACATCACACCACCTCCTCTTTGTTGGTGTCTCAACCTGTGAATGCAGTTTCAAGTAGTAGCCACTCAGCATTTAGAGAGTAGCATGGTATTCATCAGTGAAAAGAATGTTGAAATTGGTCTTCATGTATTCTGGCATCCATTTCATTCAATTTTCTTGAGGGACGTCTTTTAAAAGAGACCCTAATGATCCGTCTCACATGTTTTGCCACTTGATTTAGGAGCCGACATCTTGTGCTTTTCAATGCTTCCTTGCAGTCCCAATGCCTTTTTTTTTTTTTTAGAACTTCTTTCTTGATATGGGGCACAGATTGGCGACATAAAATCCTCAACTTGCCCTTATCAGACCTGCATCAGAATAGTCCAAGATCTTCAACAATTTTTGACAGTTTTGTGGTACCTTTTTGCAATTTTGAAAGTGCATAGTTTTCTTTTTTGTTTACCTTCTACAAGCTTTGAAGTTATTAAGTAGTTATCTTTCAGAAAACACAGATAAAACAGGCCCACAATAAGATGGAGTGTTAAAAGAACAGTTTTTCCTAAGGCACCGCTTTTTTTTTAACTACCTTCAATCTTCAGGAATATTTATTGTTTTAAAGTGCGAAGTTTAGAATTGGAACAAAAACCTATACATGAAAATGAATTTCTACATTTTCTTTGTTCTTGAGTATTTAAAACAAAAATAAATACTATTTATTTATTAGATTTTTATTTATCCTATTTATTTATTATTGCCAATTGATTCAAACTTTATAAAGTGATAAATAATAAGGATTTCCTTATAATTGGTTCACATAGTTCAGTGATTTAGTATATAATTATAAATTTATGAGTAAAACATTGTTTTCACATTTATTTCCTTATAAATTGGTAAATGATGAATATGGCATTGTATTAGTTTTTAGAATGTTGTTGTAAATATAAAATTATTCTTGTAAATAAACAATCAAATAAATATTTTTTACATTATTTACATTGGAATGTTGACCTCATCTTTATTGTCATATTCACAATGTTTTAGTCATTGTACACTCCAGCCTTTTTCAGGTAATATACATTGGAATTTTGAAGCAAACCTTTTATTTAGTCTATTTATTAGTAGGGTAGATTGTTCTAGTTCCATGTGCCATGTCTTTTCTGGATATTTAGGTTCTCAGCTATTTCCGTTTAGTTTTTGTTCTGCTGTGGATAGGTAGTGAACTCACAACTATTGTTACTGGATTACTTCAACCAACACTTTCATATCCTTGGAGACAACAGATTCCAACGTATATCACCTGAAGAAGGCTGAGTGTACAACAGCCGAAACATTGTGAATATGGCAATAAAGATGAGGACAACAGTCTGAACAATGTAAATAGTTACAATACCTCATCTCAGAAATATAGACAAAATGTATTTAATATTTTTATTGTAAATTCTTAAGAACAACAAAAAAAATGTATTAATTCACTTTTGTTATTTTTTTTAAAACAAACATTGCTGAAGAGTGAAGGTAGTTCAAAAGGCAGTGTCATGGAAAAAAAAAATTTTTTTAGCAGTATGTCATATTGCAGGCACATTTGTCTATGTTTGCCTTTCTTTATCAAATCAGCCGTATGACTCATTTTAAAGCTTTAAATTAGTAACACGGCTATAAATTTGAGACTTTGAAATTCAGAACATGCCATACAAATGGCTGTTTGTTTATATCGGTACAGGATGAATTAGTTTTCATCCTAATTGTACAGATAGATATTGCCATTCTCTAGTAAATAAACCTTTAAATTCCATTAAGAATTTATTTTAGATTCTTTTTTTTTTTTTTTTTTTTTTACAAAACATGAAGTGGCTAATAAAGTGAGACGCAGTTGTACTTCCAGCACATGATGCCACCGAAGCTCCAAATTATATTTCTTCAAAGATAATTACGTCCACTCAAAAAGAAATAGATTTTGAAATAATTATTCAGTTATTCTACTCTATAAACAGAGTTTTAAAGCACACAAATTATAATATAAAGAGAAAGAAAAGAAAAAGAAACTTGTTTGTGCATATGATCATTATATTTATCTACCTATTTTCAGAATGTAGGATCTTTCTAATTCACAGCCCTTCTGAACTGGAATCAGTTGTGCTATGAGAAAAGAAGGAATCGTGAAAAGTGAATGAGAAGAGGATGGGGGAGAAATAGAGAGTATAATTGAATTAGAAGGTAGGAGGCAAGAAAATAGAGAAAAAGAAAACCAGGTGAAAAGGGGAAAAAAAAAAAAAATAAAAAAATAAATGTAAACACACATTAATTGCTAAGACCACCTGAAGAGTGAATGTAACAATTACAAAAAAGTTAATCTCTGAAACTCTGGAAATGAGGTGCTGAATATAACATCAATCAGTTAAGTGACAATTATTAATCATAATACACACACACATTTTATTTATATATATATATATATATATATATCCATCCAGCTCTTATCTCAAATAACAACTTAAAAGAGACTGTTTGACCAACACAAGGAATGTTAAAAGATTCATGTAAAAAAGATAAAAAAAATAAAAAGACAAATGAAAACTACAGACAAAAGTTCATTTTCTCCAGCAAGACATTCATTTCTGTAGTTTACTGCTACCAGCAAGCAGAAATATTTCTTCTCCTGATGATGGCCATTTTGGCCGAAACTAGTCGAGGAATCTAAATGAAATAATAATAAAAAAAAACAAAAAAAAAACGAAAGAATATTAATCTACAACCCAGTGTGTCTGAAGATTTTAATTTTTTTAATATATTTTTATTGTTCAATATATATATATATATATATATATATATATATTAGATATAATGTATATTTAGGCTGTATACCTTCATTCAAGCATGTTTGGTTGAATAATCTAGACATATTACCTCTATTTTTATTTTAATCTTCTCAAATTCATGAATCAATTTCTTAATGTTGTTATTAAACTCATTAAGACATTCTAGGTTTTGTCATTTCTTTTATTCCCCCCGCCCAAGTACTTTCAGTCTGATCCAAGATCATCTTCAGAGGTGAATTGCTAAGATAAAAATTAATTTAATTGATAGTTGTGGATTTTTTTGTAAATGCACATGAAAAACCCTCTGTTATAATTATGAACACGTATGAACACACTCCGTTCACAAATCGTTGGCTGGATATAAAGAGACAATAAACAAAAGCTTGAAAGGTACATTGAATGATATAACATTTACAATATATTAAAATCCATTATGGAGAGACAGAATGAAAAGAAAAGGAAAAGAGAAGATGTAGATGAGAATTATGAATTTCTTTTTTCTGCATATGAAACTGTGTAACATTTAAATGGAAAAGCAAAGATTAGAAAGGATAAGGGTGAGTTAAGAAGATACAGATAATGAAAGAAATGTAAAAGCATAACATAATGGATATTCTTCATTGTCAACTCTTATGGAATTGACATGGTCCAACTATAAATAAATCTTTAAAGGCTTTTTGAGATCATTGAAATGAAAAATCTTCTGAAGCCATTATTCTTGAAAAAAAGTGTTTTTGTATTTGTGAATTAATTCATACTATGGCTTCTGCTTGTCATATGCCTGCTTGAATATCCTGAAATAATAGATAAGAAAGAGGTGGGCGGGAGTGAGAGAGAGAGCACTGACAAACATATTTTCTGACTAATGTCGAATGCATCTGAAAAGGCGAATTCGATAAATTCTTTTCTTGGAATAAACTTTTTTATGCAACAAAAAGGAAACTTATTTTAATATGGAAAATATTGGTTAAGAAAATTTTAATTTTTCTCATGTCAAAATACATAATGAGATGTACCCCAAGGAAGACATGCACTTGTATAGTTATTCTATTAGTGTCAAAAGACTTGCTCTTGTTTCTTCCATAACTTGGACATCAGCATTCAAGAGATTAACATATAGAGAGGGCTAAAAACAGGTTGAGAAAAATGAAGGTAAACAAGAAAAGGCAGAATCCTATGATTTTTTTTTCATTCCTAATCGAAAAAGGTATGCCTACTTATTTCAATGGATAAAAGGTTGTGTTTGAACAATAACCTATTTAGGAAATCTGATATTGCACACTCTGATACCTCAGAGCCAGAGTTAGAAAAAAAAAAAAAACAAAACAAAAAAAAAACAGAGACAAATATTTTCTTCCTTGACTTTTTGGATTGTGAAGCCAACTCCTTTGATGTAGCAACACAAAGATTAAAGCCAACAAACTACAGGAATCATTTTAGGATCAGGCAGTTATAAAAAGCAGAGATTCTCCTATGACTATTACATTATCATTGAAATTATGCTAGGAATTATGGAATCGAAATGTTTGTTTTAATGAGTAAATATATGTTTGAGGATGTGTGGGTAGTGTAATGGATAATTATTGTGGAAAATGGAATCAGTAAAAGTTCAAATTCTCATCTAGATTGTTGCTTTCACTTTTGCACAAATGCCTTTAGGAAAGGCATGAATCTATCTCCCCTAGTTCAATCTATGGATGGAATAGTAATCTCTTCAAGTTTAGAGTTAACCATTATCTTTCCTACATATCCTCATAAATTGCACTCCTTGCATACTTCTCTTATGCTCACACAACAACCTCATTCACTAACCATCTACTCTGAGTGGCTCTTGAGCCTTATATTGAGTTAAAATTAGTAAAAATATTGAGCTTATCTAGCCTTTGTAACCAGTATGAAAATTCCAAATTGCAAACTGAGGAGAAGGTAATGAGAAACCATTCCACTTTCTTTCCCAAGAAGGCATGGCAATTCACAGATAATAAAATAATATCTGTGGAGAGTCATGATTCCATATAATTATAATGTCCAGAAAATGATTTTTTGATTAAGTCTGACATAATGATTTATCTTTGTTTACAAAGTATACCATGTAAACAAAAATAAATCTTCTTAAAAAAGTAAACATTTTTATGAAACTTAAATTTTTTATGAAATTTATGTATTTCTTAAAATTTTATAGCTTTCAAACGAGTATCACAGAGACAGTACAGCAATTTAATATTTCCCATAGTAAAATTCATGTTCTCATAAGAGACAATGCAGCTAATATGGCAGCAGCAGCTGTACAAACCCAATATGAGTCATTACCTTGTTTTCTACACACCTTGCAGTTGACCATTAATGATGCCATCTTTGCACAAAGGTATGTGAAGGATATGCTTTCTATTTGTAAACAAATAGTTGGGCACTTCCAATCACTCACCGACAGCTTTTGTTAAGTACCAGGAATACCAGAAAAAAAAAATTAATTTAACAGATCATAAATTTATTCAGGATGTCCAGACAAGATGGAACAGTCAGTATTATATGATGTCCAGAGTAACTGAACAAAAAAAAAAAAAAAAAAAAAAAATTCTGATCTCATATTGCAATGATGATGTAATGCAAAACCACATTGTTTAGAATCCAACCAATGGAAGATTTTTAGAGAAATTACTGAAAATACTTAAATTCATTGATTGTACACATTTATTAAATAATAGAAAAGCAACTGCGTCTTATATTATACCACACATTAAAATCATTTATCACTTTTTTAAAAAGGGGAGAAGAAAACGAACTGTTTGAGAAGTTAGGTTCAACCCTTTCAGCTTCTTTTAACACTACATGGAAAAACAAAAACCTTATTCTAACAACATATCTTAATCCCAGGTTCAAGCCTGGTTTCCTTAACAATAACTACAGTGGTCTGTCTAATGACAAGGCTATTGCAGAATGATCCACTCAAGATATCTATTCTATAACCAAAGGAAAAACAGACACCTCACCCAAAGCATCACAAGGCATGGAGAATGACTCGTCTGAAGAGAAAAGTAATAATGATAGTGACTTTAATTTTAGTTTTATGAAGTGTCTCACTGAATTAAAGACAAAAAAGTGAAAGAAAAGGGGAGCTAATGTGTATGAGAATACTTATGCTATGTTTCTGAAAGACATCTTTTTGCTATTCCTGTGCACCTCTGTTCCTATGATTTTAATGTCACATTTTCTTTCATCTTTTAGTCTTTTATTCAGATGAGTGAATTTCTGTACCTACTTCATTTTGAAATCCCCAATACATGCATTCTATTTTAATAGTCCTTTCTTCTTGCTTTCCATTACTACCTTGTCTAAGAGTTCTTTTAGTTTCTTTTCTGAGTCTGCCATCAACACGATATCATATGCATATATTTACAAATTAAAAAAATTATATCTGTCAATAACAAATCCTTGTAGATCAGTTTTCTTTAGGATTGTCTAATTACATAGGCTTACTTATCTTTCTATTTTTGCCTATTCACTGAATTTGCAAGTTGTTTGTTCCCAGTATGGATTACTTGAATATTTTTTCCAAATAAATAAAGTTTCCCTAACAGTTCAAATATGTTTTTGTTTTACACCTTATGAAATACCTTTGTGTAATCTATGAAATATAGGTATAGGTCCCTTTGCATTTGTCATAACTTAAAACAGAAAAATATCTTTACAAGAAAAATGGTGGTCAGCAAAGTATTTATATATGTTAAAATAAAAGGACAAAAGAAGAGGAAATATAGAAGAAAGGACATTTGAGCCAATCAAATTAACAAAGCTGTAACAAGTAATTATTTCACTATAATGGAGTTTAGAGGTCACAACCTCAGCTATAAGCTTTTTTATGTGCTATGTCCTTTCAGAACGTACACGAACATGACTCTCCACAATGCCCTATAGCTCTAAGCAATGTTTGCTCACTTACTGCCCCCTCCTAGTTTATGTTCTACCATTCATTTACACAAGTTTATTAGATAATTTACACATGGTTTTCCCCCTGCCTCTCTTTACTTCCATGTTCTGTGAGTATCAAATTCTCTAAGACTTCTTTCCTCATTATGTGACAGAAATAAATATCATTCTTTCATTTGTTGATGAATACCTGAATCAAAATGAATTTTTTAACAGTAACTTCAAATGACCACAATGAATGGCTTCTCCTTGTACTTTTTTAAAATAGTAGAATTAATCAAATACATGGCCTGAGAGTCACTCTAGCAGAGGACTACTGTTAAAATGGTGATCATGAATGAGGTGTGTGATATGTGGAAATGTAAGCAAAGTACAGAAACAAAACATCTAAGTTCTAACCTGAACAAATAATAATAAAAAAAAAATTCCCTGAACTTTAAAAGCATCATTTATAAAAAATGCAAATAATTCTTGCTACCTTACATGCATTGTTAAAGCTGTATTTTCATACGCAAGTGGTAAAATCACATCATAGCTAACAAGAAGCAATAGCCAACTGTTCTGTTGTGGTGTCCACATGAACAGTATTTTATAGCTTTGTTGCTTCTCAATTACCACACACCCTTGACTTAGACCAACAAAAATAAGATAAAAATAAAAGCATACAAGTAGGTGTAACAAAAGAGAACATTAACAATTTTGTCACGGCCACCATTGTGCACAGAACTTGTTCAAAGTGAAAATGTATTATTTCATGTAGTAACTTAACATAATAAATATGAAAAGGTTTTTTTTTTTTTTTAATTTTTTCATTCTTTTCTTTTTAATAAAAGATGGTGTTCAGGCCAATTTGTCAAAGAAAAGGGAATAAGGAAACAATATTCGAACCGTAACACTGGGGATCTTCAGTCCTCTTAAGCTACTTCAGCTTAAACCTTTTTCTTAAATATTTAATTTTCTCTTCTAAATGATCCACAAAAGATAATTTCCTGAGAAAATGCAAGGTATTATTAGGAGGCCTTTTTTTTATGCTTGAAAGTGATACATTGGATGAGAACTATTTACTTACATTTGTTTCTCAGGAGTTTTTTCAGCTTAGATCCTTTGATCCTGAATGTGGATCATTTTTTTTTTTTTTTTTTTTTTTTTTTTTAAACTTTACATGAAATATTTTTCAGTTTCATAATTTTACCTGTACTGTCAAAAATTACAGGTAATTATGTAACTGCATTCGTTCTGTATTGAGTAATGTTGATTTTTATTTGCACAATTAACTCTCTTGTTGCATGTAAGAAAGAATTCTGCTTTTTCAATCATGACAAGTAAAAATATCCAAAGAATGCTACCAAGAATTTTTATCTATACAATTAATTCTATTGCCACATGTAACAAAGAATTCTGGTTTATTATAAGTAAAAATATCTAAAGAATGCTACCATGAAGCAAAAGAAATATAATATTTACAAATGAGATACTCGCTTACTGGCACTGAGTAATATCTCTTGTTATCATAACATTGGAATATTTCATTACTGCATGAAGGACAAGTATAAAAAATTCAGCAATGTTTAATCTTCATGCCATCCCCATCCCCACAAAAAATGTGTGTCAAAAGGATAGATATTCCTGTGTCACTACTATTAATTTTGACTCCCTCAGCAATGTTTGTTTTAAAAGTTATGATTAGAATATTAATAAAACCCAAACATATAAAAATGGAGTTAAACATTTTCTTTATTCATGAGAATTGACAACAAAAATATTAAACACTATTTATTAAATTGTTTATTTACAAGAATACTTTTATATTTACTTGTAAATTTGTATTATATTAGGGAGGGGGTCCTCTTATTATAATTCTGCTTGGTCTTCCCTTAGTTAACATGACCATTGTTTATAATGCCCTGTAAATAATAGACTATTCTGTTTTGATCTTGTGGAAAGATTGGCAAAAACCTATCAGTGACACTACTTGGTTTCAGTGAGAAAATGAAAGAAAGTGAAGTTAAAAGTGTTTAATGTCTGTTTCAGTGAAATGGAAAAATTGTTAATTTCAAATCTTTTCATTTTGTACCCCCCTTACTTCTTTAAATCATGACCAACATACATATTCATGATTGTTATTGCAATATTTTAAAGTTGCTAAGCTCAAATATTTAACAATGCAATAGGGTAATTTCTAAGAATATTTTATTGTTGTAGAACTTGCCATGAACTTATTCAATCATTAACTTAAGAATTCAGAAAATTCAAATAGGAGAACCATTAAGAGAAATATTTCTAGTTTATTACAATATCCTGTAATTATATTTTTTCTCAGATACTATATAAATATATAAATTAAACTTATACAATTGTAAGTTCTATACTAACAGATTCTTTATTCACACTTCTTGCTTGTGGAACTCTCTTCTGGCCCAACTTCAAAAATTTAAAAGTAATTTCAATCATTATCTACTGTCTTAGTGATTTGATTCCACTTCTTTTATTGTTCTTGCTCTTATCTTTTTTTTTCTTGCTCTTTCACACTCAGTAACCCCACCCCCTTGTGTCTCAGTGGCTTTACTGCCTTGCTTGGGCTTAAAAACATATAATTAATATACAAAAAAATACTAGTCCTATGACTTATTACATTGTTGGGTTACAATACTTTGTATTTCTCAGAGCAATTTGGATGATTTGGTGATGTTCTCCAAGTAACATGCAAACAATCATACATGGTTACTGGGTACCAGCAGCAATGAGTAATCTATAACATTATCATTTTTCTGTTTGTTGAAGGTGAAAGGAGTGGATTCATGCCTTTCAAAAAAGCATCAGTAAAAATAAACATTTGTTTCAGCTGGAATCTGAACTCAGCTTGCCAATCCCATTTTCTGGGCTGCTAAATGTTAGGCTACACACAATCCTACAAGAAATTTGTTTATTTCTATTTTCAACCTTCTCAGCTAAGAGCTGCCAAGCCATGTACACAGGGTAAAATCATCTTCATTCCCTTTGTATTCCATTGGTAATGATGAAGTTCCACTAAAACAGCTTCTTCCTCAGAACTGTTACTTTGTGGGAGAAAGTCATAAGATGATGCTTCCCAGATTACAACAATCTTAACTCTTTCAAGTCTAATGTCAACCATTACCTATACTACATAATATGCACTTGCTATCTCCTCATTTTACATACTTGCAACAATCTTATTCTATAAGCCTCTACCTTGAGTGGCACTTACGCTTTGAACGATGTGAACAATTTTATGAAAAAAAAAAAAAAAAAAAAAAAAAAAAAAAGATTTCTTTTCTATGAAAGTATATAGGTCCATAGATTAATTATATGAGAAGAGAAATAATTTAAAAGAATTCTTGTCAATGCACTTCACATCCAATAGTTAACTTCCATCACAGATTGAACATTATACAATAAAAATTTCTGATCAAAATTTAGGTAATAATAAAATGTCTAGCTATAGACTTTCTGTTCCATCCTCAGTGCTATGTAAAATTTTAGGAATACTGAACAAGTCTTTATTTTTTGAGTTAAAAGATAGAGTTTCATCTCAACTATAGATTGTCATTATTCAAAGTAGAAATCAAGTCCAGTTATTTAGGGAAGTAGATTTACATGGCTGGCTCACAAAGAGAACATGGGGGTCAAGTCTATAAAATCTAACAGACCATAAAGAGTTATGATCAACCAAGCAGATCAGCTGACAATAGCTGAGTGCTCCAAATGCAAAGTGAGAAGATAGTATATTTAGTAATTCTTCTCATTTTGGTTGGATTAAGCTACAATTCTGACAAACACCTGGCAATGTCTTACAGATTTTCATTTATTTGGCTGGAAATTTTTCATATCTGATACCATTTAAGTTTAAAAAAAAAAAAAAAAAAAAAAAAAAAAAAAAAGTGTTAAATTCAGGTCAAAAGAATTATCATACACTGCAGACTTCATGGAAAATAATTTAAAGCCAAAAATAGCTGCATATTGTTTATATTAGGTTGATTCAAGAATTCCCAGCACCTTCTTTTGCATGTTATGGAAATCTTAGAAGTGTCATTGAAGTTTATTTGCTTGTCATTGCTTGTGCAGGTACATCAACTATAGTATATCATTTACGAGCTAGGAAGCTAAGTTATATTTGAATTACAGAATTTATCATCATTCATTGTTAAAGAACTCATTTTTCTTTTCTAGCTTGACACAGAAAAAAAAAACACTTTTGGACAAGATAATCATTGGCAATGAAAATTAGATTTATTATAAAAATGCAAAATGAAGAAAATCAATGCTACATCAGAAACAGCTTTCACTATCTCTGCTTAAAAGGAAACTGCTAAGTAAAATGTAATTTGTGCTTGCTGTAATTCAAAAGGAATTGTTTTATTATAGATTGGTTGAACCTATACAAACTGTTACTGGGCAATGCTATAATTGGTTTGTTTGAATGGTACATTGAGAAAAGATCAGTGGATTTGTTGCCTGCCCATCCTCTTGGCAAACTTGTATGGAGCTGGGATTGGAAGTTCTTCCAACTTTGTTTTTTTTTCTCCAAACCTATTAGATTCAAACTATCACTTATTTCATTCTATACAACAATCCTTGTCTAGTCAACAGATATTGAAAATTGAATTGAACAAAATCGCAAACCATTTGAAGGCAAGTATTCAAAAATGAAGTCAAAGGGATTGTTAATGGTCAGGAATTTACGTAAACATTGCCGATTGAAGAGAGTGACTAGATTAAGATAAATAATGCATTGTTTATAATTTGACAATAAAAATGCATTCAAAGTGAAAATAAAAATGAAAGGAATTGTCATTGGTCAGGAATTGGAGCAAGCATGACTGATTGAATTAAGCTATTATATGTATAATCAACATCAAACTTAGGGAAAATTAAGAAAATATTGATGTAAATGTTTTGAGTACAATAACATAAAATCATTTAATTACAAAAGTACAATTTAAATATTTGCAGAATTTATTTTTATAATAATAAGTGTCACACACATATATTGAAATATAGAAATTGATGCAATGACTGTCACATTTTGAGAAGTGGATCAATGAAAATTTCAGTATCTTTTGATGTTAATTATCATTGCATGCCTAGAAAAAAAATGGATAAATAAACACACACATACAGACCATGATGAGAAAGTTACAAAAGAAAAGAAGTTATTTTTTTTAATAATAAAAAAAATGAAAAAAATACTGTCTTTCTCAAATTTTCTTTTTGGTTAGAATGTTTTGATTAGTAGATTTGTACATAAAAACAGTAATATTCAGTATTATATGCATTAAAACCACTTATGGCAGTTTAAATGACTTTGATATCTAGACATTTCTGGAGATGTTTGTCTCACATCATGGAAAAAGGAACTGAAATAGAGTTCAAATTCTGGCTGAAGGAGTTTGAATACTCCTGGGAGAAGAATGATATCACTTCTCTTTATAGGTCAGTACACTACTATTGGTACCATTTAACATAAGCAACACTAATGAATCCCCATGGCTTAAAAACAAAATGAACTCAACATGGTATCCTATGAATCTACTACATCAGTAGATAATTTTAATTTTGAAAAGATATTTTGACAAATCAAATCCGGCTTTTTTTTTCATTTTGGTAAGCAACTTAATTGACAGAGAATAAATTTTTTACAATAAGAATAATTAAAGAAATCTAACTCGAATCATGTCATGAGTTTTGTAACCTGTTAGGGTCATAGGGACACCACAGGTACTGCAATAGTTGTGTGTCAGGGGAAAGTCAGCCTGATAAAGTTCATCCTTCTGCCTGGCTTTTTGTTTTGAGTTTTCCCTATCCTAGACAGGGTGACACCTAAATGCAATCAGCCCAGCTATTTAACCCATAGCTTGGTGTGGAACAATTATGTATTCATGTACCATTCCTGAGGGTATTTGTGCAAAAGTGAACATAAAGAACTCCAATAGCATTCAAATTTGGTTCACCAATTCTCCCCAGTTACTAACCATTACCCTACCCACTCATCTGACACATCTAATTCATTAAAATGTTAGACACTTTTGTCAGTTACCTATTCTGATTTAAGATTTTAATATTCAGTGCAATAATAAAAAATCATTGAAATTTAAATTTCATTAAAATGATTAGAAAAATACATCCTTATACAAACAATGTAAAATTTAAATCATATCTTTTAAATATTTCTCTTGTACAATAATGAGCATGATAAAAAAAACAAAACAATTTGAAACAAAAATCAGATAATTGGGCATTTCAAAGATTTAAGCAATGATGATGAGAATAAAAGTTTTCCTTTAATTATATATAAAGAAAACATGAAAATACAATTATTTCTACAAATGTCAGTATATATTAAAAAAAAAACAAAAATAAAATAAATCTATCAATAATATGACAATAATATAATCAAGTTCAGTTGTTCCAAGTAACCTTACATGTGGTAACTGCTGGAGTCTAATTATCTAATTGCAGTAAGAGGAGGAGGTTTAGAGAAATTAATTGCATGTCGATTGCTTTCAATAAATTAACCCATTAACAGTGGCAGTAGAGCTAGGGAATTGTAATGACGGAAATTCCCGTCAATCAAAGTTAATAGGCTCAGCAGCAAGGCAAAAGATTATTTGTGAATTTCAAATTAAAAAAAATAAAAATAAAAATAAGGGAGGTATATATATATATATATATATATATATATATATATATATATATATATATATATATATATATATATATATATATAATAGGAAAGAACAATAAGATTTATAATTCAGAGTTCTTAGCAATTATTTTTATTTTTAAAAAACAGGGCTCAATACAACTGTAGAGCATAATATTATAATTGTTATTTAAAAATATATAATCATCACAACACCAGGATTCCCATGTTTCAAAACTCAAACTTATATATATATATATATATATATATATATATACACACATACATACATACATATATATATTTCTTTTTGTTTGTGTTTGAGCAGTAAATGGTTCAAAAGGTCACCTATTAAATCACTTACAAAAGCCTGTTGTAATTTTAGACTCTTATTTTATGAATTAAGATTCTCAGATACCAGTCGTCCCAGATTGTCCAATTCTTGAAATGGTTATGTTGGATAAGCTAAAACAACAGCCAAGTATGTGGAAAGCAATCCAGATGAAAAGGAGTTTTGCCAAAAAAAAAAAAAAAAAAAATGTGTTTCAAGAGGAAAAATAAAAAGACTATCAGTTTTTTTTTTTTTTCAGGTACGTAAAAGTTTTTTTTTCTTCCCATCTTGAATGCATTATGCTAGCAGGAAATGTGGGAATTAATAGAAAACATTGCCTTTTTTTTTTAGATGCATTAGCAACCCATCATCTTCAAATAGGTATTAAGTTAACTATTAACTGTAATAAGACAGAATGTATGGTCGAGAGAGAGAGAGAGAGAGACCAATGTGTGAGCTACAAATTGGAGAATCAAGCAGGTACAAAAGATTAACTATCTGGGAAATGTCATCAAAAATGATAGAAAATATGACACTCACATCCAAAAGTGCATTGGAAAAGTGAAAGATGAAGGCTAAATGAACTATTAAGAGAGGAAAATTTACAAACAAATCTATGTAATATCTAATCTCCTATATGGCAGTGAATGCTAGACAATTTTAACACAGATGAAGAAGAGACAAAATGACAAAGACATGGTTCTACAGAAGGATGCTGAGAATACCATCCATGGAGCATGTGAGCAATGTGGAAGTTTTAAGGAAAATGAGAATGTAAAGACATTTATATTTAAAATTAGAAAGAAAAAGGTGAAATTTATGGGATAGATAATGAGGAAGGAATGTTTGGAGAATTTGACAACCACAGGCAAGAAGAACAGAGTGAAACTAAAATAACCTACCTAATGAATTTTACGTAAATTGATAGCAAAGCAGGGACTAGGAGGAATGGTAATGGGACAAATATTGTACAGAGTGACAAAGGACAGGAAACTGTGGAGAACCATAACTGCACATATTCTCCAAAGGAAGATGGCACATAAGAGAATTAAGTAAGCATGATTCTGTTATTGTTTTGATGGAAGTAGTTAACTAAATTTTTATCAAATTTGTCATACTTTAAACATAAATGGACCAAAAATCAAGTTGATTGTGAGTAGAATACTTGTGACTTGGCTGGAGTTTTCTATTGCTTTTCCTTATTAAAATATTGAGTAATGAAATTGGTTCATTCTTTTTGAATAACCCTGTGCACATATATATATATATATATAACCGGTTGCTTTGCTTTTAACATGTCTTGTAATATTAAGCTACACACTTATTTCTGTAATTCGATTTTGTACCTTCAAAAATATTTTTATACACACACACACACACACACACACACACATATATATATATAATTTTATATGTATTTGTATGAAAATTTTCAGCAAAATAATCAAATGTAATTTGTATGCAATTAAGCATATTTATGGTGGGCCTATTTGGTGGAGTAACATAGAGAGCAACTCATCCTAAACCCTTAGTCATAATATCAGTGCATTGGACAATGAAATATTGCAAAATTTTTATTGAAATATGTGTCTGATATGTTGGTAAATATGATAACTGGAAAATCAAGTAAAATTGACATGTTCATCCTTCCCTATCATGATAAAAAACTGGAAATTGCTTTTTTTTTGCACAAGTCATATAGGTAAAGAGACAGCTGGATCCTTGGAGTCAATACTTAGCCTAACTTGATTCAAGGATGAACAGGTGAGAAGTGCTCTGACCTCCAAGGTCACATAAGGCTGCCACAGGTTGAATTAGGACCAAAATTGCTATTGTCAATCATGAAAAAAGAAAATTCAAATGATATTGTATAAAGTGAGCATATCCTAATTGTGGGCACTTTTAAAATAATCCATTCTGTTGAACCAAGAGATTATGTAATAATAACTGCATAATGTGCCTCTGACCCACTTATTGTACATCACACATCTCTAAAGCATTAAGACTGTTAGAAATATAAACAAATATTTATCACATTAAATTTATTGATAAGTACCTCAACAGGCTTGTCAGAATTTACTATATCTAACATATGCTTCCTGAAATGTGAGAGATACTTAGCTTTTGAAGAGTGCAGTATTCCTTGTTTTTGGAGTTGGATAAGGGATGTACTTTTTGGTAGCAAGTATGCTGTAAACACATTGTTCTTAGACAGCAGTTCAGCTCTAGGGTTGATTGAACAGTTGTCTAGAATTAGAAGAATTTTGCTGTTTTCCACTAAGTCTACAGTGTGCTCATTATTTTGTCAGGATTAATTTATTGTTCGATTTGTTTTCTATGGCTTATCAACCCTTTGCAGGTTATGTAAAGCCAGAAAATATTTTTAGACTGTAAGAATTTTTTTTTTCTTTTTATAGATAATGATTTAGTGATAGATGTCTCTCTAATTAACCCATAGCTGGGGAGGAAGTGGTGAATTCATACCTTTCCCATGGATATTTGCGCATAATTGAATGTAACAAAGCCAACTGGAATTGGAACTTGGCTCTTCAATTAACAATTCCAAGCCATTATGCCACCTGCACATCTAAGCTTACAGCATCTGGTATTCTCAAGCAGTCAACCATTTAGGTAGTGACCAGACTTGATGTTACTTAACTTAGGTGATTGTACAGGAACAGGAGTTATGGTGATATGGCCATAAGTCCTGGATTAAATTTAGTGCCAGACCATCAGTTGTTGGAAAATCAGGGTTGAACTTGTACTAAACTGATTATTAAAAAAGAATCATCTTCAAAAATTGTTGCTGGCAGTCTGAATTTGCCTGTTGATTTTGTCATAATATCCCTTATGAGTTTGGCATTTGGCATAAAATCTCAGGAATTCTATTCGTTCTGTCATTCTGCAGAAGATCCGAGTTGCAAATCGGTCTTTTATTAACTCATGTAACTTCATAGCATAACTTACATTCTATGATGAAGAACAATAAGACCAAAGCTGTTTTCTATTTGTTGATGTGATATATGATATAAACTAAAGAGATGTAAAAGTATATTGTACTGGAATTTATAAAACTACATATATGAACAGACTTCTGCATATATAACCTATTTTGAAGTTGTTTATTTTTAAACTGGAGTAGCAGAAACAATGTACATATTTGTCTCTTATAAAACTATGCAAGAAGTCAAGGAACAAGGCCAGGATTGAGCAATGAACAGCACCAAGTGTCAAGTGGAAAATACAATAAAAAGATCTACCTTTAGGGTTTTTCTGGTTTTATTGATGGATTTATTTTCTATGGTTTATCAAACCTTTGTAAGTTATTCAAAGACAAATATTTTTAGATCCTAAGAATTTTTTTTTTGTTGAGATAATGGTTTAGTAATACACGTGGAGGAGAAGGGGGGGATAAATACATTTCCCAAGGGTATTTGTGCGTAAGTGAATATAACGAACTTAATGGGAATTGGAACATGGCACATCAATTAACAATTCTGAGCCATAATCTATTACAACACCTGCATACTCAAGCATACAGCACCTGGTATTGCCAAGCAGGTCACCCATCTAGGTACTGACCAGAATCAACATTGCTTAACTTCAGTGATTGTACAGGAACTGGAGTTTCAACATGATGTGGCTGTAAGCCATTTTTTTCTGGAAACTTAAACATGTTTAAGAAGTTTGTGTGTACAATGCCCTGCAGATGTCCAACAGGAATTGATGTGCAATATGTGTGGACACTATCTTCTCTCAATGCCAGGTTTGGTAAACCACCTAAATGATGCATGGGACAAGAAGGAATCAAGCAGCTTGCGAGCAAGTTTTGCCACCACATCTACCACAGCATACCTGTCCTACATGTGGCTTAGTATATAAGTCAGCTGGTGGTTTGACCAGACATTCCAAAATACATAAAGATATATTTCAGCTGGTGACCTAGAAAGATGGATAGTTCAAGTGTCACATTTACAAACAATCATGAACAACTAAGTCTGGGCTGAAGGGTCATATATGTGCACACTATTGTGTAGTGATCGATGAAGAGATGGTATTCTTCCAACAAGAGATTGCAATCATCATACACACACATGTATCTATATATACTTACATACATTAGTTATTCAACGATCCAACTTTGGTTGGTTGATTTTGTTTAACAACATATCAGCCTGTATGTTTTATTTAATGCCAAAATCTGAATATTTTGTATGTAATTTTATGCTTTCAACTACAGATATTTCGTACATAATATTATATTTTCAGAGTAAAGGTAAGTTTTTTAGATATATATTTTGTAGGTCATAAAATGTATTGTTGGTAATTTTACTATAAAAATGTATTTTAATATTTTTTTGTGTTATTTCATTTTGCTATAAAAAAACGTATTGTTGGTCATTTTATTATAAAAAATGTACTATTTGGGAGTTCACTATTTGCCTATAACTGGGATCCTAACTAGTACTATCACCCTGGTCAAGGTGGACCTGGGATCAACAACAATTAAGAGGTGGTTCCATGCCCCTCAAAACCTCCAATCTCCCAATCAGAGGCCTTGATACTGGATGAAGTTTATCATCACACCCGGGATGAATCTCCAACCTTGAACACAGTTATTAAATACATAAGTTGTATTTATTGCAATACTTTGAAAATATATGTTTGTGGGGGGGGGGTGTAAAAATAAAAGTGTGCAAATACTACATTGGTCCTAAGCAGAAAGCAACAATAGCAGAGCACATAGATTATTCCAATCATTTGTAGAAGAGCCAATTCTTATATGAATAATCCATTTATTTTTTATGGATATTAAGCTAGTTTCTTAATAACTAGTAGAAAAGAAGTGTTTGTGTTTAAGGTTTAAATGAATATTCTGAAATTAATATCGAAGTAAATCAAGAAATGTTTGGGAAAATTAATTTGAATTTTAATCATGATTGAAAAATGAACAAAAGGAGTTATTTTTGTTTAATGTTTTTGAAACAAATTCAGTTACTCTAAGCTAAAAAAAAATTATTGGCTATAATCTGTATAATTTTCCAAGTACAACTGATGACTCTACAGATATTTAAGTATATATAAATCAATACATACACACACATATATCTATGTACAATGTTAAGTTCTATCTAGAATTATGGGTTGTTAAAAATTACCATGTGCTGTAAGTATAACAGCAGGTCTTGACAGGTGATCAATGGTAAATAGATTTGGCATTTAGGTGATTCATGTGACCTGCAAGCTGTCCACATTCATCAAATGATGTCTTTAGTTTGGGGGCCTTTACCAGGATAAATTTTGTTGTATGGGTAGCTTCTGCAGAGACAGGTGTTTTTGCTTTGAAGAAAATTTGTGTGAAAGAGATAAAGACAGAGAGGAAGTCTAGATATAAGTGATAATAAATAGATCGGGGAGGGATTATACAGAGAAGGAAAAATGAAGAGTTCAGATTAAATAAATAAAAAAATAAATAAAGTGCTAATAGAAAAGATAGTGTTTTGTTTAGAACATTCCTTAATTAGATTGAGTTTGGACATGAACGACTATAAAGAAACTGTGGACAAGTGTGTCAAGGCTGATGCTTGTAATTAGTTTCAACATGGCTAAAACTTACAAGGATTTTCAAAATCAGGACTTATGTTTAAAGCATTTGAACTCTAGGAAAGGGTTAGAAAAATGATTTTTTTTTATTTTATTTTTTTTTCTAAGGTTATGTTACTTCAGAAGATAGTTGATCATAGCCCTGCACAGATTCATTTAATACGTGTGACTTGCCATTACTTCTGTTGCCTTATCGAGTTTGTGAGAGAGAGTTTTTCTCTGAAACAAGCTGCCATACAAAGTTAAAGAACCTAGTCTACCCTGCTATTTAATCCATGGCTGGAAGGAGGGTGAAAGGATGGATTCCTATCTTTTCCTAAGAGCAGAAATGTGAAGCAAATGCCAATAACTAGGCTGGAATTTGCTTAACAATTGCACTTTTTGTGTCATTAACAATTCAAAGAACACAATTTCTATCATCATTAAAAAGAGGAAGAATTTATACAATAATAATCATTTAGATTTAATAATATTTTCTATTTCCAATATTTATTCTAAGCAAAGTAAATTTCCTTTTATAAAAAAATCATAAATTTCCTCTAATGATAAAATATCGAACTCTTCTGTTCATCAAAAAGATTGTTCCATTTTTGTTGTTAGGTAGCAGCATTTAGTTTTAAGTTCAATCAAAAAAAATTAAAAAGGGTCTGGCATTGGTTAAGAGAAATTAGTTATCCACTATGATACTTTGTAACTGTATGTTTCTTTCATGACCAGGTAAAAACAGTTACCAGTTTGCTTAGTAGTAATCACTTATCTTCCTTATTCATAAGACAATGTATTTTCAGATGATTATCATTATTGTATTTAATTCCATAAAAGGTATTTGATGTGATGGAATAACCTGCCACCCCCATGAGTGGCGACACTATAGGTGGTAACCACCTATAAGTATCCATGAGGACAGCGGACAGGAGAGTCGAGCTGGGATCTGCAAGACTAGCGACCTTCGAATAGCAGCACACACAACTGTACTGACTTGCGACGACCATGCACATAACTATTACTTCCTTGCTTGTTGTACTGGTTTCTACAATAAACCTGTTACTATTTACCCACAGTGTTTGTCCATTCCATATTCCTATTAGCACGGAATATAACAGTATTTAATTTTTAAAAATATTTAAGCACCACCCCCAAAGCATTTAATGAAAAAAGTATTTAATTTAAAAAAAGAAAAAGAATAGACATTTCGTTAAGAAAAAAGAATTTTCTTAAAAAAACAAAATAAAAGTCTTCAAATGAAAAAAAAAAAAAAAAAAAAAAAATAAATAAATAAAAACAAGGAAAAAAGATATTTCATTAAAATAGTATTTGATTTTACATTTGAAGAATCACTGAAGATAAATTATTTAAATTTTTTGTTGGCGAGGAGTAATGTTGAAAAAAAGAAAAAAAAAAAATAGAAAGAAAGTAGAGACAATGACAGGCATTTAGTTCTTAACATTAACAACTACAGTTTACAAAAATTATACATTTTGAGGAATTTATTATTTACACAATTACAACATTCCAGTGAACTTGGACAAAATATAGTCAACCATAACAGAATGTCATAAAATGCTGTCAAATAACTCTGATTTTAGATGATGGTTGTGATGCAAGGAGTTAGGAGCACGCAATAACCGGATATATTCTTATGAAGTAATTAAAGTTTCCACACCTAGCAATCAGAATAGGCAACAAACCATGAAAGACAAATCTAAAGTGTAGGGGGTTCATTTGTTGAGCTTGAAGTTCATTCAACCAGGTTATAGGGAATAAGATATTGTTGCTGGGATTAAGGGACTTTCTACTTGCATAATCTTTGAATATTAATATAAAAAATAAACACCAGTGTTAAAATTTGCTGTATATAAACCTTCAACTGATCATAAAGTAAACTACTTTTTCTGTTTGAATTTAAGGCTACATGACATTATATACAGATGAATGCTTGAAAGGAAATATATAAGTTTTAAATTTCTATTGCAGATGGAAAAAAAGAGGGGGGAGTAGCAAAAAAAAAAAAAAAAAAAAAATTCTTGGTCCAACCCTAAATTTGGTCAAATAACCAAATCAATATCAGTTTTCTCAAGAGAAAAAAAAAATAAAAAAAATTAACTTTTCATTTTTTGATTACTCAGGAAATATGTAAGCAACTTTAAAAATTCAAATGTAAAAATAAAAAAAAATTTCAATCAATTTATTACTGTGAAAATTTAAAATTTCTTCAATGAATAATTGTCAATTATTAATTTCTAACTGGTATTTCTTTCATCTTATTTCTCTTGCTTTTACATCTCATCATAAGTTTAACTTATTTTTTATTTCATGTTGTTTACAATAAACTTGCTACAAAAAGGCATTGATGGAGTAGTAGAAAACCCAGTGGGCAGTGGTAAGAAAAGCTAAAAAGAAAAGTTGATGATCTATTAAAAAAAACAAAAAAAAAAAACAAAACAAATGTTAAATTTCTAAATGTTTATACATATACAAAAACACTTCAAAATTCTTTTAAAAATACTCAGGTTCATCAGATTGTAATAAGCTTTATGATATATGATTAGTAAATATAGTTTTACTTAATAACAATATTCCCTATTGAAATTGAATTTTAAGAGATTTAAAAATATTATAAATTATTAAAATTGTAAAAAAGTGAAAACAAATCTTGAAAAAATTTTTTTTTTTCTGAAGACAACATTGTCCTTAATATATATTATTCGTAAAAGCAATTAAAAGCTACTCTAATTAAATAATGTCTTAGTTTCATTGCATTTTTTATTTAGAGCAGATTCTCATTAAGAGCCCTATTTTACAAAAAAACATTGTTGATTTAAATATATCACTATAAATTATCTTGCTGGATTTCTTGAGTTTTCATAAAATGAAGGAAGGTGAAACGCATGCAAAAACCAAATTTTACTAAGATTTTCTAAAAAAAAAAAAGAAAAAAATTTCTAAAATAATTTAATTTGTGAATAAGTCCTGAAATTTTCATTAAAATCTGACAATTATTTGATTTTTGCAAGAATTTCCAAATTAATGTGTCTTTCACAACAAAGATGCTAAAATTTGCTATGCTAATTTATAGTCCATCTGCTGACACAAGAAAAACAAGATTTTTAATCAAAATTTTGAATGTTCTAAAAAGGATTAAAAATTTAATTAAATATCCAAAAAATACTTTGATCTTTTCTTTTAATAATAAAGATTTTAACTTTGTTTTCATTAAGTTTAGAGCATTTTTTCATCATGGTATACTAATTTTTTTTCGATTTTGTGGAGGTATCAATATAAAACTGGAGAGTTCATAATATCTAGTTTATAGAAAAAAGTTAAATAAAATGTTCCTCTTTTGCATCAAAGAATAAATATAGATTCAGATATTCACATTACAAATTGCTTTCGAAACAAATTGCTTTTGGAGAATTATCAGATGAAAAATTCATTAACAAATTGTGAATCTTGTCCAAATTTCTGAGATAAAGCATTGCTTTTAATCTTTGAACAATTTCCTTTGCATCTTATTTTGTAGATTTTTATCATAATGCTCAGATTGTTTTTTATATTCTATGACCTTGAATTATAGAATATAAAGCAAAATAAAAAACAAACAAGTAGTCAAAAGTGAATAAATTTGTTATTGATTAAATTTGTAAAAATCCATAATTTTTCTATTAATGTGCACAGAAATATGTTTGGGAAATGAAATAGGACAAGCTAAGTTTGTTCAGGAAAAGATTAATATACATATACCTAAAATAAGATAAAAATAATTAACCATAGATGCTTAGGTGAGAAATTAATTCTTGCAGCTTATTAGCACTACATTTGTTGAAATTATTATATTAAAACAAAGTAGTATCATTTTTGTTTTTTTTACAACTTGCTTCAATTAAAATAAAATGAAATATATATATATATATATATATAATATTATATATATAATTAAAAAACAGACAACTTTATGGGTCCATTGATTATATTTTATTTCCCCAGGAAAGTGATTTTTTCCTGGTTTCTCAGATCACATTTCCAACCATAAAAAAATGGTTTAAAATTTACATATTTTTATACAAGCTTTTGTGGGGTAGTTTTAAGTTGATGTAAGGTGATAGAAAGAGGGGGAAGAGGAGGACAACAGATATAGTGGAAATTAGAGAAGGAATAAATATTATATATATATATATATATATATATATATATATATGCGTGTACTCATACAAGTAGTAGGAATAAAATATACAATAAACTTAGGACTCAATGCCAAAGTCAATAGAGCCTAATTATCGATAACAAAATCTGCTACTCAGAGTTTCATATAATAACAATCATCAGGCAGAAGCCGAGTAGCAGATTTTGTTACTGATATATATATTTTACAACCACAAGTCATCTTTTAACTTAAAAAACCTTAAGAATTCTACTGTACTAACCATGTGTGGCAATTAAAGTCAAAAATTAGAAAATGATCTGATTGTAAACTGGAAAATTTTTAATAAAAGTAAAACCTTACAACAATCATAGTAATATCTGCAACCTTTGTCAACAAGAATAGTTAGCCATAATAACATTTCCAGACTAAAAAGAAACTTTTGAATGAGAAATCAGAAATTATGCCGTGTATACATACTAAAAAGTTTCTTTTGTGTTCATATGAAGTGGGATAAAGACATTTTTTCCTTTAGGGATCTTTCGGCCCAATACTTCATCAGAAGGAAAATGTTGGCATAATTTATGATGAAAAAGAGATAATATTCACAGTAATAAAGAAAAAAAAAAAAAAAAAAAGAGATGAGGAAAAATTGTGGAATATGATTAAAATATATTTGTTGGTAAAATAATTTACAAATAAAAAATAAATAGTTCCACGTGAGTGTAAAATGGAAAAATAGTACTCACAAACCTCCTAAAAGATTAAGTGAGAAAATGAAATGCTCCTTCTGTTTGCACAGAGCCAGTTGATGTAATTTGATGTCGGCCACTTCAAGCACACATAAATGATGAGTGGGCCAGGCTTTGTGCAAAACCGTGAAAGAATTGTTCACATATTTACTTGCACAGTCTAGATTATCAAGCAAGTGCTAGCCAATGGCTCAGTCATTTGCAGACTAAGTCACTCTCAAAGAGTGACTCAAATCACCCAGTCTTATACTGGCATATATATATATATAGGGTGGACTCTCCTGTCATAGTCAAGCAGCTCAGTTCATAGGAACTGACATGCTAGACACCAGCACATATGATTTGATTATAGCGGTGAAGGCTTTGTGCAGAACCAACCATACTTTTTGAAGGGCTGAATACAAAGACCTAGTGCACTACATGCCACAAGGTCCCCAAACGATCCTCCACAAGTTTTGAATTCATAGTTGTCCTTCTAGATAAGTTGCCATGCAAGGCTACAGAACCCAGTCTGTCCTGCTCTTTACCTATAGCTGGAGGGAGAAGAAGAGGATTAATACCTTTCCCAAGGTTATTAGCACATAAGTGAATGTAATTGATTCAACTGGAACTTGAACTCTGCTCTCTGATTCCTCAATCCGAGCCACTACTCCACTGTGCCTACACACACACACACACACACATATATGTGAATACAGGGAAAAAAAATTAAGCATGATAGTTACTTCTTGCTTATGATCTTAAATCAACATTGCTTTCCTTTTGGATAATGGTAAGATTAAGAAAAAATACCAATAGTGTGCCTTGTCTTCATATCATCTTAAAACTTTTACAGTGAACTGTAATCTGGAAAGTTGAGATAAAAAACAAAAAAAAAATTTTCAGAGGTTTTTCTTTATTTCTTTACCTATACAGACTTCTAACATTTTTTTAATATCCATCCAGACTTGTAACATCAGGATTTTAATTTTTTTTATCATCTATGCAGACTTGTCACAGGAGTTTAAGTGAAAGAAAATGACCAGTTTTTTTAATATAATTTATCAAGAAAGAATGGATTCAAACACAGTATCAGTGAATTTTATTAATTCTGGGATTTGAAGCTTCTTTTTTTTTCCCCCCTGATACAGAGACGAAGGCATAAAATTCTTTTAGAAAATTAAGTGTAAACACACTATCAGTTAAGAGACAAGACTTATATGATGCAAGGTTGGTGATGATTATTATCAATTTAGTAATATTTAAAATATTTTTATAAAAAAATAGCAATAAAACACCTTCTTTTTCCTTAGTCAGTCTTACTTACAGATTTGGTCATGAATTCCATTTATCATCCATGCTGGGCATCACAGAATAATGGTCTGAGAGTTGTGAATAAAAAGAAATTTGAGTTAAAAATTAATTAGTAGCCATTTTGAGTTAGTTGGGCAACTAACCAGCTCCCTTCACAGGTTTCAGTAAGTATTTATTCATGCTTACAGTGTCTTGGGGAAAAGTAGCTCTGACAGAACTCATCCCTCTTGGAATCAGACCACAGGACTTGAAGACACACCTTAGTCATAGACCCATGGTCTCCAATTCCAGATTTCACAATGCTTTATATAAAAAATTAAAACATTACCACTTGTACTATTAGCGTATTGTGTGACTTATCTAAAAAATTACTCTTTAATTCCCTTATATGTTGATATGGCTGATTTTACAAGTACTGATAAATGTACAAACTGTTTGAAACCTGAATTTTTCTTTTTTGAGGAAAGTGCATCATGACCTTATGATTGTAGCACCTGGAACAGAACTTAATGGATCAAATTTGCAGTTCAGTTTCCAAAACCACATAATGATGTATTAACAGAAATTGCTTAAAAACATAAAATCTATGTATTCATATACAAGTTAAACTGGCTACATGCAATGAGAAACTGCAATTATAGAATTTTTAAAGTTTTTTTTTTTTTTATTTCTTTTTATGAGGATATTACAGTGTCTATTAATGTTTATATTAGACAATGTTGTTTCAATGTTGTATATTTGTTGTTGCAATAATACTTCAGCTGAACAATTCTTCAGTCCTTATCAGAAGTAATCACTGAGAACAAAAAGTCCAGAATACAACAGAGTCAGAAATTGATTAATATGCCCACTAGCCTAGGTACACCAAGTGCCCACATGATTCCAAATTCTACCAATGAAGTGAGTTTCCTAACATCAACTTTGCTAAGGAAAGTAAACAATGCCATGTTGAAATTTGTAGACAGGCCTATACATGCTTCCTCCTTCAGTTTCCTCACTCCCCAGCTATTAACAAACAATTTGTGCTACCTGTTTTCTGGAGTTTGGTTTCCTTTCTTTTTTCTTCTTATGGATTACATGTGATAAAGGCTGAATAATGAATTGGTTGAAAAAGTGTGTTAACAATAGCAAATATATAAAGAAGAGGTCTGAGTGTCCAAACTATGTTGGATATATTACAGACGCTGTTGAGAATCATAGACAAGTTGTTAAAGCTTAAAGGAAAAAACAGTCACATGAATTAGATTTCAAATTAAACTATTTTTCTTTTTGATAAATTCATGAAATAATGCTTCAGAAGCAAATATTCCTTTTGCATAAAAATTTACAAGAGATATTAAATTACAAATTTAAAAAGAAAAATCTAAGTTGAGCTTATATTTTTTAATGTCATGTACATTCAGGACATTCGCAATCATGATTCACCACAGATTTTTTTTTTTTTTTATTATCTGTGATTTTCATGTACTGCCTGGTTCACACTCCTTCCCCATCTTTTGAACAGGAGTAGAGTTTTATTTCTTGTTTCCAGTTTGGGAGAGGGTTGTTTCTTCTCTCTTTTGAAACTTTAATAAGAGTGGCTGTCATGACTTTCATAGAAAAATTTTTTTTTTTAAAATTCTAAGCTAATATTTTTTTTAATGCTATGTCCATTCAGGACATCAGCTAACATGACTCTCCATGGTTTCTTTTTCTTTATTATCTGTCAATTGCCATGACTTCTTGGGAAAGATAGTAGAGTGGTTTCCCGCTCCTTTCACCATGATTTTGAATTCACAGTTGTCATTCACCTAAACTAGGTATGTTTATAGATGCCATCTCCTTTCAGAACAGAAGTGATCATGACTCTCCACCAATTCCTTCTTTATTATTTCAGAATTGCTCTAACTTCTTGGGAAAAGACAGGAGTAGTTTCTTGTTAGCTTCTCTATAGTTTGGAATTCAGAGTCTTCCTTGTCTTAGACATGTTGCCACTCAAGACTAGAGAACACAGTCTACACTGTCATTTAGCCCGTGACTGAAGGGTGGAGAGAAGAGATGGTTTTATGCCTTTCTCATGCTGACATATCTTTAAAAAAAAAAAAAAAAAAATATCCAGTTTATAAAATAAAAAAAAGTGTCATATAGAAATCCAGAGGTAGTAACAGTGAACAACATTTGTAGATAATGTCTCAAAAACAAGACAACTGCAAAAGAAAAAGGGCTTGTTCTCATATTATCACTGAAGTTAAGCAACTTCGAGCTTGGTCATTACCTAGATGGGTAACCACTTGGGAATACCAGGTGCTGTGAGCTTAGATGTGCTGGTGGTGTTATGAATAATGCTACAGAATTGGAAACTTGAGAACAGAATTCCACTTCCAGTCAAATTCATTATATTCACTTATACACAAATACTCTAAAGAGAAGTATGAATCCACCTCTCCTCCCCCACCCCCCAGCTAAGGGTTAATTTGTAGGTTTTTGTATTATTAAATCATTATCTCCAAAAATTTCTTAGTCTAAAAATCTTTTCTGGCTTTAAATAACCTGAAAAAGGGTGATAAGTCATAGAAAACGAATAAAACAATGAAATACTGATTAGCTACACAGGCATGTCTTTTAGATTTACTTACATTCATGGAATATAAATGTATAGATATCATGTCCACAAAGTGAGGGAACAGTTTATATATTGATTATAATATAGAATTGATCCCCCTTTTTATATCAACATTATAATTTATTTATCAAATTCTGATTAGGTATGAGTCCACCTCTTCTCCCCCAGTTATGGGTTAATTAGTAAAACTTGTATCAGTAAATCATTGTCATCTCCAAAAAAATTCTTACAATCTAAAAAATATTTTCTGGTTTTAAATAACCTGTAATAGGTTGATAAGTCGTAAAAAACAAATCAAAAGAAAAAATAATAGAAAGTAATAAATTGCCGAAACTATTGAATTCCTTTAAAATATCACTGACTTGACAAGATATTTGCCATATATTTTATAACAGTTATTACAATTTAACATTTGATATCTATTAAAAAAAACAAAAATGGTTGTTTTAGCTAAAACTAATGAACAGTCTGTAAGATAACACATATGAAATACAAGTTTAATCAGGAATGCAGAAAGAGAGTCACTTGTTTACAAAAGACAATTCAATTCTGCTGGATAGAGAGAAAAATAAATAAAATTCCTATATTGCAGCAAAGTGTTGCATTTATTTGCAATGAGATTTCTTAGCAATTGTTGTGTAGCAAGCTGAAAGGTGAAAAAAAAAAAAAAGGTCACGGAGAACAAAAGATGAAGAGATAAAAATTTTGTGTTTGTGATTTTATTCTTTACCTGACACTAAACCGTTAAAAGCAGCTGCATATAAAATGGTTCTCTAAGTACTTTTGTTGAAACTAGCTTTTTTGATTTCAAAGAACACAAGTTAGTGATGTTTTTGTCTATTTTAGATTCCTCATTTTAAGTGTTTAAAGTCAAACCAATAACTAAATTTTAAACTCCAAGTGAATTTTAAGTACCAACCTTCCATAATGCATATGTAGATTGCTTGAAGCAAAAAAATTACATATAAGAGGATGTATATTTGAAATAACACATTTTACAAGTATATGATTTACTTTAAAAGAAGTAATATTTAGTTGAAACGGCTAGATGTAACTGTAAGTTCATGCTAACAGTTTTTCTATCACACTTCTTGCTTGCGGAACTCTTCCAGCTTCTTGCTTAACAGTCAACTTTGATTATCAAAAATTTAAATGCAATGTCAATCATTATCTTTTGTTTTCTTAATTCTTGTTTTATTGTTATTTCTCCTTAAGCATTTCTTTTTCACTCATATTCTCTAACATTCAAAAACTGCTGGTGTCTTAATGGCTTTATTGAAAGGAGTAGAAAAAGAAAGAAAGAAAAAGAATTAACTATTTGATTTCACACCATTTTTTTAAAGTAAGAATAGAGAAAAATGGTCTATCAAATTTGGTACATAGAACAGAAAATCATGTCTGTTTTGTTAATTGAATCTACCTGGACAAAATGAGGCCTGTTTTGAAGTGCTATTTTAAAATCAATTAAGTACCCTTTATTTCAACATTTTTAAAATCATTTCCTTTCAAGGAGGCAATAAAGTCACTAAGACAAGGGATTACTGAGAGTGAAAGAGAAAAATATTGAGGAGAGAGAGAGAGAGAGAAAACATTAAAAGATTAGGATTCAAAGAGACATATGATGATAATGATGACTGTGCTGACTTATTATATTATTATATTATACAGTTATTTTTATAGAGTGAGATTCTAATTACCGATGAAATCACAGTGCTGTTTTAGCTTGTCTTTTCTTAGAATTTCTAGAAACTGCTTCTTTCCAAAATATTTTGCCAAAATAATCACCACTTTTATGATATATTAATGATGATAATTATATATATGAGAGAGAGATTACAAAGAACCAGGTATGGCTCTGTACCCAAAACGATTTAAATTTTGTTTACTTGAGATCTTAGAATAAAAATAATTCTGCACTTTAAAACCTTACTAAGAATAGAACGTCTGTTAATTTATTGAATGTATTTTGAAAGATCATCTCTAAATAGGTAAAGTGGCTTCATTTCTTGCATACTAAATAACCCATTGTTAATAAATGATTTATTTGATGATACAGGGTTGGATAAGATCCAAGGCTCAAACTGATTCTAGAATAGTTATTTTGCTCACATATGGATTAGATTTTGAAAATTCCAAATAAAATGCTTTGAGAATCAGTTTTTAATTATTCATACAGAATTTTCTTTATCACTTAAATGTTATTTTTAGTGAATACCCATATTTGAGTAGATGCTGTGCTCTTTATATTTAAAAAGAAAAAAAATATATTATCATCTAATGGCCAGAATATTAAAGAAATCATATTAAAGAAACATATACACTCTCTGGCAGGATTCAAACTTGAACCCCCTTTGGCAGGAGGAACCTGATCTGACATGCTTATACTGACTCAGCCACAAAGGACATTTCCAATCAAGCAAGGCTGAATAGTGCAAAATCCTTACCATCATAGATCCTTGAGATTTTTGAGAATCCATACAGAGTTGTGACACGTTTCACCAACATAGCAACATGGAGTATATAAGATGTAACAATGAAAAATTTGATATTTGGAAAAAAAAAAAAGATATATATATATATATATATATATATATATATATATAAAATAGTAATGATAGCTGGCCACTTGTATTCGAGGATACAAGTCTACTAGGGTGGCGAGCCAATCCCTATTGCAGATGCTTGCTCAAGCACATTTGTGTTTGTTCAACACCCACAGAGCCAACCTGTGGTTTATACTGCAACTATTCTAAGCAGACCTTAGCTACAGTTTCTGGGAGAGAGGATTATCTAGCATGATCAATAGTCTGAACAAAGCCAGCACACTCAAACCCTCGGTCACGATGACTTGTGACTTCGTGTTAGCACAGCTACCAACAGCCCCCAATTGGTCTACCCAATTTCACTCAACTGGTGGTATGGTTCAACAGTGGTATTGGGTCAACTGGTTGTATGTTTTCCAAGGACTTTCCAAACGTGTTGCACGTTCGGATTGCCCCCTCCAGATCGATAACATCAGGAAGTCTAACATGGTGAGATTTGAACCCAGGTCTCATGGTCAGAAAGCAAATACTTGGCCACATTACATTTTATATATATATATATATATATATATATATATATATATATATATACACACACAATCACTATTGTGCTAATTATCCCGACCACTGACAATGCCCAATTTATATATCTACTATATTTAGCTGCTTATAACTTCCCCCCACCAAATATTCCCAAAAATCACCTTGCATCCTATAAATTGAAGATCAGTTTCAGTGGTATCAAGCATACTAACTTCTCTTCTAATTATTACATTCTAAATAGTTACCATAAATTTGGTACTTTTTAGTCTGTGATGAATTGGTTATGATCAGTCAAGTATTCTTGATGAAATATGCTGTTTAATTGGTAAAATTAGGGATAGTAGAGAGGGCAATGAAGTATAAAGAAAATACTTTTCCAAACTCTTTCTACAAAATTTTGAGGTGGGACATTTAATGCATTGGAGATGAGCTACAAATACTGTAATATATTTTTATAGTAAAATTAATTCATAGATAAAATATTTTTCCATATAAATAACTTTTAATTTGTCAGTAATGCTTGATCTAATGTTATCCTGGCTATGAACAAACACTTTTACCTCTTTGGCAATCCAATTTCTTTGTAAAATTATTTGCCATGCTATTTTACAATAAAATCATTAGCAATGCATTTGCATGATTGGAAGCAAGAGTACTGATGCTCTACTTACAAAATGGTGAAAAAGGTTACAAAACCATTTTCACCATAGTTTTAAAGCATCAACAAATTGGTTAACAAGTTGTTCAGACTGCTTATTTTTGTAAATTATAAAAATCAAAACAGATTTATTCTAGTTTAAAGGAGAGAAAGGCAAAATGAAAGAATGCATTTTATTAGTGTGATTCTAAAAGGCATACATTCTTTATCATCCATGTTTTTTTCCATTTTTGAAATGAGCAAGTCATCTCTACAAGATGATATAGACAATATTCTGACACAAAGAATTCAGGTCCAATTAAAAGAAAAAAAAATAATCATATCATACATTTTTATTGATTTGGTTAAAAAAAAAACAAAAAAAAAAAAACACTCAATGCTTTTTAACATCACACCAACAATTTACATTGTATCTATAATTGACAGATTTTGTAAGTAATGCCGACTTTAATTCATTTATTGTATTGGGTAATTTTCTTATATATATATATATATATATATATATATATATGAAATGGATTAAATCTGATATGTTGTTATTTTTAATTTATTTTGTTTTTTTAACATTATTTATGAAGGATGCTCATATTCAAGTAAAAGTTCATTTTTTATTTTTATTTTAATTAAACAGTATTTTTTATCCAACTGCATATACCAGCCTGAATATTTGAGAAATATTTTCAGAAAAATATGCGTCCTCTGGCAGGAATCAAACCTGCATCCTTTATGGGAAACAGTCATTGAATTTGACGTGCATAACCACTTGTCCATGTAGAACTTCTGGTCAAACAAAGCCCAAATAGTGCCTTTTGAATAAATTATCTATATGTTAGGATACGATACAGAGCAGATGTGGAAGTTTCGAGAATTGTCAAAGATTGTGTGTCTAAAAGGCAATATCAATACACACGTCAGATGCATTTTTTGACAAGATTTCTTGAATTTTCAGGCTGGTAAATGTAGTTGTATAAAAAATACTCTTCAATTAAAAAACAGAGCTTCTACTCAAATATGAGTATCCATGAAAAATAACATTTAAATAAAATAAGTTAAAAATAACAATATGTTATATATATATATATATATATATATATGAGAGAGAGAGAGGACCAGTTTTCAATATCAGCACCTAATGTTGATATCTGGCATCCAGTGTTACTGATGAGGTACAAAAACACACACACATATATAATTTAATTTGTATAAATTTTAGATCTGTTTATACTACATAAAGCACTGTTTTATTAACACCAACACCCAGTGTGTTGTGTGTGTGTGTGTGTGTGTGTGTGTGTTAGGAAGAAAAGACAAACCACAAATGTTTTTGGTTAAAATATGTATTTTTTTTACGTTTGCGGTTTCTCTCATCTTTTTAAAATATATACTTTTCTCTTGTTGAAACAACTACAACTTCTTTCTTATCTGTCTCATATATATATATATATATATATATATATATATAGTTAGTACAGGTAATAGATCTGTTGGTATATAATCCAGGTGGATCCTAGTAATAACATTAAAACTGATCCACAGAGAGCTCAATGTCATTATTATAACAGAGCATATATATATTTTTATGGCAAAAACCAAATTACCTTGTTTTTACCATAAAAAATTAATTATATATATTTTTAGTCAAATATATATTGTTAACTATAACAGACAATGAATGTCTATTATGTTTTATCATGAGCCATTCTAAACCTCATATGACTGTTTTAAGTTCGTGTGAAAAGAAAGACAAAAATTGTCCAACATTTGGATATTGTGCTGTTCCTTGATCTAAGCTTTTGGCTCAAATGAGCCATCTTCAGAGTGGTTATATGGACATTTAAACAACGATATTCACCATCAAAGATAATATTCTGTTATGTCAACATAGAAGACTGCTATGTGATGATAACAGTTGCGGAATAGTAGACGCAGGTCATAAATTCATAATGCAGTTCTATGATGTACCACATCAGAGACTGAAATATTAACAACAGAACCCAGATGCAAAGTAATGTGTTGTGACTAGTTTGAAGTGTAATTTTGTTGAGTGTGGGTTACTTTGATTTTATGTAGATGGCTTCCAATATCCAAAGGTTCTTTTTACTGTGTGTATGTGTGAGTATTGTCATGTTATCAACTAATATCTGTCTAATATTATGTATATGGTTATGTCTTCCTAAGAAATGGTGTTTAATAGAACTAAGATCAGAAAGGTGACAGGTAAGTCTACAGGAGAGTGTGGTTGTAGTAAAACCAATAAATGTAGTGCATTTATTATTAGTATCAGAGATACAATCTCTGAACTGGCATGTAAATTGATACACTATATTGGTTTTTTTGTAGCAGATTTAGTTGTGTGTAGTGTTATGAGAGACTATGAGGTCATAATGGGTTTAACATTTCTACCTATTATGTTTTTGAGTGTTGTTTTATCATGTTTGTAATTATTATGCATTTGGTTACAATAGTATAAGTTAATAGTATTATGTTTATTTTGACGTACATTATTATTATTATTAATATTATCAATTATTAAGTTTATTGAGATACATTTTAATTTGTTGATCAATGATGAAATTAGGAAATCCATTATTAACAAGTGTTTGTTTAATGTTATGTAATTATTTATAGAATATGGTTTTGGAAGAAGATATTTTTATGCGTTAGATAAATTTTTTTTTATAATGGCTAACTTATATCATTATATATAATTTCTTCAAATGTTATTTTTAGTCAATGTCCATTTGAGTAGAGGCTCCATTTATTTTAAATGGTATTTCATCAAACAGTTTGTGTACTAGAGAAAACTTTAAGACAATGACTTCTAGTAAGTTTTCTCGAGTATACAGGCTGGTAGACAAAATAAATACGGTCTAAAATAAACGGAGTGTCTACTCAAATATGGGTATCCAACAAAAATAATATTTGAAGTAATGAAAATATGTTAGATTAAAAAAAAAAAAAAAAACATTAATTCTTCATATATATATATATATATATATATATATATATATATATATATATATATACATACATACATACATACACACACACACACACACACACACACACACACACACACACACACACACACACACACATCTTGGTTAATGTAGTAGATAGACAGTACTCATATCTTTTGATCTGCATATGATAAAAAAAAATTATTTAGCCAAAGAAAACAGGCTTTGTTTATTATTGTCTTCGATGTATCAACAACAACAATAAAAAAAAAATTACATTCTGATTTCAAAAGATTTAACCTTTTAGGAGTGTCTAACAAAGTAACTTAGAAGTTTCTTTGTTCTGCAGTAGCTGATAAAACATGACTATTCATGGTCTTCTTATTCTGGCAGTCAATTCGATGGTGATTTGAAACAATTTGTAGATCAATGCTCTGAGAAGGTAGTGAAAGCAATCAATGTCTTAGATTAGCTCAAGAGATATTTTTTTGCCAACTGGACATCACACAAAAAATATCCAGTTGCCAAGTAGGTAAGGAACTAAATTTTCAATCTTGAAAATTTTAATTATTCTTCTACAACTTTAGGAATCTGAAAAGAATTTAATTCCTTTTCTAATTGGTAGCTAGATCCCTGTTAAAAGGAATTTGCTATTCACAGAACATTTTTAAATTTCCTTTAAGGAAAAATATTTAAAAGAATGTTAATATTCCCAAAAGTGAAAAAAAAAAGTAATGTAAAACTACACACTGTCATTTTGAGAGGAGCCATCATTATTCTGAAAATTGTTCAAATTATTGATTTTTTTTTTTTTTGCTGTTTGTTGCTATCACATTTCAGCCAATAGATTCTGTGGTGTTTCTCAGATGTACACTTCATAGAATAGTCATTGAAACATTGTGCTAATAACAAACCAAGCTCAAAAATGGGTTCAATGGCTGGAAGAGCTCTGGAACCTTAAAAGTCATAGATTCAATGCAAAGGAACACCCCCCACCTCACAAAAAAAAAAAAAAAAAAAAAAAAAAATGTCAGGAATCCTAGTAATCGGCACCATAAAAATTTCTGAAAAGTTTTTTTTTTTTTTTTAAATTCATTAACTAAGTCCTGAATTGTTGGTCTTTTAGATGTACTAAATAATGAAAAAAGAATCTTTTTAATATATATATATATATATATATATATATATATATATATATATATACACACACACACAGTGCAATGGGTAAATTGCTGCCATTTTATATTTTTAATTTTGCGCATGTGTTTGTTTTTTATTTTGTCGACTACACAGTAGAGTAAGGTTAGTTGGGAACGGTCTGTGAGAAAAAGAGCACCATGATGCAATTGACTCTGCCATAAGTTTGGAAATGGCATGCTGTACTGCTTGGCATTCGCATTGGAAGTTCCAATACAAACATTTCAGTGTGTTTGGCTGTCAATATAAGGACAGTGCTGAGGATTTGGAAAGAGTTGGATGAGTATTGGTGATTACGAAGGTATGGCAGCTAGAAAAATTGATTGTTCTGATAAAAAAAGAATACCCAAATTTGTTGGTGAGGGCCTCAGACTCAACATGGAGGTCTACATCAAGTACCTTGAGGAGGTAGTGCTGCTCCAAGTCAAGAGGCTGGCCGCCGCTGGTTGACTATATCTGGCACCAGGACTCTGCACCATGAAACACAAGCAGGAGAACCCAGTCATGGCTGTCAGATAATTTCTGCAATCACATCACCCCTTCCATCTAGCAACCTAACTCCACAGACTACAACCCTCATGATTTTTATGTGGGGTGCAGCTGAGCAAGAGATCGACAAAACTCCTTGTAACACCAAAGATGAAATGAAGGAAGGATTATAGCAGCATTCATCAACTTAAAGAAGGAGACAATCCAGAAGAGTTGCAGGAGATTTCAAAGCCATCTAGAGGCCATGGTTGAAGCCAATGGCAATTTTATTGAATGAATTTACTCTTTAGTATTCCAAGATATTTTGTGTAGTTTTGGTAAATATATGTTAGATTGAGATGCTAATGTTATTTTCATTTTTGCATAATTTAGATGACAATTGATCCATCACACTATACATATATATATATATATATAGATATGGCGTGTGGGAGATAAAATCGTCTCATTTATAAACACTATATAAGCTATGATATCATGAGTAGTATATATAAAATGAATATTTCAGTATTTTCCGACACACATATATATATATATATATATATATATATATAGTGGAATCTCCTATCATGAATGATAAACGAGGGTCAGCATTAGATGTTGCCTTTCGTTTTACACTTATGCATGCTAGCAGGGGCTACTATGAAGAAAATCAGGTAAGGGAATGGTATTTCATTTTTGCTTTCTTAAGTGTGATACTCACCCAGCCTTGCTGCAGGCGACAAAGCCATACTGACAGATGAAATTTTTTAAAGCAGGATATATGTATAAGCATATAAAGGGTGTTGCAATAACTTGGAATGATTTTAAACTTAATTCACGTTTAAACTCAAGTTATTGAAACTATAACTATATATATATATATATATATATATATATATATATATATATATATATATACACACACACACATACATACACAAGTATAGGATTGGTGTATACAGAATAAATTCCAATAACCAATAATTACTATTCTTAAAAGAGTGCTCAATACAGAGTAGAGCAGATATAATTATTTAAAAATTATAACATAAATATGTTATAAAATCACTACGAAAATAACCATTTTGCATCACTTAATAAGACACGAGAGGTGTTGAAACAAAATGGCTATTTTTGTAGTGATTTTATAACATATTTATGTTATAATTTCTAAATAAATAATTATATATATATATATATATATATATATATATATATATATATATATACACACACATTATCCCTCATCAGTAGCACAACTCGGAGATTATATATATATAAAATAAATAACAAGGCAAATATTTATAAACACTCGATAAGCTCAGCCCCATTGATATTACTAAGGAAAGTACAACTAAAACCGATCAACAAAGAACCAGAACCACAAAGACAAGTATAACAAAAACTGTCAATCAAAAAATGCCTATCAAAATTGATTTAATGAAACTAAGAGAGCATAAATGAACAAAAATATGAGGAGATTGATAAACAAATGGGAACTGAAATCTTTAAAAACTATGGAGATTCACTAGATGACATTTATAAACAATGGAAACAATAATGTGAGAACAAGGAATTATTTCACTATGAAGATGGGAGAAAAATGAAAACTGGTTCTCAAACTATGAAGAACAATTTAAAATAGAATACAGCAAAGAAAATCTGTTTTAAGAAAGCAAACAACAACCATATAAAAAAAACTACACAGACACCACGCTACCCCAACATTGATGTCATCAAAGGAAATCACACTACAGACAAAATTATGCCCAAACATTTGACAGAAGTTAAAAATCAGAAATTCTCCAAGACAACTACTATCATTTCAACACATAAATAAACTAAGGGGAGATAACACAGCCAGATGTACATGAAGAAATTCCTGACAAAGCTAGTACCACCCCAGAAAAAACAACTACAAAGAAAATATAATGTAACAGAACAACAAACAGAAACTACAACTTTAGAGAAAACAGACGACACAATTGGAACTATAGAAATAACCCCAGACTGAAGCAAAACCAACATGTATCAGAGACAGAACAACAGATACAATACAGAAATACACAATAATGACAAATACAACATAAAAAATATGAAAATTAGAAACAATATAGAGGAATCCCACCCTAATAACCATTTTTTAGAGAGAAACCAGAAGTATATGGACATGGGATGGTCCACAACCACAACAAACTGAAAGTCATCAACCTTTCACAAAAATCATTAACACCTACACAAATAGATATCCTATGTAAAGGGTTAAAATTCATGCTACCATCCCAAAAACCAAATGTAGCAGAAATAAAAGATGATCTTTCAGAATTCTGTAGAAGACTAAGGCTAGGAGAACAATTTTTTGAAGAAGAAGAAAATGATAAATAGTAAAAAACAAAAGATTATCAACCCCCAAAAGGCAAAAATGCAGCTCTTGATGAATTCTGTAATTACACCTTGAGCTTCTCATTTGACAAACTGGAAATGCCCCAAAGAAAGTTCAATTTCACCAGACAACAATAGAACCAACAATCTAAAACTGGACAAAATATTGTTATAAAAGAAGCTGATAATGGAGGTGCAATTGTTATTATGGATACAAAACGATATACAAACATCATGCAAAATATGCTACAGAATGATACCAACCACACAAAGTGATGAAAAACACTCACTAATTTAATACATCAATACAGAGGCTGTCTAACTTCTAAGGAACATGACTATCTTGCCATGATGTTTTAGATGTAAAACAAGCAATCTTTATGGACTACCTAAAGTACATAAAAAGAAACTCATTAATGAAACATGCAATATAACAAAAGCCGATTGTGTGAATATACCCGCACCAACCAACCTAAAACTAAGACCTATAATAGCAGACCCAATTTGCGAGACATACTACCTAAGCAATTTTCTAGACATTCCATTGAAACCTCTCATCAAACACATTCGGAGCTTCATATGAGATGATGTAGATTTTCTCAACCATCTACCCAATAAGGTAACCCGTAATATTTACATAGGTCCACAACATTCATTGAGACTATGTAGCAACATCCCACCCAACTACAAAATAGAGACCATTAAATACTGGCTAGAAATATTCCCTCATGACCTACCAAACCATATCAATGGAAATTTCATCATAGAAAGCCTTGAATTCACCTTAAAAAACAATTATTTTCACCCTACCATCAGGAACAGTCATGGGGACAAAGGTTGCACCAACATGCGTCAACCTAATCATAGGATACCATAAACTAAAAATCTATAAAAGAGCCTTGGAAATCTATGTGAATGACTTCAGCTACTACAAAAAAGAAAACTGGAAAAGATATCTTGATGACTGTTTCATTCTGTGGAATGAAAATCTTGATAAACCAAGGACATTCCAAGCATCCAGTAATAATATAAATCCTAGAATCCAATTTACTACGGAGGACAGCAACAAAAAAAAAAAAAAAAAAAAAAAATTCAGTTTTTAGTCATATTAATAACAAAAAAACAAAACAAAGAAAACACTAAACTAAAAACTGACATATATTTTAAACGTATGGACTCTTAACAGTATCTCCTTTTTGCATCTTCCCATCTGAAACATACTTGTAACGACATTCCACTCAACCTAGCCAAGCAAATCTGCACAATAGTCTCAAACACAAGAGACTGCAGACTAGATGAGATGGAAAAAAATACTCATCAAGAGTAAATACTCTCAAAGTTTAATCAATAATAGCATTGAAAAAGCAAAACAGATTAATATCCACACACTCCAAGAATCAAAAAGAAAAAATAGATCATTCCTTATACCTCAACTTTCAACCCAAAGAATACAGAAATCTACATCTACCAATCTTATGAAAGGACAAAAAATTGAAAAACCTATTACAAAAATCAACCAAAATCACTAAAATAACATCCTGACAAGCACAAAAATTAAAGAGCCTTAGCTGAAAAGATGCACCTGACCTCTCTGCAGAGGATGCAATTACCTATTAGAAGGCCACAAATTTTGCTTCAAAGATAGATCCAAATTCAAAATTAAAAACAATACATAATAACATGCAAAGGTTGCCATGAACATTGCAGACACTGACAAAGGATGACAGTTCATCGCCAATAATTTAGGGATCCCCACATCAAAAAATACCCCTTAGCTAACATATAGGGGAAAGCAGAGGATAAAATCTGCCAAATTTTAATATCTTCCCATTCTACTAAAGCCTTGACAAGACCAAACAAAAGCGTATTAATAAAGAAACATTTTTTTTATCAGCAACTTTAAACCAATACCCAATTCATTGTATAAGCCAGTCATGTCCCTCAAAAAAGATTCTATCATATTTTCCTTACCATAAGTGACATATAAAACCAGTTACAACAGTTGATTTTTTCAGTTGTTCAAGGCATAAGCCTCAGTACTTGGGAATATAAACATTTACAAACATTTTGAAAAGCTAAAAGCAAAACCAGTTAAAGTAAAACAATTTTTTTTCTGAAAACCCACATGCAAGTAAAACAATTTTAAGATTTCTCTGTAAAAAATACATGTATTATAAATATTACATATAAATATTAGGTGTTTTTCCAAATCTTATTTTCTCTTTCTCATACATATACACACACACACAAATTTTATATATATATATATATATATATATATATACACACACACACACACACACACACGCATCTATTGCTAATAAATTATCTTTGTTTATGTTTGGATATGAAACTGTGTTCAGATATGAAAAACCGAGAGATCATTGACATGGAAAATTTTGCTTGGAAGCATCAAATTTGACCACCAGACTGTCTGTCTCTTCATGGCCAAAGTGGTATAGGTGCACTCGGTTAAACGGTGGCTCTCTCTACCATGAGAGATGCAGGTTTGATTCCCGCTGAAGAGCACAAATTTATCTTTAAAGACTGGTTGAAATTTCAGGCTGGTAAGTGAATATAAATAAATATACTGTTTAATATATAAACAGGGTGCCTACTCAAATACACTTATCCACTAACAATAATGTTTAAAGGGATACAAGTCTGTTGGATTTATAAAAATCTATTACACACACGTGTGTGTTTTAAGGTATGCTATATTTATGAGTAAAAGTGATATTAGGGATAGAACATAATGTACATGTGTAAGTGGACACTGGGGTGAACAGTGACAGTCTGTTTCATGTGTTATTGCAATCTTCAGACTATGTCCTATATATGATAATTTTATATGGGATCTGCATACATTGTACTGCTTATCAGTATGCCAAGTTCAAATTCCAGCTGAGGGTGTTGTAATCACTTTCATATAAATCCTCTTGGAGAGGGTATTAATTCATCTCTCTCCCATCTAGTGATTAATAGCAGAACAAACTGGGCTCTTTTGCTTTGCAACTAGTCTAAGTGAAGGACAACAGAATTCAAAACCAGTTGGGTTACAATTCTATACTAATACAATTCTTATATATATATATATATATATATATATATATATATATATATATATATGTATGTGTGTGTACATGTATAATTCTCCCCACCTCCCATAAATAAATTTACTGCTCATAACAGTATGGTATAAATATCGATATTTAAATTTTAAGCAGTCAGCTTTCAATTAGCACCTGATGATTGCATCATGCTTGAAAGTCAGGAGTTGTGCTATCAGTAAGGAAGAAAATGTACATTTATTATTTTATCAATTTTAGGTCTGTTATTATGCATCATGCAATGCCTTATTACTACCAGCACTCAAAGTGTGATAATATATATATATATATATATATATATATATATATATATATATATATATATATATACACACACACAAAAATTTCAACTAATGGATTAAGATTTTCCCATGTGAAATATATAAGGCTGTGTGTGTGTGTATATATATATATATATATATATATATATATATATATATATATATATATATATTCCAATCTCCAGTTTATTAATGTTTTCTTTAATAAGATTCAATAGTAGATATAAAGACAGAGATGGACTTGTTATGTACAAGCAACCTTTATTTACAGCAGATTTCAGATATTTCAATCTATTTCTATTTTATAAAAGCATATTGTTTTAGAATAAACAATGCTTGCATTGTCATTGAAAACTGTTTTTGATGCAGGATTTTTAATGATTTAGAAAATTAAAAAAAAAACAAAAAAAAAAAACACTTCATATTTTAACATCAATAAGTAACAATTTTATAAAAAAAATAATTTCTACCATCCTATTTAATAATCTTGTAGAGATTCATTCCAAAACTTTTGTCTTTTGTTTATACAAACACGAGTTTAACCAGTCATCAAACATTTTGCAAATCTAGTTTATTTAAAGTCACTTACCAAAAACTTTAACCTGTCCTATTTAAAAAGGGAAAAATTATCCAATAAATTCCATAGAAAACATTCCCATGCAAAAAATATTAGGCACTCATTTTTAATGAATAAAGGGTCCATTATCAAATCACACTAAAAATAACAGTTCTTGTTCACTTACCAAAGTTAAGCAGCATCAAGACTGGTCAGTACTTAGATGGGGGAGGGAGGGTCCCACTTGGTAACACTGTTTCCTGTAAGCAACCCCCTACAAGCTGAAATATGTTTCAGTTTTAAATAACCCACAAAGGGTTGATAAGCCATAAAAAAAAAAAAATCTATCAGACAACATATTAATTTATGCGTATGCTAACAATTTCAAAGATTACAATTATCTTCTGGGGCAGATAAAAGTACTGAAGAGAAATAGATTCTGTTACACATGAATTGATTCTGCAATATCGTACATCATATTAATTAGAGTATTCAATAATTTTTTTCACTTCTTACAAGGCCCAAGAGTCACTAAAGGTATCTACATTTAGAATATTTGCCCCTTTTTAATCTTGGTGCCTATTTGTTTAATTTCAAGGATTGAGCTTTGATTGATTGATTCATTTTCTATGGCTTATCAACCCGTTACACATTATTTAAGGTCAGAAAATATTTTTAGATTCTAAAATTTTTTTTTTTCTTAAATTCCATAACAAATAATGGTTTACTGATACAAGTCTTACTAAATAACTAGAGTTAAAAGAGATGGATTCATACCTTTCCCATTGGTACTTGCATATAAGTGAATATAACGAACCCAACAGGAATTGGAACTCGGCTCTCCGATTAACAATTCCAAGCCATTATCCATTACACCACCCACACATACAAGCTTACAGCACCTGATACTCCCAAGCGGTCACCCATCTAGGTACTAACCAGTCTCAATGTTGCTTAACTGCAGTGATAATATGGAACGATCAAGCTTTGAAGAGAGGTACATAAAACTAGTTACAGTTTTTTTATATTGTTTATTCTTTCTTTATAATGAATAAAGAAAAAATAAAGCTTATGATTAATAGGTTTATGCAGTCAATATATGCAATGGCAGATACCATTGATTGTGTGGAAAAGAAAAAATCTGAGTTCAAGTCAATTATTAAAAAGGAAAAAAAAAAAAAAAAAATACAAAGAAATCATGGAACTAAGAGCGGCACACAAAGAAAGTTGTGTTCTCTTTCTGCACCATGACAAAAAGATGATTATCCAATGTACAATATTAAAAATCAGTCTCCAGTTGAAAATGGATTCATTTGTTTTACTTTTTTTTTTTCCAGCTTAACTTTTTGCAGGTTATTTAAAGCCTGAAAATATTTTTAGATTGAATTTGAATTAAGAATTTTTTTTAGAGATAATGATTTACTGAAAACAAGTTTTACTAATTAACCTATAGTTGGAGGAGAAGAGAAAAAGAAATTATAATGTGGATATAAAGTGCGTGTGAGTGTGTGGGTCAATTCTACATTACAATAATTATATAAAATGTTCCCTCACTTTATGGCCATAATAGTTTCTATATATTTATATGCCAGAGAATGTAAATAAATCTAAAAGACATGCCTTGATGTTGCTTAAAAAATGGTGTATCAATGTGATATGGCTATAAGCACATTGAAATTTGATTAAATATATAAAGTTTTATGTGCCTAAGTGTGTATAAATATTACACAGAATTGTGATAGTACATTATTTGCATTATTTGGACTATTGTCCTCATCTTTGTCGCCATATTTATTAAGTTTCAGTCGTTGTACGCTCCGGTCTTCTTCAGGTGGTTGGAATGTTGAACTGAACCTGGTAGACTGTTCTAGTTCCATGTGCCATGTTTAATGGATGTCAGTTATCAGTTATCTCCTGTTAATTTTCCCCCTGAAAGTTCTCCACTGCCTTAACTGTTTATTGAACTCACACTCTTTGGGTCCTGTCACTGGATCTAACTAACAACTTTATCCACAGTGCCATGTGTCCTTGAGGACATCTGTGTATGAATTTCTGGGTATTATAAACCTAATGTCTTCAGCAATCATTTTTTACCAGTGCTCGTATTGCAATTTTTGTTATTATCACTTTTCTCTGGCACTCCTTATTACTGGTTCCCATATTGTATTCATTTCTATGCTTGGTCAGCTCAGGAGATTTTTGTGGCCTAGCATATGTGCTGATTCCCTAAGTTTACAAATTTTTCAATGGTGTTCTTTGTCTATGATCTCAACCTGATCCCACAGAGGGCAGTGATCATTAGTAAATATTTATTAAAGACATTAATTGAATATTGCTGTCACATTTAGTCTGGTGATTCTTCTATATATTTAGAGATTCTTGATATAACCCAAAAAGAAGAATATGCAATGTTATAGGTTCTGAACTGGTATCTCAGCTTCAGTTACTTTCCCACTGCTGTAATATAGCTTCCCTGTGCCTTTTCTATAAATATTTTAATAGCAATTGCTTTAATGAGCTTTCTTCCCTTGGTAGCTCGATTTTAAAAATCTAAGTGCAGTACTATGTTGGCAGCTAAGTTTCATCATTTTGCAATTGAAATGGGTAGATGCAACCAAGTTCTATACTAAGTGTTGTTTCTTTCGCACTTCTCACTTGTGGAAATCTCTTCTGGCCTCTTGCTTTCCAGTCAACTTTGATCTTCAAAAATTTAAATGTAATGTCAATAGTTATCTTTTGTCTTTTTAATTCCTATTCTGTTGTTCTCTCTCCTTAACAATGTTTACAATCAGTAAACCTCGTGCATCGTAGTGGCTTTATTGCCTTGCTTGGGACAAAATGATTAAAACAAAAACAAAAACAAAAAAAAAACAAAAACCAACCTGAGATTTGGGTGAATATTATGATATTCAAAAATTTATATACAATTTTAGGCAAATGACAAAGTGGAAAAAATTCCGTGTAACACAAAGCACTAAATCAGACTAAAGTAATGTTTTTGGTGCTGGAATTATATGTGTTGGAGGAGGAAGGGAAAATAAAAACATGAGTATCAGTTTAAATTCAAATTTTGTAACTGACATTTGCAGTTTATATCTTCTACCTCACACATAATTCCTTCAACAAAAACATTACCTTGGTCTTATGAAGTCCCTGATTTCTTGTTCCAAATCAGCTCCTAGGCCTGCTGCTAAGAAAGTTGGTTCACTGTGTCATGCTTAACAGTTTTTCTCTCCAGAATCTATCTTACATAGTTATAAGCCTCCCATTCATCCATACTTTGAATATTGCTGCCACATATGATCCAGTGCTCCAGCTATATATTTAGAGACTTGATAATACCCAAAGAGTCATTTTGGCATTTTGATCACTATTTCACCATCAGTCAGTTATGTGTCATGCATGATACACGCTTCAAGTATACATCATGATACACGCTTCAGTCATGTATCTTTTGATAGATGACTGACGAGGCAGATCTTTTTCCTGCAGTAGGTTGCCATTTCTTTCTGTGGTAGACCAGTTGCCATCCAAGGCTATAGAACCCAGTCTGTCCTGCTATTTACCCGTAGTTGCCGGGGAGGTGAAGAAGAGCATTCATACCTTTCCCAAGAGTATTAACACATAAGTGAATGTAACGGACTCGACTGAAATTTGAACTCTGCTCTCTGATTCCTCAATCAGAGCTGCTATCCATTACTCCACCTTACCATACACATCCAAAAGATGAGTTTTTATCAAAATTACAACAGTTATGGTGATTTCATCAGTGTAGCTTAGATGTGGCACAAGACCGAATGTATAGGGTACCTAGTGAGCATTGAACTCACTACTCAGTCATCATTGTTCTAGCGAGACAAGTTTGCTAACCATTATGTCACATTGGGATGCCCAAATTATAACAGTTATGTTTGTACACCTGAAGATGGCAATAGAATAGATTGAAGTGACAACAGCAAACACCAAGAATGAGTTCAGTCATCCAAACAATTTTTGGAATGATAATGACTTCTTAAAATTGTACACAGCATAGTATGTTGATATCAGTTAGCTTATGTATCAACGTCATAATACAAGGTGTGCAAAAAGCAGTGATCTTCTGTCGTGATGTTTTATTGTAGTAGATATGGAACAAAAAGTAGTTTTATGTTAACTTTTAATTTATTTGGATACAGAATGAAAAAAAAAAGTTCTTATTTCCTGCAGACATTACTTTTGAAAATTGGAAATAAGCTATTTCTTCTGAAAATTATCTCACTCCATACACACTTCTATATAAATAGCTATGATTTCCTGATTAAATTTTTGTTCCCTAAAATTATTAGTGCAAAGAGAGTTGATGTAGTAGCTTTTTTTTTTTTTTTTTATGTTGAGTCCCTTCAGGATGCTGGCAATCATCCTCTTCACAGATTTTTTTTAATAATCTGAATTGTCAAGTATTCTTTAGAATGATAGTGGAATGGTTTCTTGTTGCTTTCTCATCAGTTTGAATTCAGAGTCTCCCTTCACTTAGACTAATTGCCACCCAAGGTTACAATTTAATCCATGTGGTGTTGGAGATTGGGAGGGGTGGAGAAGAGACAAATTCATTCCTTGCTGAAGGGCATTAGTGCAAAAGTGAATGCAACTGACTAGCCCAGAATTTGCATGTTCATATCCATTACACTACTTACCATCCCTACTCTACTTAACGTTAAGCCTGGTCAGTACTTAGATGGGTGACTGCTTGGGAATACCAGGTGCAGTAAACTTGGATGTGCAGGTGGTGTAATGGATAATGGCTTCGAATTGTTAATTGGAGGGCAGAGTTCCAATTCCAGTTGGTTTCATTATATTTATTTAAGCACAAATAGCCTTAGGAAATATCCTCCAGATGTAGGTTAATTAGTAAAAGTTGTATCTCTAAAAGCCATTATTATCTAGAAAAAAAAAAAAAAAAAAACAGAAAAAAAAAAAAAAAAGAAAATTGCATACAAAACATTTAGATTTCAGCATTAAATAACCAACAGAGGCTGATATGTTGCTTAAAAAAAAAAATTCAAGATTACTCAAAGTGAAAAACATTTTTCTATACTTTTTAAAAATTATTGTGTTGTCCTTGTTTAAAATTAAGTTAAAAAAATTTAAAAGCAGGAGACAATATTTGCAATAACACGATGAAAAGATTACTTTTATTTTACGTGCAATGAAACACAAACAGATAAAACTGTTGCTATAGCAAAGTTTTGTCACTAAGGTGACAGTGACACAAATTGGAGATGATTGATACATTTTTGTGTTTTTAAAATCAGTAAAAGCAAGTCAGAGCAACTACTCCATCGTAACCAAGGAAGTTAAAATAAATTATTAAATAAAATAAAAACAAAGACTACTATGTGTGTAAAGCAAAAGGTACAACTCTCTCTTTTATGAAGTGGGGGAAGTGTATTAGTGACTTTTTTTTCAAATTACAAAATTTTGCATGATAGAGGTTAAATATAGGCAATAAGAGAAACTGACTAGTTTAAGAATATTATAAACCAATGTTAGAAGTATTTGTAAACTATAGATTTCTTCTATTTCTCAAGGATACAATCATTTTCTGGAAAAATGAATTTAATCATTTGATCCAATGTTTAGATGACCAAAGCAAAAACTTACCTAGCAGTTTTCTCAAATAAAATGACTATGAAGGCTTAAGTTTTTAATAAGGCATATTCACAAGCTTATACACAATTGTATGGTACAAATTTGATGCAATAGATCCCAGTCAGTGATCAGAGCACACAGAACATTGAGTGGGGTTTAAATGATTTTATCTGGGCCTGAGTTTTAAGACACCTGACAGTAAAGTCTCGGATATGAGGACTTCAAACCAACTACCCCCTGTCCACCAGTAGAGAGAAAGGAAATGAAGCCAATAAATAAATAAAAACTTTATAGATCAAGTGTCACTTGGCTGAAAGGTAGGAAATTCCAGTTGTGAGCCAAAAATCACAGAGTAAGTCAATTAAGAGCTGTCCGTTGTGGTGTCGAGAGGTAGTCAGTTAGAAAGTTGCACTTGTGATGTAGAGATGGGCGGGGAGGGGTGAAATTGTCGTTAGAAAAGAAGTGGCAGCCAGAAAGAGAGAGAGAGAGAGAGAAAGAGAGTGTGTGAGTCAGTGGAAGATGGAATTTTAGTTGGCTGAAGGGAAGATCTGGTCTGTTAGTCTGTAGTGAGAAAAGACAGAAGTAACAGCAATGTCCCAAATGTCACTTACCTACCCCTCCAGAGTGTGTCAGGTGGAAAAAAAAAAAAAATATTGAAAACAGGATCTATGTTTTCTTTTCTCACTTTGGCATTATTTCCCATTCAGTTCCCTTGTGAAAATATACCAGGCCTTTACCAGTTTTCATTCACACCAAGAGACAAACAGGAATCAAAACACATCCTAAGGTGAAGCTTTTCAATCAGTGAAAGACTGCATAAAGGCACTGGCTGTATATTTACACAAATCATTTATCTTTTTAGATAGCTTTACTAAAGGTATACGACTTATCCTTTCAGGATATTGGCAATCTCTGGCTTTTCCTTTCTGAACTGTACATTACCATGACTATTATTAAGATGGTTTCCCATTGCTTTTTTAATGGTTTTGAATTCAAAGATGTCCTTCCTTTGTCTAGTTGTTGTCCAAAGGCATAGAGAGCTTGTTCTGCCTGCAATTTTAGCCATAGATGAAAAAAAAAAAAGTTATAGGTTCATGCCTTTCTATTTGTGTGAAGTGAACACAAACTGTCTTTACTGTAATTTAAACTTGGCTGACCAATTCCAGTTCCCATATCATTAACTGTCAGGTGTCATCTTCACTTTTATGCTCTTGTAAAAAAAAAACAAAAAAAAAACAATTCATCTCTGGAAGATTCTTGTACATTTTTTAATGTCAGTGTTGCATTGTTGAACAGACATTAAAGATCAAAGACTTTAGTCAAAAACTTCATTCCATTGATTGAAGAAAGATATATATATATATATATATATATATATATATATATATTATATATGTGTGTGTGTATGTGCATAGGTTTTATATGATCTCATATCTGAAAGTGATTTGAATATCTGGTTATGTATGTATAAATGTGAATTTTTATTTATTTTTTTATTTTTTATTGACATGACAGTTTGTCAAGCAAGAGAGAACATTTAACCTGAAGGATTCCAGTCAGGTTATCACCATACTTTAGGTTACTGACAGCTCACCTGCTATTGACAAGTCATTATGATTGATATGACAACTTCCTTGGACCACATCTATTGCTATTGCAGTGAGTCATGCAGAAACGCTAAGTGCCCAGATAAACCTGTTTGGTTCAAAGAAAAGCAAGCAAGCAAAGTAGACACATATTTGAAAACCTTTTACAAAGAACATTATGGTGTCAATCAAAATTTGAGTTCTACCCAAATATTAGGTTGGTGCAAAAATAATGACGTAATAATGTCGTTTTTTGACGTTAAAAAATATGTCAAAAAACGACATTATTATGTCATTATTTTTGCACCAACCTAATAATTCTTTAAATTTCAGATTATGCTTCTTATATATTGTATTGCTTATAGAAAAGAAAAAAAATGGCAGGTAGATAGATAGATAGATAGATTTTTTTAAAACATTTTTTGTTCCACTGAAAATTATTTGGCTAATATTTCTTTAAAGGTTGTTATATATATATATATCATACTAGCAGTATAACCTGTCTTTGACTAGGTCTTTCATTACTGGGAATTTTTGCCTTGTAATTGGAGTTGTTTAAGTTTAAAGTCAGCCGACACAAAAATGAATATTAGTAACAACAATTGGATGCAACTGAGGCACATCCCTAAAGGGGGAGGTCAACAATTTGAGGGAGGGGCAGCCCTGAAAAGGGAACTGTATAATAATAAATAATATTATTGTTCTAATTTAAATTATTTTTTTAAAGTTTTTATGAAAGATATATATCGAAGAACAGATAGTAAATAGTAAAATGTGGCTGAGAATTATAATGTACAGGAAGTAGTGGAGAGCCATTGTCAACAACAATTTGGATTCAAAACTGGCACTGAAGAATTATCTATCAAACAAAAACTTCATTGAAATCGGATGAAAACTGTGGAAATGCATAAACAACATCCAATCACACACACATTTTGAGAATTATAGATATAGATGCGCGCACACACACACACACACACAATAGCACTTGCATTAATTTATGAACACTGATAATCCCTCTGCAATTTTCAATAAAGATTTAGAGCTAAAACTTGTAAAATTACAAAACTGGCTTAATTTTTTGTCAATCACCAGAGATATTTGCTTGATACAAAAAACAATTAAAGAAAAACAGAGAAGTAGTAGTAAAGTTTGTGGGTATCAGTAACAAAGATCAAACCATTGCATATTGAATTCAAATTGAGCCTATGCTAAAAAATCTTCTATTCATCAATCTTCCAACCAGAATTTAATCTGACAATATATAGTCATTAGAGTGAATGAAAATTGAGATATTTATTTTACAAATCCTACCTATATCATATAAAACAAGATAGTGGATAATATCTAGTTTATAGAAAAAAAGTTAACTAAAATATTCCCCTGTTGCTTCAAAGGATAAATATAGATTCAGATATTTGCATTACAAATTGCTTTTGAAACATAAGATTTCATTGAAGAATTATCAGATGAAAAATTCATTAACAAATTGTGTGAATCTTGTCAAAATGTCTGCGATAAAGCATTGTTGCTATTAATATTTTAACAGTTGTTTTTTTTTCTTTGCATCTAAGTTTGTTTTTATATTTTATAACCAACAGGTTGTAGGATGGACAAGCAACAGGTAGGGGAAAAAAAAAAAAAAAGAAAAAAAAAAAAGAAAAAAAAAGAAAAGAAAATCTAGACAAAAATTCAGTGTCAAATCATAAAAATGATTTACATAAAAATGGTTTCATTGATTTCGGTTTATTTTTCAGAAAATCTTTTCATCTTATAGTATTCTGAAAGGAAGTTTTTAAATTTTATAAAGTATGATTATAAATGCTTCAGAAGTTTTCAGAAAAGTTTTGTAAAAATATTAGAAAATATGATTTCTGCACATATAATCTATAAGTGTAGATTATTTTCTCAGCTGTTTCATTTGTGAATATACAAAGACTTTAAATCCTTTAATAACCTTTTAACATGTACTGTCTAGTCATCTATTCTGGTAAAGAGAAATAAAATAAACAGCTATGGTCAGAGATCTTTAGACAATTTCAGTTGAAAAAAATTACAAACAGTTGGAAAGGATGATCAAGTTTCAATCCTTATTTTTTTTTTTTTTTTTTTTTAATGTATATGCCGAAGTTCACTCAATACAAAGGCTTCAGAGCCACTCAAGGTAGAGGGTTACTCTTAAAATGTTTATGATGACTGAGGTGCATGACATGAATGAAAGAAGGGATTGTAGGAAGTGATGATTACAAGGAGAGGAAGGATAAATAACAATTGATACTTAACTAAAAGAGGTTAAGATTTTGTGTTCAGGAAAACATCCATATGGGAGGGATGGTGGAATAACGATTAATAGCTTGGATTGAGGAATCAGAGAGCCGAGTTTGAATTCCAGTTGAGTTCATTACATTCACTTATGTGCTAATACTTTTGGGAAAGGTACGAATCCATCTTGCCTCCCAACAGATATAAGTAAAATAGCAGAACAGACTAGGTCCTATAGCCTTGGGTGGTAACCAGCCTAGGAGAAGGAAACCAAATTCAAACTGGATTACACTATCCTAAAAGTGTGTATACATGTGGCTGAGGTTCGCTTGTGAATCTAGATTCTCACTGAAACTACCATTATAGATTTGCATGTCCCAATTAATATGACCTCTGCTACACTTGGTCAGCTTTCGTTTGGATGCAGTGTATTTGTTTGACAAAGCCCGCTCAACTAACCAGGTGAATGCCACAATAGGTACAAGTAGGAAAACATCCATAGAGGAGTTGGTTCTCCAAAATAGCTATCTCAATGGAACTTCCTCCTTACATTTGGAATACAGAGAAAATGAGGGTGATTCAACTCCGTGGAAGTAGCATAGCTTGTCGCAGTTGTAAAGCTGCTTATACTGGTGAAATTAAAGAAAGGAGCTTATCTGAACATTTACCATGAAAATAGTGGGTAGCAACAGGCTTGCAATATTGCATCTGTGGGAAAGAGGCTGCAGATTGGAGAATATGTCATCACCCACAAGACTTTTGAAGGCTGAGAAGTGAGGATTGAGTGGTTCCAATTTTCCCAGCATTTAAGACGCCAAGTTTTAAGTATTCATAGAAGCAACCACATGGGAGTCTGTTCCACAAAGTGACAGTTAATGGGGAACAAGTTGTGTAAGTGGAACTTCTTATATTTGGAACATAGAGGAAATGAGGGGGATTCAATTCTGTAAAATAATATGGCTTGTCCTAGTTGTAAAAGTATGAACTGGTGGAACTAAAGAATGGAGCATATTTGAACATTTGTCATGGGAATAGTAGGTAAGTAGCAACAGGCGGTACTGAGCCATGGACCATCTGGTACTGGGCTGCCCAGAAAGAATAAATACATTTTTATACATTTTATAAACTATTAGTCTTATTTATGGAATTTTGTTATGTGCGTGACTGATACTGACCATGGAAAAATTGTATTGCATGACACTGGTCTGTGTGGCAAAAAATGTTGGGGACTGCTGTGTTAGAGAAAAGAAAAAAATTATTATATATTGTCCTTCTTCAGGTACCCGTCATAGTTGGTAATCTTTTGAAAATTTTCATCCAAACTACTTTATTCAATTCACAGAGATAGAGTATTCTCATTCTACTGTTCAATGGAGAAGATATAGCAGCAAATTCATACTCCGATAATACATCCTCGCAATGTTGTTTGTATTCCTCTTCGACTGAACCATAATTCATGAATTTTGCACCAGTCAAGTATTCTTTAGAATGATAGTGGAATGGTTTCTTGTTGCTTTCTCATCAGTTTGAATTCAGAGTCTCCCTTCACTTAGACTAATTGCCACCCAAGGTTACAATTTAATCCATGGGGTGTTGGAGATTGGGAGGGGTGGAGAAGAGACAAATTCATTCCTTGCTGAAGGGCATTAGTGCAAAAGTGAATGCAACTGACTAGCCCAGAATTTGCATGTTCATATCCATTACACTACTTACCATCCCTACTCTACTTAATGTTGAGCCTGGTCAGTACTTAGATGGGTGACTGCTTGGGAATACCAGGTGCAGTAAACTTGAATGTGCAGGTGGTGTAATGGATAATGGCTTCGAATTGTTAATTGGAGGGCAGAGTTCCAATTCCAGTTGGTTTCATTATATTTATTTAAGCACAAATAGCCTTAGGAAATATCCTCCAGGTGTAGGTTAATTAGACTGAAGCATACTACACAACTTGTTGTACCAGTTGTGACAGACACTGGACAACACCTAGAAGGTATGTTGTTGCTATAACTAAAATGAGAATGCTTGTCCAAATAAATCAGTGTATAATAATGATAATTCCTTATCTCAAACATTCAGAGAAATTTAGTGACTCATTAAATTATTTTCTCTATGATTAAATAATTAAAATGTTAAGTAACAAATTAATAAATTTAAGATTTGCAAAGAAATATTGGATTTTTTTTTTTCTGAGAAGTTTTCCTCCTCATTCAAAATGTCAGAGAACAGAGAAGTCTTGAAAACTAATGAATGCAAAAAGCAAATGAAAGATTCATGAAAACCTACATCAAACATAATTAAATCATATGAGTTTTCATAACTAAAATTTCAAGGAGGAAAGAAGAACAAAGCATTTTTCATTGAGAGGAAAACAAAAAAAAAGCCTTTTCTTGATATGTTTTTACAAAGATAAAATTTTTAATGTATTTTGTTCTTTTTAGATTTCATACAAAAGAGTTATTTGTAAAAAGAAAATAAGAGAATTTAGATGTTTTCTTTTTAAAAAGAATTTTCTCCCAGATAAAACTCTCGTAATTTTAAATATTTCTAGATAGTTAATTTAAATATAATCAGTCTCTAAAAATATTTTGGCTTTCTCAGCAAAGTGTTAGAATGTTTTTTAGTAAGAAAATATTCAAATGTTAAATTAAGACAGTAAAGACTAAGATTTCTGAATCTATGATTGGAAAAGAAAACATTCAGAGAATTCCTTCCTTTCAAATAATGTTTAAACAGAACAATTTCATAAACCTTCAGGTGACAGGCAATATTTTATCGAGAAAGATGCAAGATAATTTGATATTAAAAAAAGAAAAGAAAAATTCAATTAAATATAATTTTATTTTCTTGATTATTTTTTCAATTATTGTCTGAAATGAACTATTGTGCAGGGGGGGATAGATAAATTTCACTCAAAGCAGTTTTATTTTCAGTCTCTTTCTCAAAACAATAAGCAAGTAGAGTTGAATACTTAGACATACAAGTATGACATCCAATTTTTGATGTCATCTAATTAAAGGAAAAATCACTTTTGAAAAATTTTGCTTATAAAACGACAATGCACTTGTTACTCCATTTTGCCAATCCTAACAACAATGTTCCACCATTTGTTAAACATACACAGAAAGACGGACAACTTCTGGATTCAGATACCTGATTGAACTGTAGAAATGCTTCTTAATGCTATTAGGTAGGACATTGCTGAAGGACCTACTATCCATTCAAATTGTTGGTTCCTCCACCAACAAGATGAAAGCAAGAAGTTTTGACCACTTCATGGTGGACCATCAATCTAATTACAAGTTAACATTGAAAAAGCCGTTCTAGGTATGACAAACGACATCCTGCAGCAAGGCCTTAGACTGCGAGGTTTTGAAGAGAATGGAACCACCTCTTATGCTGTTGTTCCCAGGTCCACCCTGACCTGGGGTGGTAGCACCTGTTAGGGTCCCATAGTGTGGTCAAAACACTATGAAAGTGTAGAAATACATTTTCATAGTAAAGGTGCCAGCAATAAAATTTCATAGTAAAAAAATTACAATTTTTGTAAGGTAAAATTACCAGCAGTACAATTTTGTAAAAGGAATTACTAATACTCCTAAGAAAATTAAACTTCAGCATTAAATGACCCATAAGGAGTTGACATTCTGTAAAACAAACAAGCAAACATTGAAAAAGATGTACAGCTATGGGGGAATCAGCAAAATGAAATATTAGGTTGGTGCAAAAATAATGTCGTTTTCTCACATGTGAGAAAACGACATTATTTTTGCACCAACCTAATATTTCATTTTGCTGACCTATAAGAAAGAAGTGCCAAGAAGCAATTTAAAGATGGAATAAATGTAGCCATCATACTTCTTGTCATTTAAGCACATAACAGTAATAGAGCACAAGGTGTAAAATTGAAAATACTATTTTAACTTAAAGATATTCTTCATAGATAGATAGATACTTCATAGATACTTCCTCAGCCCCAGTGGATCATACCTCCAGACAGTACCCCTCCTTTGAGAGGGGGCTAGACTCATTACCCACTGTTCACAAATGGGGAAGTGCTGAGGAGGCATCAGCAATTTTTCAACAGCTTCCCACATTAAATTTGTCACATTCTGTAATGATGTGGGTGTGCAGATAAATACTGACATACAGTGATAACAATGAGAAAAGCATTTATTTAAGAACAAATAATTTTTTAACAATCCACCTTTTCAATGCAGTTAATTCAGGTGGTGAAAATTAATCATGTGGGACAAATGTTATACAGTGAAAATTTAAAATCCAAATTCCGCCAATAATTTTATCAGGCTATATTGACCTATCCTTGTATATAGAGAAGAAGACATAAAACTTATTTTTTATATTCATTTTTAATAAAATAAATAAACAGTTCAGAAGAGAAGAAGAAAGAAAAAGTCATTAGAAGTTCTATCAGATGAAAACTTGTTACATTTTCCCAAAAGAGAAAAATGACTAAAAAAAAAAACTAATGACTAAAATGAATAAATAAACATCAAATTTATTTACTTGTCAAACTTGTAGCTTTAATATTGACAATAGTCAAGTATTAAGAGCATTCACAAGTGAGTAATGGGAAGAGTGCTGATCTCAAAAGCTATTGAAGATGAGCTTGTTAAAGTGGCCTGGAAGTTATTGTCAAAAGTTAGATTTAAAAAAAGGGACAGCCGTGAATTGTCAAAATTAATAAATCACTTTGTCATCCCATACCTAATGATCAATTCACATGAAAAAATGTAAATAAATAAATAGAAACAGAAAAACATTAAATAGAGCATGGCCCAAAATGCTGTGTAGTCGCATAACAAATTTAGTCCAATAAAATCCTAAAGGATGAAATGCATAAGAAAACTTTTTCTACTTTGTCTATATATATATATATATATACACACAAATGTAAAAGAATGACGAGTAAGATTTCTGTATTCAAAACATTTAAAACAGGGCTCAATACAAAAGTAACACTGCATTTTATATATATATATATATATATATATATATACACACACACACATCCATCCATACATACATACATGTGTTCTAAAGAAGTAATGAATTTTTTTTATATTAATATTTATACTATTAAAGTAAAACATGTGTTCTCCAGCTGGATTTGAAACTGCATTCCCCTGGAAAGAGGGAAACCATCATTAGAACTGATATGCCTTGCTTGATCAGCAAAGTTTTGTGGCCAAATCGGTTAAGCCACATCAGCTCTAACAATAGTTTCCCTCTATCCAGGGACCAAGTTTCGAATCATACTGGAGAGCACATATTTTTCTTTAATAAGATTTCTCGGATATTCAGGCTGGTAGACAAAAATAAATATACTGTTTAATAAATAAACAGGGCATCTACTCAAATATGAGTATCCACTAAAAGTAATATTTAAAGTGATAAATATATATGAGAGAGAGAGGGAGAGAATTTTTTTTTAACATTGATGATAAACAGATATGAAGATCATTTATGAGTGTATAATCAGTAGAGTGCTGATCTCCCAAGTCATTAAAGATGAGCTACACTATAGCCAAGTGGCCTGGATGTAATTGTGCCAAAGTTAGATTTATCCAAAAGAGCAATGAGTATATTTTTATTCACCCCAAACCATGGAAATAATAGAGAAAGTATTTGGGGGGCTTAGACTGTGAGGTATGAGTTTTCAGAGTTTAAGTACAGTGTGAGGTGGGGAATAAAAATAAAAACAATAATAATGTAAATGAAAGTAAACATTTTTGTTTTTTTAAATCAATTTACCCCAAGCAAGGTGATAACGCCACTAAGACACAAGGGGCTACTGGAAGTGAAAGAGAATGAGAAGACTTTAGAAGGAACTGGAAATCCAATCCTAAACAGGCAACAAGGGATAAACCTCTATCCTTTTTCAAAAGGAGAGCTGAACCTATCTATTCTTATTGAGAAAATAAAAAATGAATAGTAAATAAAATTTCAGAGTTTAGGTGGAACTATTAGAAGTATAGATTTCTGTACCATTCTGAAGTTGAAACTGATTACTATCTCTTTATGAAAAGAAAAAGCAATATTCCACCAAATCAATAAAGGACAACAACATTGCAGAAGTAATTACATAATTCTCAAGTATATTAGAGAAAGCAAAACTAAACATTTGTTATTTTTATTACGGCAGTTAATATTCTGTTTCATACAAAACATAGCTTTGCTTAACACTGATGATCAATTAGTAACCAATGCATTTTTATGATGTTATTGAATTGAAAATCAATTTTCTTAACTATAAAAAGTTACAATAGGTATATCATTAAGATTTATGCTAAGAAAGAAAAATAAGAGGCCAAAAGAAAATAATTTATGCTTAACAAAAATAGTTAAAGAAATACCAAATAAGACATATGTTTTTAACTGAATTTAAGCACACCCTTGTGGTATGTTGGGAAGTTTCAGTGATGTCTATGCCTGGTATCACTGAGGGTTTTGGGGACCTTCTCTCAGGCAACCCAACTAAGAGTGGTCACCTCCTGGTCAGCTTCCTAGCCTCTTTTTTTCTTTTTTTTTAAATTTACAATTATGTGGGATATATATGAGACATTGAATTATTCAAAATGATATCCTCATCTTGTTGGTTATAATAACAAGACTTGGGCACCTCGAGGTGGTGTAATGGTTAGTAAGCTTGTCTGGCTAGAACAATTACGACTGAGTAGTGAGTTCGATTCTCACTGGGTGCCCCCATACTTTCGGCCTTGTGCCACATCTGAGCTATGCCTGGAAAATCACTATAATAACAAGACTTTGGCTGTTCTATTAGGTTGGTGCAAAAATAACGTCGTTTTCTCACACAGTAACATATGTGAGAAAACGACATTATTTTTGCACCAACCTAATATCTTCTGGCTTTCTTTGGGCATTTGTTGAAGAGTTCAATCCCCAAGTAAGGTAGTGAAAGTCTCTGGTTCAGTAGAATTAGCAGAAACAACATCAGAAGGATAAACTAACTTGGAAGAATGAACTAATACATTATATTTCCTAGCAAGGAAAGCACGATTACACTTGAAAACAGTCATACTTTATAGATTGAATAAAGAGGTCAGGCTTATGTCCACATCATGTTGAAACAGTTGTCCCATACAATCATCAAAGTTAAGCAATGTTGAGCCTGGTCAGTATCTAGATAGCTGACCACGTGGGGATACCAAGTGATGTAAACTTGGATTTGTGAGTGATATAATGGATAACAGCTTGAAATTGTCAATCGGAGAGCCAAGTTCCAATTCCCGTCAGTGTTCATTATATTCACTTATGCGCAAATACTCTTGGGAAAGATATGAATCCACATCTTCTCCCCCAGATATGGGTTAATTAGTAAGACTTGTATCACTAAATCATTAACTAAAAAAGAAGAAATTCTTATAATCTAAAAATATTTTCTGGCTTTAAATAACCTGCAAAGGGTTGATAGCTGTAGGAAACGAATCAATCAATCAATCACTCAAAGAGACCAGTTCAAAATTCAAAGAAAATTACTAAATAAAACAAGGATACAATAGTGACTGTAACAAGCAAGATGAGGATATCAGTTTCAATAAAATAACATAATAATCATATACAATTTTTCTAAAACTATTCTGAAAAGATAACAGGGTATATTTTTTTTAGGCATTTTTAAGTGAAGTCAGGCAAAGAATTTAAGTACTAAAAGAAACAGCTGTAGGTTTTAAATTCACAAAGCATGAGTGATTGTAAAGATAGCATATTGACTAGCAACAAAGATCCTTTTGCAAATGGTTTTCATATGAGTTGCTCTTGCTAACGGCATAAACAATACAATAGGCAAGAGATGAGTCTTTTCACAGACTGCTTATTTGAAGAGAACTATACCTAGAAGAGAAGATTGAAAGAATCAGGGTTTAGCAAAAGTGGTTTACAATGGATCAAAGAGATCTTTAAAACTGGAACTGATGGAGAAGAAAATAAAAAATTTAAAAAAAAAAAAAAAAGGTAAAGTATTATTTACCTGCTGTCACCTTAAGTCAGGAGACATATTCAAAAACTAAAATGTTTATCATGCATCAATAAACAAGAAACTTGAGTGCCTAACATTTTGTAACCTTTATTTTAACAGAAAAATAAATAAATACACACACATGCACATATATCTATCTATATATATATATATATATATATATATATATATATATATATTACACACACAAAAATTTCAGACAGAGTATATCTGTAAAAGGACAATATGAATAAACACAAAAGAAAGCTTACCTTAGTTGATGCCTTTTGTTCTGAGGGAGTTAATCAAGGCAACTGATAATGTCCCTCAGAGGAAATGCATCGGCTAAGATAAATTTTCTTTTTGTCTTTATTCATATAAGTAAACATTGAAGTCAACACTCAAAGGCAACAGGCTGTTTCATGCTAGACACAATCGTCAAGCCGTGAATGTTGGATTTTTCCTCGACTATTTATATATATGGGTCAGTGGTTCATTGTGAATAATCTATTCTGGTGGTTATTTTTTGGAAGTCGCTTGTTTGTTTGGTTTAATTTATTTTACTTGTTTTTCATTTTCATCTTGTATTATTTATTCTTTTCGGTTTTTAATGTTTTATTAATATAGTAAAAAAACCTGTGGGGGGTGTGGATTTGCTTAGGTTGCTTATTTAATAGTTTGTTTTGTTCTGGGAAGATAATTAAAGCTATTTATTCGTCCAATGTTTAGATTGCTTGCTGTAGTCTATTCTGTTATTTTGGCGGGGGACAGTTTTTAATTTATTTATTTATTTGGATTGATTATTTTTATTTGTTTTTGCTTATTTATGCTTATTTTTATTAGTTCTAACAGTGTGTATATATATATATATATATATATATATATAAACAAACTGGTAATTATAAAATTTTCAATTAATGTGGTTAAACTGAAGAATGTTTCACTGCACTAATCAAGTATTATGTGTACACTAATCAAATTTTAGCACACAAATCGAAGGATGCCTATCTGTATCTCTCTCTCTCTCTCTCATATATATATATATATATATATATATATATATATATATATATATATATATACATACACATTTTAAATATTTATAGTGGATGCCCGTATTTAAGTAGACACTCAATTTATTTTAATCTGAATTATATTTTGTCTACTGGCCTGAACATTCAAGAAAACTTATTAAAGAAAATGTACCCCTCTGGAATGATTTGAACCTGTTTTCCCTTTTGCAGCAGAAACCGCTGTTTAATCTAATGTGCTTTGACCACTCAGCTATGAAGAAGTTCACAATCAAGATTTCATTTGCTTTTCTTCTTAATTCAATTAAAAAAGAGATATTAAAGAAAAGATTGAGCAAGGAAAAAAGTATATGCTGGAAGATAATTTAAAAGATAAAATTAGTAAGATTAGGTAAAAAAAAAACAAGACAAAAAAAAGTCATGTTGAAAATGAAAATAAAGAATTTTTCATTCTAAGTTTGCATACAGACCATAGAAATGTACTAAGAAATATAAAGTCAGTTATTTCATATCATATAAGGGATTCTGAATGCATGGTGGAATAATGGATAACAGCTAGGATTGGAAATTCAAGTTCAAATTCCAGTTGAGTTTGTCACATTCACTTGCATGCAAATACCCTTTGGAAAAATCTTTTCTACCCACAGCTATCAGTAAACAGCAAGAGAGACTGGGTCCTATAGCCTTGAACAACAACCACTGTAGGAGAAGGATAACTCTAAATACAAAATCAAAGTGGTTTGGTGAGGAGGGTAAGTGGAACCTGAGCAATACAAAAAAAACAAGGGTGGATGAACTCTTCAGAGTCAACAGCCATCCACTTCGACTATGGCTTATAGCCATATAGTGTTGACTTCAAATAACCTGCAATGGGTTGATAAGATGTAGAAAACAAATCAATATGGGTTAAATAGCCTCACCAACCTGCAATTGGCAAAGCATGGTGAGTACGACTACACCCCTAAAGATATGATCAATTAAGGAGGAGTTCCTCCAAGTGGATTGAGGATGTCTTGCATTTAGATTTGGAAGTACAAACATTGGAGTATATTCACTCTCATAAAATTAAAAATGAGAAAAAAAAAAAAACAAACAAAAAAAAACAAACCAAAAAAACACTTTTCTTTAAATGAAGGTGTAGAGTTAAATAGAGACATGATCATAGAATAATAAAGAACATATTTATTCAAACAGATTTTAACTCCGATATGTCCTAGCTTTCAAGCAGTCATGGCCAGACTATGTAATGGATTCCTTTTTTCACAATACAAAAAAGTTCAATATTTTAAACTTTTTATTTGAAAACAAAGCTACTTTTCTATGGAGTATGACAAATATTGCTTTCTTTTTCCTCTCCTTTATCAAAGTGAATCCAGGTTAGCAACCACTTATATACACTTGTATAGGAGCATAAAACCCATAAAAAATGATTGGATTATTTCTATATGGATCTGTACTTCTAAGTGTAGTAGTATCTATTTGTATATTGTGAAAAGTCATACATGAACACAAATGTATCATCATGTGAGGTGGGGAGGGGGGCATAAAGAAAAGTTCTCAGCCTGACCAAGTGACAAATAAATCTGGTGTTTGGTCATATGATCAGATTTTGGAAATAGGTCAGGTTGAGAATTTATAGCCCAACCTCTTTGTTTATATCAGCCATTGTTTCAGTCCAGGCCCTCCAAATCTGTCAGACATTGAGAGTCATGGGCTTTATTCTGCCTGCTAGCACATGACATCTTGGCAGGGGGACTGAAGTTAGACTTTTTGTTCTCAGACACCGGTTACCCTCCCAAGTCTAAAGAAATCAATCTGCCTTAAAACTAGGTACTTCCTCAAAAAACAACCTAAGGTTTAAAATGAATTTTAAAAAAGAAAAATCTTTCTTAAAGATTTTATTTTTAATTTCAAACTAATAAATTAAATTCAATATTTCCAATAAGCAAAATAATTTACTCTATTTCAAAAACTAATTTAAATTGACTGGAAGGAGGTTTTTTTTTTTCTGAAATAGCTGATTAGTGCCATTTTTTTTAGCCATCTTCCATCACAATGTAATTCTTTATTAAAAATTCTTCTAAAAATAAAATATACTTTTATGAAACATTATTTGAGGAATATTAGCTGATTTAAAGTATATTTAATCTGATTTGAAATAACTATTTGGTTGGTGCAAAAATAATGACGTAATAATGTCGTTTTTTGACGTTAAAAATACATCAAAAAACGACATTATTACGTCATTATTTTTGCACCAACCTAATATTATTTACTTTGAAGTTTAAAATATCACAGAAATGCGATTTTTAAAAAAGTCAGAGCTGTTTATTTAATCTGTGTTGAACGCTTGATGACAGATTTATGTTTATCTAATATTGTTCTACTTGAAGGGGGGAGGGTTGTGTCTTTATACATGAAAAAAAAAAAAAAAAAAAAAAAAAAAAAATGGAAGAATTTTGTGAATGCATTTTTTTATAAAATTTTTAAGTACTCAATAATCTGAAATATATTCTCTGTAAGCTATTGTTTTTTATTGAATTTTAGATACTTTTTGGCTTGAAATTTTGTGCTTATTTTCTGATAATGTCATGTATGAACTTCCATATCTCCAGAAATTCACATGTTTGTACACATACAAAAACAATTCAAAATTCTTTTTAAAATACTGGGATACCTCAGATTGTAATAAGCTTTTTGATTTATGACTAGTAAATATAGTTTAAATAACAATACTCCCTAACCATTACATCATTGAAACTAAATTTTAAAAAGATTTAAAACTTTATAAATTATTCTAATTAAAAAATTATTGTATTAAAAAAAATGAAAAGAAATCTTGTAAAGAAAATTTTTTCAAGACAATAGTGTCCTTAATATATCTTATTCATAAAACAAGTAAAAGCTTTTAAATAATGACCGAATTTTATGGCATTGTTATTTTATGATTCAGAGCAGATTTTTGGCAAGATTGGCTACAATTTTACAAAAAAAAAAACAAAAAAAAAACATTGAAGATTTAAATTCTACTTTTAACTGATATAGTCACTAAAAATTATCTCATTTTTCATAAAATTAAGTGGGGTGTAACACATGTAAAAAAAAAATAAAAAAATAAAAAATATTTTTATCAAGATTTTCTAAAATAATTTAATTCATTTGTGAATAAACTCTGAAAGTTTCATTAAAATCTGAAAATTATTTGATTTTTACAAGAATTTACAAATCAATGTGTCTTTTACTGCCAAAAAGACACTAAAATTTACTATGCTAATTTATAGACCATCTGTTGACCACCTGACGCAAGAAGGCCAAGATTTTTAACAAAGATTTTGACAATAAAACTTTGTTTTTATCAAGTCTGGGTCATTTTTTCATCATTTTTTTTTTCAGTGATTTTGGGGATGTACCTACTTTAAAATAAAAAATTCTAAAACTACTTTATAGGTTGAAGATGTTAAACGAAATACCTAAACACTCTTGTTTAATGATGACTCCAAAATTAAATATATATTATTTTTATTCAAATGCGTGATACGCATATTTGAAATAGATGCTCTATTTTTATTTTTGTGTTAAACAGTGTGTATTATGTTTGTCTATCAGCCTGAGAAATCTTCAGAAAAGAAAATATTGAATCAAACCTGTGCCAATCCATTGTAGGATGTAATACACACTCTTTAGAACAAAACCAAAATATCTATTTCAAATATAAGTATCCACTATAATAATGTTTATAGTAATTAAAAATGTTTCAGATTAAAATAAATCCATGAATTCTTTAGAACAGTGATTATCAAATGGTTTGTCTGCTTTGAATGGTTGAAAGGAGGATCATAGTTATGCCACTTAACATAAGATCTTTGGATTGGGTGAGAAACCCCTTTGTTTTAAGTGCATGTATGTTGGAAAATTTAAATATTACAGAAGAGGAAGAGTTAGCAGAAATAAGAAATGACAGAAGATTGCAATTAAAATATTCAACAACAGATATTACATCATTCTGGCTATCCCTTAAGGGTGAATTTTTAAATATTACAAAAATAGCAATGGAAATACTTCTTCTATTCTCAATGTCATATTTGTGAGAAGAAAACTGTTCTGTAATAAACAATATTAAAAAACAAAAATCTATCATGGCTAGAATCCTTAAAAGAAGATTTAAGAGTATGCCTGTCCAAAATTCATCCTTGCAAAGAAGAGATTCTAAAAACAAAAAATAATATTAAAAAAAAACAGCTCAGATATCTTATTAAATGTTAAATCATAATAAACAGAAAAAGTTATAATAAATTGTTTTGCTCACAGCCATATCACATTGAAACAATGGTTCTCAAAGTTAAGCAATGTCAAGTATGGTACCTAGATGGGTGACCATTTGGGAATACCAGGTGCTGTAAGCTTGGATGTGCAGGTGGTGTAATGGATAATGGCTTGGAATTATTAATCAGAGAGCCGAGTTCCAATTCCTGTTGGGTTTGTTATATTCACCTACTTGCAAATTTCTTGAGAAACGTATGAATCCATCTATTCCCCCCCCCCCGCAGCTAAGGGTAAGAATTTTATCACTAAATCATTATTATGCAAAAAAAAAAATAAATAAATAAATAATTAAAATTAAAATAAACTAAAACAGAAAAATAAATAAATTTAAGTTATTTTAAGAATTTTAATTATTATCTTTTTATTACAAATTATAATTGTTTTGTTAATAAATAAATCATAAAAAGTATACTTTTTTATCATCATAATTTAAGTGTGCCACAGAAGTTTAACTATAGGCTTAGGTGTGCCATGAGATAAAAAATAAGAATGAAAAACATTGTTTTAACATATTAAAATAAAAAACAACAATGCATAGGTACAGATCTGTTGAATATTTTTAGTTTTTTGCTCCCTGAAATATGCATTGTCAAATTACGGGTACATGTTATATGACACTAAGTAACTATAATTTTTTTTAACTATTTATCTGTTTTTTATTCTGAGATGAGTTATTGTAACTATTTACATTGTTTGAACTGTTATCCAAACCTTTATTGTATTATTCACAACATTTTGGAGATTGTACACTATGGACTTCTTCAGGTGTTATACATTGGAATTTTAAACTGCACCCTTTATTTAGTCCATGAGAGTAGATCGTTCTAGTTCCACATACATATCCTATCTCAGTTTTAAGTGGGGACACATGGCCCAGTGGATAAAAGCATTGGTTGAAGTAACCAAAAAGTGACTTAACCCAAAGAGTTGTGAGTTCAATACCTGGCCATAGCAGAGGTGAACAAAAAAAAAAAAAAAAAAAAAAAAAAAAAGAAATTGGAGAGCCAAGTTACTAAAGGGAAATAACTGAAAAACTGAGATATCCAGAAAAAGCTTAGCACATGTAACTGGAACAATCTACCACCATGGACTAAATAAAGGGTGCAATTTGAAATTCCAATGTATAACACCTGAAGAAGGCCGGAGCATACAACGGTCGAAAGATTGTGAATATGACAATCAAGAGGAGGACAACAATCCAAATAGTGTAAATTGTTTTTTAAATATTTTTTTTCCAATCATTTCTTTGTAATGATATTCTCCTTCAATACATATACATCGTAGAGCTTTATTGAAGAAATCAATAATTCTATGAAACTGTACCGGGTAGATAAAATATTTTTAAGGAAAATGTCTTTAAACTTCAGAAATTAGATGTGGACTCAGAAACCAATAAGATGCAAGTGATATATAGATCAATAATATTGATGCATTATATAAAATTGAAGCAACAAGGTCAACAGTTAAATCAGTGTTTGTGATTAGGTAAGATTCCTTAGAACTGTCTTTAAATCCAAGCCATCAGGCGAGGTACTTCATCAACCAGTCTTGTAAAACTTGACAGCTAAGTAACGTATATTATTTAAACATGTCAATTAAAACCTAGCCTAGGATGTAACCACTAACATGCACTTTTGCAGATCCATTCTGCTTCTGAACTAAAGTAAAGAAAAGATGTTATATTTGATTATATTATTATTGATCAACTATTTCCATCGTTCTGGGCATGACAAACTACATCCAGCAACAAGGCCTCTGATTGAGAGGTTTTGAGGACCATGGAAGCATCTCTTAATTGTTGTTGTTCCCAGGTCAACACTAGCCTGAGGTGGTAGCACCTGTAAGGGTCCCAGCTATGTGCAAATCAGTCAGTTATGTGCCATGCAGGATACACGCTTAGGCGATCATGTATCTTTTGATACATGACTGACAAGGCAGATTTTTCCCCCACAGTAGGATGCCATTTCTTTCTGCAGTTGACTAGTTGCCATGCAAGGCTATAGAACCCAGTCTGTTCTATTGGGGGGAGAAGAATAGGATTCATACCTTTCCCAAGGGTATTAGCATGTAAGTGAATGTAATGGATTTGACTGGAATTCGAATTCGGCTTTCTGATTCCTCAATCCAAGCTGCTGTCCATTACTCCACCGTGCCTCCCCATGGGGAAATAGTTAACCCCAAATTTGGGGTCAAAACACTATAAAAATATATTTTTTATATTAAAAATACCAGCAATGTATTTTTGAAAAAAAATAAATAAATAAAACTACCAGCAATACATTCGACAAAAAACCCTCTTTACAAAAATAAGTCAATGAAACCTTATCTACAAACTGATTTCTAACAGAAAATACATATTTTATTCCTATGAACCTATCTAAAAAATCTTGTTGGCATTAAATAATCCATTGAGGTTGATATGCCATAAAACAAAATAAACCAAACTATTTCCAACTAAAAACAAGGTCTTATTTGCCAGTCACAAATAAAAAGTATACAAATATTATACACAAGTAAAATATAGAGAAGGATAATCAGCATGGCCTAAGGAGTACAGCAAAGGGATCAAGAGAAATTGTGAATTATAGCCCAAAGAATTGTAAGCTTTATAAAGAATGAAAGACTAAAATTTCTATATATGGCTGTTTACTTCTTATAAGATATATTTATACAGTCTATTTCTTTTGTTAGCTTATCAAACTTGTTCTATCCAGTTGCTATGTTGTGACTTCCTGATGTTATCGGTCTGTTGATCCCAGCATGGAAAGTGCCTGAAAACCATACCACGGGTTGACCCAAGCATTCTAAGTAAAATTGGGTAGATGGAACTCTTGGGGGTTGTAAATGGTTGTGCTAGTACAAAGTCACAAGTTATCATGACTGAGGGCCTTGCTGGCCTTGTTCAAAATGTTGATCACACTAGATAATGTGTTCTCTCCCAGAAACTGTAACTAAGGTTGCTTCAGAATAGTTGCAGTATAAACCACAGGTGGGCTCAGTGGGTGTTAAACAAACACAAAAGTGCATGAGCAGGCATCTGCAATGGTGATTAGCTAGCTGTCCTAGTAGACAGGCATCCTCAGATGGTCAGCCATCATATATGATAAAATAAAGAACAAATAGGAAATGGTTATTAATCTAACATGGTTCACTTATTAAAACTTCATCATGAATTAATTTCTTTGATGAAGCTTTAAAAGGGAAATATGTTAGATTGATAAATGTTTCCTATTTGTTGTTTATCATTCTGTTCAATTCTGATCCATATTTGATTCAAACTCGTGAGTGTGTGTGAGACTTTAAAATTGGGTTCTTTTGAAAAGAAAGCTATTTTTAAGATTTGCTAACATCTACATAAAAGCTTTTTTTTTTTATTGTTTTGCACTGAGGAAACATCTAAAATTGATAAAAAATGTTCATTCAATATAATCAAATCATTCCATGTACAATCCCCAAATTTAGTATGCATCCTTATTGTACACAGGGAAAAGTTTTAATGTAAAAAAAAAAAAAAAAAAAGATTATTATTTCCCAAGGGGCTTTTATATCTTTTCTGTTACATGGATTTATTTTTAAAAGCAACAATCACAATTTGTAAGACTATTATTTCTATTTTATTATTAATGTCCTGATAAGAAAATTATTTATCTGCTTTGAACCCACCCCACCAGCAAAAAAAAAAAATGTATTGAATAATTTTATCCAAAGATATATTTTCTACTTTCTACAGTATTTTCTAGATGCACACACAGGTTGCTCAAAAAGTAAGGCCCATAATTGAACAGGATGAGGCTTCCTACTAATAACTCACAATTTTTTTTTCTTATATATAGATATTAGTCTGGCAAAATAATATCTGACAATAAAAAGTGTGTGCAAAGCAGAGGTGTATCATTGAATTCTTCCATGCAAAAAAAAAAAAAAAAAAAAATATATATATATATATATATATATATATATACACACTGACTGACATTTTCCAAAACTTACTGAATGTTCTTAAAGACCAAACAATGGAAGTGAGCACAGTTAGGTAGTAGGTAAATTTTCACAGTGATAATAGTAATGCAAATGAGAATCCATGTTCCAGGGCAGCCCTGCACAGCTGTTAACCCACAATATGAAGAGCATCTAGAAAATGCATAGACAATGGTGCTGACAATGTGATAGCTGAAAACCTGTTCTATCCAATTGTCATTGTGTCCCTGGAAATAAATTGGAGGCATTAATTTTGGAGTGTCCTTTGTGAGCAGGTATATATTACGTATAACTTCGAAGAGGGAAGCTTGCTGTGTTTATAAAATAAACCAGAGATAAGATTACAAGAGGTTTTCTTTTTATTAATGTAATATTTATCTTGAACAGGTTGAATGCTTCAGAAGGCAAAGTTGGAAGCCAATTTAGTTTCCCAATGATTTACTCAGATGTGGTAACACATGTGGTTTCAAATTACACAAACAGGTTTCAATTTATTCTGACATGACAAGTCTGGCAAAAGGCATATTTTGTCGAGTATCCAGTAATGACTGAATATATCGAATGACTGTAAGTATACAGGTAAGAAGCAAATATATTTTACTTGCTTTTACAAAGGTGTGCTCAAACTAAAGAGTACAGCACTTGAGTTTTAATAGTTATTAACTGGTCTTATAGAAATTCCATGGGTGTTGACAATAATGATTATCCATTATTTCATGCTTTTATTCTTATTGTCTTTATTCCCCCCCCCCCCAATTTCTACAACACATCCATCCTTTTATGTAAATCACTGATTGTCAACATTTTTACCCCATGGACCATTTTTACACTTAAATCTTTTTGGTGGATGCTTATAACAATTCAATAAAAAAGACAAAACAAAAAACCTTATTTTATTTTTTACTAATAGATAAGTTTAGGAATTGTATTAAAGAAATAGTAAATGTATATGCTTTATTTTGAAATAAAACTAATTTAATGAAAATAAACTTGTATTTAAAAACTAAAATTCTATGGTACATTGATACACTAGTAAAATAACTCATAATGAACGATCTGAGTAATTAATAATTTTTTTAAAAAGTGTAGATTTATTCAATAAGATCCCTGTGGTCAATGCTGCTGAAGAGGTTAATATTGTTTATCCTTTCTTTATATATAATCCATATATAATTTATATATTAAGTTAATTTTATTATCAATACATTATTTTTTTTACTGTTTTATATTAATTTATATTATTAGGTTGGTGCAAAAATAATGACGTAATAATGTTGTTTTTTGACGTATTTTTTAACGTCAAAAAACAACATTATTACGTCATTATTTTTGCACCAACCTAATAATATTTAAAATTATTAAATTATAATCTTTATATAATTTTCCTCTCTCTCTCTCTCTCTATATATATATATATATATATATATATATATATATAATCCTTCTTTATATATCCTTCTCAGTCAGTTTTTATTCAACTTTTATAATCAAAGCATCCAGTAGAGTAAAAGGCATGCTAACTTACATCACTTGATATTGTTTTTTTTTTTGTTTTTTTTATATTTTTAGTATTTTAATATGGCGTAGATTACTGTAGCAATTACAATTCCTAGTTGTAACGACCATTCTGAAGTGAAATTACTCTATAGACCACTAAAATATTACAGTGGTCACACAATTTGCTATTTATTTGGGTAGACCCCTCAACAATGTTAAATGGACCCTGGGGTGCATATGGATCCCCAGTTGAGAACTACTGATGTAAATGTTATACAAACCTGGATTAGTTTCATTTTATTTTTATTTTTTATTTATTATAATAAAAATGTTAAAATAATAATAATAATAATAATAATAATAATAATAATAATAATAATAATAATGATGATGATGATGATGATGATGATGATGGTGATGGTGGTGGTGGTGGTGGTGGTGGCGGCGGCAGCCAAATACTCATTTCTAAGAGCACCCATCTGCCAGGGTGGTTAGCAAATCACTATTAAACTCCATTCAACCCACAGGGTCAACCTGTGGCTTATATTACAACTATGTTGAGTGGACTTCAGTTCCAGTTCCTGGGAGAGAGTGCATAATCTGGTGTGATCAATTTTTGTTTTAATAGGGTTAACATGCTGAAGCGCCTCAGTCACAATGACCTTGTGATTGTGTTTGCACAAACATTTCTGTCTACCCAATTTTACTCCCAGGTACTTTCCAAAAGTGCTGCACTGGGACTGCCACTCCAGGCCAGAAAGTGAATGTTCTAACCACTCGGCTGTGTGCTGATATATATATTTTGGGGAAAAACTATAACAAAATGGGAAAGGTTTTTGCATAATGCTCTGATAAAGTACTAAAGGATGAAATGTGTCACTTTTTCTTACTTTGTCAGATTTTCCTAAAATTGCTTGTTATATAAATATTTATATATAATTTTCCCATATATAACACAATATAAATTAAAAAAAAAGATACTTTTTTTTTTTAGTTTTCTTGTATTCATGACAGTTTAATATGCTCTTATGTTTTAAGGCAATCTCACAATCATCAGGCAGTGGAAAGTGACAGAATATTTTCCAGAAATAAATTGTGATTCAGCCTCTTATTCCATGTATAGAGGAAGAGAAGGAGCAAGGGTGTGGAAATAGAGTTTGCTTTCCTCCAAGGACAAGCTACTCAAGTAACCTGGATATATGTAACAAGGAGGAAGGGCTGGGAGAATAAAATTTACAAATTATCCAACATCAACATTCTTAATCAGGAATTTATTTTTGTGTTTGCATGCAGACATTAACTTCAGCCTTTTATTTAACATTTTTACATCCCCCTATGTCTGGCAACAGGACTCTGCACCATGCAACACAAGGAGGAGAAACCTGTCAAGTTGATCTCGGTTGACCGGCTGATTGGTTGAACTCTCTGCCTTCGGGCAGGGAGGAACCCGAAGAGGCTACGCCGAAGGGTGGATTCTCTTTCGGGGAGGTAAACCGACCATGAACCTGTTTATACGGGTTCAATGGGCATATTTTTGGCCGAGCACATGGGCTCGGAGATCCCACGTTAAACCGGTCTTGTGCCACATGATGCCCACGTGGGGTGGGGTGACTAAATATAGTCATGGTATTCAGACAATTTCTGTGACCACGTCACCCCTTACATCTGGCTACCTAACTCTCCAGACTGCAACCCCCATGATTATTATGTGTGGGACGCAGTTGAACGAGAGACCAACAAAACTCCTTGTAACACCAAAAATGAACTGAAGGCAAGGATTATGGCAGCATTCAACTTAAAACAAGGAAATTGTCCAGAAGAGTTGCAGAAGATTCCAAAGTCATCTGGAGGCCATGGTCGAAGCCAATGGTGATTTTTATTGAATAAACTCATACTCTTCAGTATTTTAAAATGTTTTTGTGTAATTTTGGCAAATATATCTGTAAAAACGAGATGCCAATGTTATTTTCATTTGTGTGTAATTTAGATGATAATTTATCCATTGCACCCAGTATATAGAATTATTGTTTTAAACTGGTTTGCTTTTCATTTTTCTCTAGCTTACTTACTCAACCTTTCCTTATCCAAATTCCCTTTTTCCTACCAATTCCTTATCTTCCTCCATTATTATTATTTTTTTTTCAGTGAGGTTTGTCACTCAAAGTAGATGGCTATATTAAGAGTCAGTTTATACAGAAAGGAGGGGAAGATAACAGTTAACCTAAGACTTGAACAGGTTAAGATTATAGTATTTGGGGAAACATCCTCTTGGGAGTCAACTCCTCAGAGTAGTGGTTTGTGGGAAGAAGCTGTTTGAGTGAAACTTACTTCTCAGCGATGGAATATGGAGGGAATGTGGGTGGTTTGCTACAATGTAAGTGGCATGGTGGGTCCTAGCCATGAAGGTTAGGACTGGCAGAACCAAAGAATGTATTTTGTCCAAGCACTTTCCATGGAAGTAACGATAGAACAGTGACAGGCATGCCACATCCTGCCTGTGAGAGAGAGAGAGAGAAAAAGAGAGGTTGGAGGTTGAAAAATAATTTGTCACTCATAAGGACTTGAAGACGCTTTTGAACTCTATTGAAACTGGAAAGTGAAGACTGAGCAGTTCCCACCTAAATATGACAACAGCACACCATTCTTGGCCTTATTTGGCTCTTGTAAAGATAGAGAATATCATGAGAAGTCAGGTACTTACTGGAGTGGTACACAAGCCAACCATTTTTCTTGCATCTTTAGCAATAGATCGTATGTAAGAGTTCCATTTGAGGTTTCAGGTGTGAGTATAAGGCCCAATAGTCTCTCAGGGCACTTTTTAATATTATTATGTTAATTTGTCAGAAATTGTGATTCAATGTCAGAAGAGGCAGGAAGATTCCCCCCAAAAGTATCAATGATTGTGCATCCAAACAACTTCAATCTTAGTATCATTTCTATTGTGAAAGGCAAAGAGGCACTACTTTAATAGATTGGTCCACCCATAAAAAATAGGGAAAAATTTTGGGAGAAATAATTTTTCTAGGTTAGCATTCATTAGAGATTCCTCAAGCCATGAGACATGTCAAAATAAAAAACAATAATGATTTTTTTTATTTAATCATTTTAGAATAATTAATAATATCAATACAATGTAAAATTGATCGATGCCTTTCTGCAAATTATCAGGACTCAGCTGTTTGCTTACAAATGTCAAGTTTAACGTTATAAATAGTAAAACATTAAACATTCATCGATCAAGCATTTAGCATTACTGTTGGTTTTCCAAAAACAGTTTTTCAGGAAATTAGACTTCTCAAATCCTCTTTCTACTATTGACTGAAGTTTTCTTCCTAACATTTTGTTTAAGGTAGTGTTAAAAGTTAACATTTTTGTTATATCATTATTTCCCCTTCTAATTATATGTACTACCCATTTTAGTTGTTGCTGCTGGAAATCTTATAGGCACAACAATTATATAGATTTAAAATATATAGAGTTAAATTATACAGATTTAAAATTTTATCAGCACAACATCTGATAGTATTAAACCTGCATTTTCCTATAATATTAGAATTTCATCTGTTTGTATAAAATGCATGAAAAGGTTTTGAGCTTGGAGAAATAAGGAACAGATATAGTTCCAGTAACATTGGTATTCAAACTATGAAATCTTTCTTTATTGTTGCCAGATATGCAGGTGGTGTAGTGGATAGTGAATGAGAAATTGGAGAGTAGAGTTCAAATTCCAATTGGGTTCATTACATTCACTTATAGGCAAATATCCTTGAGAAATATATGAACCCATCTTGTACCTATGCTATAATATATAGTACTTTTATTTAGGAAAATCATTGTTATTCTCACAAAAGTGTTACTGCAATATTCACTCACAAAAAAAAATAAATAAATAAAAAAGAATAAAAAGGAAAAAAGAAAAGAAATATTCTTACAATCCAAAATATGTATTTTTTAAAATAACAGACAAAGGGTTGATAAGCTGTAAAAAAGAAAAACAAAATCAAAAATTCTTAATATTTCCTGCTGAAATGAGTCAGTAGTGGAGTTGGAGTGACTTTACAAGCCATAATTTTTTTTTAGCTGAGGAATAAACAAAAATGCTGAAAGATTTGAGACAGAAACCTAAAACAACCAAACAAACCTTCCTACAGAAAATAAAACAAAACTATATTTTCATCAAAGCTCGACTCTCACAAATAAACAAAACTCTTTCAACCAAAAAAAACATCATGTTCTTCAACAATCTTTCTTTTACAACCAGAAAGTCACAAATAAACCATTTTGTCCTTTCTTAATAACTAATTTCCTCCTAAAGTCCGCACCTTTTCCTTCCTTCAAAAACCTTTAAGTAAACACCTACCTTCAGTATTTAGAAAACAATAACATCTGTAGAAAACAGAATGGTAACACTATACATATTTGTTTGAGCTGTACTTATAACTTGTCTTATTACCTAATAAAGAGGATTTTTTTTTCTCCGTTCACTTTCACAGTACCACTCCTGGTTCAACTTCTCATTATCTGATATCTACACTATTCATGTTCATACACTTCACCATATTTTCCTTCTTTTTTTTTTTGGTTAAAAATAAATATGACCTTGTCCTAAAATAATATAAGGAACTTCAAAGTTGTCAAATGTTTATTTCCTCTAATGCTTATTGAGCAATAAACTATAAAATAAGCTGGTTCTCTTAACTTTTCTCAAAGGTCTGAACAGTTTTATTTTGGTAATTATAATACTTTTGCTTTTAGAACTCACACTGATGCATTGTTATAGCCTGGCAGTGCTGGCCCATTTTAAGAAAAATAGGAAATTGCTATTTACTAGAAACATCTTCGTCAGATCGGGATATTTACATGGATGTCGTAAATAGCACCAAACCCATTCAGAAATATCTAAACTGCCTGCTGTATATAACTACTTTCTAAGATCAATGGCTAAAAATGGCTGAGCAAGTGAAACCCAGGGATCTTGGCAAAGATTATCCTCCTTTGAATGTTGTGGAATGGCACTATAGAATCACAAAGAATTGTGCCAAATAATAGAAACCACACCACTTGAGGAGCAGCAACAGCTAAAATGGATATCACATATAACTCAAAGAGAAAATAATGGCATCAAGATGTTGATATATGTTGAAGGTTAGGAGGGAAATCGCTATCAATACTGGAAAGAGAAATAATAGCTACTGGACTTGACAAACCTATTTTTCTGGAGAATTGTTTTAAGAGAAACATTTTATAAATTCCAATTAAAAACAATACTGGCCAATGAATGCTGAATGTTTCCTTACACTGAAACAGTTAATGTTACCATCAACCTTAAAATGTTAATGTTGATTTCTCATGAGTACCTCCATTTTGGCTTTGATCAGATACTCTGCAGTACAGACTAAACTAAGCAACACTCCCAATACAATATAATAGAAATATGTCAAAAATAGATCACATTGTATGCTATTATTAGCAGACTATACTGGTGTGGAAATAGCACTAAGCATTAGTTAGTTTATAACACAAACCCTAGGGACTCACATTTCATGGTGACTTGAAAATGTATATATACGTCTACAGCAGGCAATGTAAGTTTTATAAAGACATAAGTATATGAACAACAGCAGAAGTGTGAATCCACTTTTAATTTGAATGAATTAAACTATCCAATTATAAGTGAATGTAATGAACTGAAAGATATGAATTCATTTCTTCAAAGCTATGGGTAAATAGCAGGACAGACTGGGTCCTATAGCCTTTGGTGGCAAACAGTCTAGTAGAAGGACAACTTTGAATTCAAAGCATGCGGAGGGCTGTTTGGAGATCTTGTGGCATATTGTATACTAGTCCTCTGTATTTTGCTCTTTCAAAAAAATGTGTTTTGTTCTGCACAAGGCTTCATCACTATAATCAAATGATATGCGTGGCTGTTGGTTCCAAGAACCAAGCTGCTTGACCCTTATACAACAAAAACAATGGAAGACTCCAGGAAGGCCTATTATGTCTGATCATGAGCCATTTGAATATTTGCTTTAATTTCTGGTGAAAATAAAGGCAAAACTGTCCAACATTTGGATATTTTTTTTTTAAGTTGGTCCTAAGCATAAATATATATATATATATATATATATATATATATATATATATACACACACACACACAGTGATCATAGTATAAAATCTAGATTGGATGATAATTCTAGCTAATTCTTTGAGCATTTCATTAGCAGTTAACAATTTTCATCTTTCTAGATTTGATTCCTCAAGATTGGCAAGTAAAAAAGTCCAAAAGGTCAGAGACCATTTGCAACAAAATTTTCTCTTGTGATAATTTAGTAAGATCAGAAAATGTTCTTTTTAGTGGTAGACTGGCTAAAGTATCAGCTTGCCTGATGACAAGTGGGGCCCTTATATCAAATAAAAAATAAAATAAACAAACACAGACAACTGTTTTAGTCGTAAAAAGGAATAAGAAGTTTATAAAGTGACTAAAGTTCAATGGTGAGAGGACATTTTCAAAACTAAAGATCATAAAGATATTGTTAAGAAATTTGCCGTCTGTGGAGAATTGGGAATCATACATGTTATCCATCAAAAAGGAACTGTTAGATGAATGGGATGCAGAAGCAATTATTGGCAGATGTGTACAATCATCTAGCAAACAAACAATTGCTCTTAATAAAGTGAAGTGCATGCAATACGCTATTGTGCTTTTGAAATATTAGGTTGGTGCAAAAATAATGACGTAATAATGTCGTTTTTTGACGTTAAAAAATACGTCAAAAAATGACATTATTACGTCATTATTTTTTTATATCTATTAATATGTAAATTGTACAGTTAACTATTTAAATATATAAGCCAATTACATAAAATTAAAAAAAATTAAAAAGAAATAAAAATTTCAATTATAACATTCTGTATTTACATTTGCTATCTACTGCCAGTAATATGTACAGTACATGTATACTGTAATTATTAAGAAATATATGTTCTTTCCGCAAAAAATTTAATTGTACCCTTTTTTCCATACGCATTTTTTTTTTTTTAATTGAATTTCTCCATTATGAAATTAAATGATAGCATTAGTTGTGAGTGGGCCCCCTTTGTCTCCTGGCAACGAATATTTTTTTTTTTACACCTAGTCTGTTACTGATTCTTTTGTTATTGCAAAAGTAAAGACAGATTTCTTTTACTTGCGAGAAAATTTTTAATGATTATCTTTTATAGATTTGTCAATTATTTATTAATTTGATGGTTTGTTTGGAGGTACCTAATAAAATACTTCTGTATCAGTAATAACCAAATCTGAAAAGTAGGTATTTTCATATGGTATAAAGAAACAATAGTGATATTTAGTGAAAAAAGAACTTACCAATGAACTATGAGACTAGCATGAGATACACACAACCACAGTGAAAAGTAATCTATAAAACACTAACATGTTACATATAATGTTTCAGTGATCAACATCTAATAGTATATACAAATGCATTGAATAACTTTAATTTATTTACTATAGCAAAGGTTAAATGTGATTTCTTTGCGATATACTTTCATAAAATATTTAATATATTTTTTATTGTAGAAGAATATACATATTTAGGTTGGGGAATTTATTTTGCCCCCACCTCATCAAACATTAAATGTTGTAAATTATTTTCTATTCCATTATGCATTTCTATTTTTAAAAAATTTCAAAAGTTAAACAATATACTAACAAAAATTTTGTTAGAAACAAAGAGAAGAGTAATGAATTACTATGTGATATCAATGCTCCAGTGAATGCAGGGCAATCTCCATACACATGAAGAGGAAACTGGAGACAACAGAAATGCAGTCCTACAGAAGGATACTGAGAAAATGTACTTTTTTTTTTTATTTTATGCTATGTCTCTTCAGGACATAGACAGTCATGGATCTTCACAGATACCTTTTTTTATCTGTGAATTATCATGCATTCTTGGGAAAGATAGTGGAGTGGTTTTTTGTTACTTCTTCGTGCATTAAAATTCTGATTATTTTTCTTCCCTTAGAGTGGTTGTTGCCCAAGGTTAGAGAGCCCAATTAACCCCTACTATTTAACCCATAGATGTGAGGAGAAGAGATAGATTTATGCTTTTTCTAAGGACATTTGTGCATAAATGAATGTGACGGATTTGCCTGAATTTGAATCTGGCACGATTCCACTTTCTACACCAGTATCCACTACATTACGCGTACATCCTCCCTCATATCTATCTGATATATATATATATATATATATATGTGTGTGTGTGTGTGTGTGTGTGTGTGTGTGTGTGAGTGTGTGTGAATGAATTATTTTAAGTACCTCCATGAGATCACTTAGCGATCTCATGGAGGTACCTAAATTATTTATTACATTATGCAGAAATTAATCAGAAGAGTGCTGAATAGTTCTAAGCCTGACCAATGATGAATTAAAAAGAAAAGAGAAAAAAAAAAGATCTTTATTAAAATTTCATTAGCATTTACCCATTAATGCCTATTGCAAAATCTGGTATTAATTACATGTTTCCACCTATAACTCATTAATGTTCATCATTAATAATTCAAACAAAAGGTTAGGTGGAAAATAATATCAATGCTGGAAAGAGCAATAACCGTTACTGGACACAAGAAACCTATTCTCCTGAAAAATTGTTTTAAAGAGAATGATTTTATAAATTTCAACTGAAAGTAGCACTAGTTGCTTGGTCAATGAATACATCATGTTTAGAGATGTGGAGAATAGATACTACACTGAGAAACTAGCCAGATGGCTAGGAAGTAGGAAAAAAAATCATAACTTGAGTTGCACTGGCTGCTCGGTCAATGGATGCTGAATGTATTCTTCTTAAAAAAACAAAAAAAAAAAAAAAAAAAAAACAACAGCCAATATTACCATTAACATTATAGATTAAAAGAACAGATACTACACTTTGACCTCAATCTGATGGTTAGGGAGTGAAGAAAAGTGTGACTCAAGTAGTAATGTCTGCTCAGTCAATGAATGCCGAATGTTTCCTTATAAAGAAACAGCAAATATTAACATTAGTGATGAAAAGAATATATACTACACTTTGATCTCAGTCTGATGGCTGGGGAGTGAAAGCAAGTATAACATTGGCTGCTTGGTCAATGAATGCCGAATTTCTCCTTATAAAAACAGCTGATATCACCATTACTAATAGAGATGAAAAGAACAGATGATCTCAGTTCGATAGCTAGGGAGTTGAAGAAAAGCCTAACTTTAGTATCACTGGCTGCTTGGTCAATGAATGCCGAATGTTTCTTTAAAGAAACAGCAAACAGGGAGGAGTTTTTTTAGACAGCGGCACCACGGCAAAATGCTGCAGTGGTTTTATAAAACGAGCCACGTCCACGGCAATTTTTCCCTTCAACTTAAAAAGAGAAAAGAAAAACGAAGAAAGAATGAAAAAAATAGAACAAAAAAAGAAAAACATTTTTTTTTTTAAATTAAAAACGAATTACGTTTTTCTTCAGAAAGTGGTCGTGGGGACTTTTCAAGAAAAAAAAAATTTGACTAGAGCCCTATGCATTATATATATATATTTTTTTTTTTTTTTCTTAAAAAAAAAAAAAAAAAAAAAGAAGTGGTACAAGAAAAAGGCATTTCAACAAAATGTTTACAAGTTTATTGCAATCTTGCAACATTCATATCTACCGGAAATGAAATGGACATCATATGTATGCATACATTTACAATATCATAGTATCATACATTTCATTTTAAAACAGCGATACTTAAACAGACTGGTCCCCTGGATCAGTTTAACGTTGTATTTTTATACAATAAAAACAAAATCCTCCCTCACCATCTAATCTAAAATAATAGAAAATTAATGTTTTTTGATTCTGACAAATTGTCTGAGTAGAGGAAATTCTTCTGAATGCTAGACAACAAAAATTAGTTGTGAAAATATTTATCTATAAGAAATTAATATTCATGTCGGAAAGTAAAGGATCGTTTACTTTTGTTGACATTTCATTTTTACTGTACATATTTTTTCTTTTGATAGTTATTTTGTTTTTAATTCTGAAAAAGCTTTATTTTAATTTCTATATAGTAATACAACAATCTCGTTCTTACACAACATCTATATTGTTGTAAGTGTTTGATATCTTTGAAAATTTTCCACTCCAATGTATCATTGCTAATAATTCAACCCTTAAATTTGTTATTTGTCAATAAAAAAAAATATTTGATTTTAAATGGTTTTTATTTAATTTTAAAGATTTTTTTACGCTAATATTACTTTTTACAAAAATCATAAATTTTGCAAATTCTAAAAAAAATTGCCACGGTGCCCTTTAGTCATTGTCTCAGTGCCCTCATTTTTAAGGGGTCCACCAAGGTAATTTTTGCCTGTCCCTATCTTAGGCTAAAGTAAATTCATCTCTGAGCTAATACTACCATTGAAGATGAACCAAGCATATACTAGACTTTGATCTCAGTCTGATGGTTTGGGAATGAAGAAAAGTATAACTTTAGCAGCACTGGCTGCTCGGTCAATGATTGCCAAATGTTTACCATTAGAGATGAAAAGAACTCTACTTTGACCTCAGTCTGATGGTTACAGAATTAAAACAAAAGCGTGACTCTAGTAGCACTGGCTGCTTGGTCAATAAATGTCAAATGTTTCCTTATAAGGAAACAGTTAATAATATTACCCTTACCATTCTATTTTTGGAATGGGGAGAATTAATGTGTAGAGCATCTTGATTCCAAAATATTGTCATGTACAGCATTATTCTGTTGTTATCTTCAATCAGTGTGTACAAGGGGGTGCTGAAAATATTTTGTTGTAACTCCACTTCCAAAAATCTGATCAAATGACCCACCATTATAAATCTTTTGGTTGTTGGGGTGGGGAGTGTAACAGTTTCTTGATCAAGCTGAACATTTTTCAACACGCTCTTATGTATAAATAATGTGATTTAAATAAAATCATGATGGCAGAAAAAAAGAAAGATAAAATTTGAGTAGCAGCCTCATATTAAGGGGAGGGGATAAAAAAAAAAAAAACAGCTCATAAATTTAAGATAGCATTGCCAAACTCACTTAGAAAAGCATAGATGAAAATTTTATCAACAACTGATAAAAAAAACAAATATAGGCATGATAAATTTTGTTTATATTTTATTTACATAAACAACACAATTTAGGAGATATTAATCTTTTTCTCTGAAAATTTATATCCACTTGTCTTGTGACACTTCCTTGTTAACGCGGAAGTTTAAGAAAAAAAAAAAAAAAATTATGTTGTAGTGCTTATGCTTTATTTCATTTCGTTTTATGCCCCAGTAAAATGCATTCCTGAGCATAGGTTCTAAATGTGTGAACAAACAATGAAATTCAAAAGAAAATTATAAGAGGTTTCTTCTATGTGCTGTGTCTCTTCAGGACATAGGGAATCATGGCTTTACACAACTTCCTATCTTTTGCAGCTCTTAGTAGTGTTTGTCATCTCTTCCAATCCCAAAACATTTACACAATCTTGTTTAGTAGGTTACTCTCTGCCGAACATGTCTGCATGATTTTTGACAATATTTCATTATTTGCAAATTATTAGAAAAAGAAATTTAAAAAATCCTTAAAGATGGAACATATGTATGTAGGATATCTGATGAAATTTTGTATTTTTTTTTTTTTTTTTTTTTTTTTTTCGCAGCTGTATTTTTAACTGCAAAAGAATCATGCATACTTCATTTGATAAAACAAGATTATCAACAACTGTGCAGGGGGGCTTCTCAGATTATCCCGATATCTTCTATGTGCGTCGTGCACACCATGCAAGCTGTGCACAAACATAAATATTTGTCTTTTTTATCCAAAGATTTTAATGGCTGACTCATTGGCAAAGAAATGGATCACAAGTGCCATGTTTGGAGTAATACACAGATTGGAAAGGATAAGGTTTTTTTTTTTTAATATATATTTGTCAAGTAGCCAGGAAAATTGTTGCCTGACCTCAAACTTGCCAACAATTTTGTGGTCATCATGAAGGAGCATGTTAAAAACATCCTCTTGAACTTGTCAAAAGAGGGACAGCATTCTAGACAGCATATGATGATTGGGTCTTGTTAACGTGTTTGGTGGGAAACCAATTAAAAATATTGATAGGAATGACAATTTGGTGTTGCTTGCCAAAAATAGGCAACTTTGAGTAAAGTCATATATATATATATATATATATATATATATATATATATATATATATATATATATATATATATATATATATGTGTGTGTGTGTGTGTGTGTGTATATATATATATCTGTGTGTATGATAGATGTGTGATTGGATCAAAAATGAAACATAACCTAACAGTGTATCAAAAAGTTGTATCCATAAAAATAACAGAAATATATTTGTTGAATTTAATCCATTTCATCTAATATGTTGTCATTGTTTACATTAGGCTACATTTTGAAGCAGAAATGAATTATCTAGGGAGATTGTCAAAGGTGTGTGTTTATAAGCAATAATTTGGACTTTGCTAACCAGAAAGCTTTCTGTGGCCAAATGCTTAACAGCATGTCAGGCTTTATGATGATTTCCTTATGGAATATAGGTTCAATTCCTGTTGGAGAATGAAGATTTCCTCGGAAATTTCTCTAACATTTGAGCCAGTAAATGTAATTAATACTATTCAATTAAAACTGAGCATTTACTCAAATAAGTACTATCCATAAAAATAACATATAAACACACACACACACATATATATATATATATATATATATATATATATATATATATATATATATAGCATGTCCCAGAAGTTGGGCACCAACCTTGTTGCAGTGGAAGAGTAAACAAAGGTGTGAAACCCCAGGAAAGTGAAAGACAGTTTGATGAAGAGAATTGTTGCCTGTTTTATTGCAAGGGGTGCACAATTTGAACATCTATTCTGATTATGATCAATAAAGATGTTTTTTACAAGTTTTTTATGAAAACCTGGATGGTGTGTGACTTTTGGGACACATATATATATATATATATATATATATATATATATATATATATATATATATAGAGAGAGAGAGAGAGAGAGAGAGAGAGAGAGAGAGAGAGAGAGAGAGAGAGGTGTGTAATTCCCACTAAGGAGTTCTTAAATTTTTCAATTCAACCCACTTCATGAAATCTAAACAAACATCAGATCTTTTTAGGGAAGAACATCTTAGTTGGGCTGAAGATTTTTCATCATGTCATTATGAATCCATAGATCATTTTTATTTTTATCCTTGCAAGTAAATAAAAAATCACATACACAATTTCTGTCATCAATCCCATGAAAGAAAAAATTTTCATTCTATAATAAGTTATATTTTGTCTATTTTCTATAAATTTGAGTAGTCATTAATATTCCAGTCATAATAAAAAGTAAAAGTAAAGAATGAAGGATGCTAAAAGATGTAATAAATTACCAAATAAATACAAGTGTGTAAATGTTAATGTTATTGTTGATTTTTTAATATCTTATTTGTTTATATATCAGTTAGTCAGTCATGTGCCATGCGTGATACATGCTTAGGCGATCATCTGTCTTTACATACATAACTGATGAGGTTGACCCCACCCTCCCGAGTAGGTTGCCATTTCTTTTTGCGGTAGACCAGTTGCCATCCAAGGCTATAGAACCCGGTCTGTCCTACTATTTACCCATAGATGGAGGGAGAAGAAGAGGATTCATACCTTTCCCAAGGGTATTAGCACATAAGTGGATGTAATGGATTTGACTGGAATTCAAACTTGGCTCTCCGGTTCCTCAATCCAAGATTATTTATTATTTTAATTTGATAAATTATTTGTATATGTATTTATTTTACATAGAAGGTCTCAAGTTAATTGTTTTCTTTTAATTTTTAAAAATCTTTAAATGATCATGAATGTAGGAGTATTTCTTTTAAGAAAGGAGATATTTGAAAATGTCCCAGGCATAAGTTATCAATTTGGGAAGAATCGATAACATCCACCATAGTTTACCTTTAACTTACACAGCTTTAAGAATATTTTAGGAGGTTTTTAAATTTAAAAATTTTGAAAACTTAACAATATTTTTTTTTCTTTTATAATTCTGTCGTAAAATAATATCCTTCCATTTACCTTGATAAAGTACCTCACAGGACAAAACATGTCGGTAAAGAAAATTCTTTCCTTTTTGTCCTTATTCATACTATCATTTTACAGATACATTTTATTTGTATCTGTATTTTTATATATACATGTATACAAATTTTATGGAAAAATGAGAAGGTGGAAATAGTTTATGATTTCATCAAACTAAAGTGATATTTATTTTGATGCAACTACAAATGTGAATTTTAATTTTAAATTAAAATTTTTCTTTTTAAAATGTGTAGTCACATTACACAAAAACCTTTTCCACTTTGTGAGTGTTTTCCTTAAAATTGCTCTTGATAGATTATATATATATATATATATATATATATATATATATATATATATTATCCATCAACACAACAATAAAAAAACAATATTTCTACACATGAAAGTACTTGGCACAATTTTCAGTTGACAATTATAAATAAAATAGCATTTTCTAAATTCTCCTAGTTGCTAAGGACATTTTGTTTGTTGTTAATAGTTACTTTGCTTTCAATAAATCCATTTTGTTTTTACCTTGAAAGAGTCCACATTGGTCAAAACACATTGACTAATAGTTTTTCTACTGTCTCTTACATTTATACATATTGTCTTTTTCTACAAGTTATCTCTGAGAAATTTTATATATATATATATACACACACACACATATATATATATATATATATAGTCTAGGGACAGCAGATTATTATTCAAATATATATTGTTAAACATAACAAACAATGAATGTCTATTAGGCTTTATCATGAGCCTTTCCAAGCAACATCATAGAATCACATTACAAATTTACGACCTGTGTCTGCTATTTTGCAAACGTTATCGTCACATAGCAAACTTCTATGTAAACAAAACAGGATGTCATTTTTGGTGGTGAACATCTCTATTGTAATGTCCATATAATCACTCTGATGATGGCTCATGTGAGCCGAAAGCTTAGACTGACGACCAATGTAATAAAGAAATATCCAAATGTTGGACATTTTTTTTTCTTTAAACTATTGAAACTAAAGTCATTATACAATGCTTGGAAAGGCTCATGATAAAGCATAACAGACATTTTTGTTATATTTAACAATATCTGTGTGAATATATATATATATATAGGATTAATACAAATATAAAATTTGTCACTTAGCTGGTTGATGTTATATTCCGTATCTCAAGAGAGTTTCTGAAATTAACCTTTTTGTAATCATTCAGTTCACTCATCAGGAGGTATCAGCAATTGTCTGTTGATTTTCTCATTTTTGTTATTTTCATATTAAGTTAAAAAATAATTTATGCACTTTTTATTTGTTTTACGTTGAATTTTTCTTCTTTGTGTGCATGTATGTGCACGTTGTGGTTTTTTATACTTTTTTTAGATTTTCTTGTCTCTTACTTTCTTGCTATCTCTTTTCCTACCCTCTACAACTTTCCATTCTTAGTAAAATCTGATATTCCATTGTTAAGAGGAGTTATTACTCAATGCCAACAAGCAAACACGTCTCATTCGTTAGGAAGGGGAGATCAAGCTGCAAATACATTCATCTTATTTTGTGTTATCTCTTAATGATTTAAAGAGCAGAATTATTTCTGACACATGACAGTAAAGCTAAATGTAAAAAAAAAAAAAAAAATAATCTCAAACTATTTATGCAGAAAATATAAGTAATGCAATCCCAAAATAAACATTTCTTACACTTTCTTTTTTTATGGTACAGGAACATTAATAAGATACTGAACTTTTACTATAATGGTAATATTAGTGGTTTCCTTATAAGGAAACATTCAGCATTCACTGAATGAGCAGCCAGTGCTACTAGAGTTATACTTTTCTCTACTACTTGGCCATTGGGTTGGCAGCAAAGTGTAGTATTCATTCTCATCTCTAATGTTAATTGTAATTTTAGCTGTTTCTTTATAAGGAAACTTTTGGCAGTAAACAAGCAGCCAGTGCTACTATTGGTTGAAATTTATAAAATCTTTTTCTTAAAACAATTTTTCAGGAATGCAGGTTTCTCAAGTCCATTAACTGTTATTGCTCTTTACAGTATTGATGGCGGTTTCCTTCCTAACCTTTTGTTTGAAGTGGTGTGGAGTGTCAATATATTGATTATGCCATTATTTTCTATTTGAGATACATGTGCTATCGATTTTAGTTGTTGAAAGACCTCAAGTGATGCAGTTTCTGTTACCTGGCCCTTATTGTTTCTTTTTGATTCTGTAGTACCAGTCCATAAGATTTGAAGACGGATGGTCCTTGCTCAGACCTACATTTGCTCAAAGCTATTTTTAATCATTAATTTGAGAAAGTGGTCATATTTAGCCAACAGTTCAGACATTTCTGAACTAGTTTGGCACCATGCAAGCATCTATATCATATAAAAGTCTCAATCTGATGAAGTTATTTAAGAACATGACTTTAGTTTTTTTTTTTAAGGTGATTGTTTTAGTTTTGTAGCAATTTGCAGTGTTGGGTGAAACTACCTCCAGTGCAGACTATTCTATCTTTAATTTCCTCATCTCATATTGTTTCTAACAGATAAAGCTTTTCTCCAAGAAAACTTATTGCCAGAAGTAGTTTAACAACACATTGATGAAACTAGAGGCTTAGTTTTTGCTCTTTTTATAAGTTACTCTATATTATATTGAATTTCAGTTTTCCTATTTTTCAAAAAAGAGGGTTGGCTCATATTGCAAATATCAGCATAAACCAAAAAGATTTAAGTAAAAACTTTTGAGGTTGACTTGTTGTAGCATACCTATGAATGATAATGGGTATGTCTCCATTCACATAAATACAGTAGTAAATACTGTATGTTGGCCTGCAGTTGGAGATTCATTGTGGAATTCACTTGACTCACTTCTAGCAAGACTACTACTTCTGGCAAATCTTATATGTGTTGTTCTTGTCCTAAGTATTATCATTCATCACCAGCTTTTGTGTGATTATTCTATTCAGTAACCTTCCCTAGGTTACAACACTTATATTTAAGACTAGCTTAAAAGCTGCAGTCTGTGCAAACTTTTAAGCTAGCTTCTCCAGAAGGCTAATTGAGCCTCCAGTCTCCTGTTCAGCTTAGAAAACAGCAATGATAATTTTGAAGAAATAACTTTGAATTCCTCAATTGACTCTATGGAACTTCAAAACCTCACTTTAATTCTTTGGCATTTTGGAGAAATAAAATTGATTTCCTCAGTTCACAAAGTTTTGGAAATATCTTAAACTGAATTTAAAACAAAATTTTAAAATTCAAATAGTTTTTGTGTTAGTTTAAACTCAATATAAATTAAAAGCTTTTAAAATCACTAATTTTTTACCATTATTTTAAAATTTGAATTTTTAACCATTCCCTCCAAACCTGGACACAAATCCCAATGCCGGATGTTCAAAGACCAGAAGAAGGGCAGATTTTCAATCCCAGAATCATCCAGATTTCAAAAGAGATATAATATGTCTATGTTAGAGGGGTTTCAGAGACACTGATGGACAGATGGACAAACAGAATTTGCCATTTATTTATTTAGGTAGATAGATGATTGACTCAAATACCATTGTACTAACTACTTTTCTTTAAGCTCATTATAAGTCAGTTTGTAAATTCAAGCTTCTGGCTATATCATACTGAAACACCAGTTCCCATATGATCACCAAAGTTAAGCAACGTCAAGCCTAGTCAGTACCTAGATAGGTGGCCACTTGGGAATGCCAGGTGCTGTCATCTTGAATGTGTGGGCAATGTAATAGACAAAGAATTGGAACTGTTAATTTAGGTACCTCCATGAAATCGCTAAAAAATAGAGCATAGTCTGATGAAAAAGACGCCAAACTTTATGAAAACAAAATTTTATCGTCTAAATGCTTGTTTTTATGAAGAGGATAGACCAAATTTTTTTTTAATTATTTTTTTAAAATTTTCCCATCTTTTTAGAATATTCTAAATTTCGATTTAAAAACCTTGTTTCTTTTTGTTGCAACAAGGGGTAGTAAATAACAGATAATTTTTAGCGCATTTTTTTGTATTACACACATTAATTTGGAAAATCTTGCAAAAATAAAAATAATTGTCAGATGTTAATGAAACTTTCAGAAACTATTCACAGATTATCGAAATTATTATAAATATGTTTTTTTATTATTAAAGTCATGGCATAAATATTTTTTTTTTTATATTTATTAACACCCCCATAACTAATTTTATCAAAAACTCTAGAAATTCGAGCCCATCAACCTTAGTGATTACAATAGTTAAAAGCACAAGGCTTTGAAGAATGCAAATCATGTTTTTTTTTTTTTTAATTGGAGCCAATATACCTGAAAATCAGCTCTGAATTGTAACATAAAAAACTCAATAAAACAAATATATTATTTAATTTCAAATGCTTTTATTTGGTTTTAGTTGTTTTTATGAATATGGACAATATTTTCTGAAAGCAAAAATTTTTTTCAATGAAAATTGAATTTTTAATACAATTATTTGTTATTTCTTTAATTATAATAGATTTTTACATTAAGTTTTTAAAAATATTATAACATTAGTTAAAAGCACCATCAACCTTTCAAAGTATCTATATGAGATTGTCTAGTGCTTTGAAAATTGTATCGTTTGGACCAATCAGAAGAGCCATGGCAATTAAAAAATGTAATTTTGTGCTTATAATTGGGCAGTAATTATAAAGTACGGAAGACCAACCAGAATACAATTTAGTTGCATTATTTGAGTTCAGCATTGTTCTCCGCTGTTAAGGCCTTTACTTTTGCGAAACACGTATGGGGAAGTTAATTTGATTTTTCAATTTCAACTGAGAAGGGTACCTATAAGTATCAGTATCATCTTATGAAATTTAACTACTGCTGAACTTTAATTTATATGATCTTATTTTTATATTAATCTCAGTTATGACATTTTTCCATAAATAAAATATCAAAATTAATAATAAAATGAATGAAAATACAAATAACACATTAAAATGTAATAAATGTACATAAAATTATAGTATTTTATGTACACTTCTGATAAAATTTCATAAGAAAGGTACCTATAAATTAATTAGATACCTTTTTCTTATGAAATTTAATCTCACTCTTAACAGTCTTATTTTTTAATTTCTTTATATCTTCCATAAAGCATCGTAAACATAAAGGTGAAAGCTAAGTACAAAAAAAGAAAAAAAAAAAATGAAAAATTAGAGCACTGAAAGTTTTCCTTTAACGAGGTAAATAATTTGTTCACTTAAATCTAAATAATTTCACTTCCTTCCATCAGTAGAAAGAATTATCCTCCCGTAAGTTATCTAAACGTCATGAATGTGTCTTTCGTCACCTGTCAAGCTACGCAAAAGGTTATGACCTGCTTTGTTTTATTTTCAAATTACATTTTTTCGGCGCAGAAGCTAAGTTAAGCTTGGTTCAAAATATTTTAAATAAACATTATAATTTCTGATTTTATTAAAATCAGTTTTGAAAAAAATGATAATTGATTTTTAAAAGAATATCAAAGTCAGATTTTCATCTTTTTTATCAAATGATTGAAAATGATTATCTGTCCTTTTTTTTTTTAGAGAAAAAAAAAAAACAAGATTTTTAACGAAAATTTCGGACGTGCTAGGAACGATTAAAAAATGTAAAAAAAATACCCCAAAAATACTTTGATCTTTCCTCTTTAATAATAATATGAACATTAGATGATAAAAACTTGTTTTCGTCAAGTTCAGCGTCTTTTTCATCATGCTATCTCTGTTTGTTTACATTTTCGTGGAGGTACCTATGTTAATTGGAGAGCTGAGTTTCAACTCCAGTTGGATTTATTATATTTGTAACGAGCATGCGCGGAAACGTGCTCGAACTGCATGTGTGTGTTGTGCCGGGCACACCTTGGAGTACCATAATGGACTTGACCGACGACTACAAGAAGACGCGCTAGTCGTTTGGGGTCTTTTCTTAGGCGACAAAAGCCGTTGCAGTTGGTCGTCCATCGGCAGCAGTCTTGGGTGCCATTTTGCTCGTTTGCTGTCGTAAAGTGTTGTGCCACAAGTAGGCGTTTGTTTTTGTGTCACATTCGTTTCTGTTTCGCAAGAAGGCGTTCGTTTTTTGCGTCACAAGAAGTATGGATGAAGTGCAGGACCCTTTTCTAGCCCAGATGATCGACAACATTTTTAAGAGACTAGCCCAGGACAATCCAGTGAAAGGTGACTGGTGCATCAGTGAGCAAAATGTAACCATGTGGGTAGATGCAAGCTCCTTAGCCACCGGTGTGGTTGTGGAGAGCAATGGTGCCGTGGCAGAAGACGTAAGCTGGCTCTGACCGGTGCACGAAGACAAGCACATCAACTTGTCTGAGCTCGATGCTGTGTTGCAAGGTGTCAACCTTGCATTACAATGGAAGGCCAAAACCATTCATTTATGGACAGACTCACCATGTGTGCATCGCTGGGTAGCTGACACTCTGTCCGGACGGACGAGAGTGTGCACCAAGGCAGCCTCCGAGATGCTAATCAGACGTCGGCTAGCCACACTCTAAGAGTTGGCCTTAGAATACAAGCTGGACATTGATGTAGAGCTTGTCAAGTTGTGCAACAATCGAGCCGACCAACTTACTAGAGTACCGCAGCGATGGTTAAATGAAATTCGCAAAATAACGGAACCCAGAGAACCTATGTGCGCTGTGGCTGAAGAGTGAGATGTTGCTCAAGTACGAGCCATTCATCACTCCAGCAGACACCCTGGTGTGAAGAGAACACTCTATTTTGTGAAGTTGATCGACCCAAGAGTAACAAAAGCTGAGGTGCGAGCGGTGGTTAGGGGATGCAAGGAATGCCAGTCAATCGACCCGACTCCTGTGCATTGGAAACTGGGCAGGCTTGATGTCGCGGAAAATTGGCGCATGGTTGCGATGGATGTAACCCATTTCGGACATCAATTATACCTGACGCTGATAGACTGTGGCCCCAGTCGTTTTGCCATTTGGAAGCTCTTGCACCATCAAGACTCTGCTAGCATCATCAAGGAGCTGGAAGTAGTATTTTGTGAAAGAGGGTCGCCGGTTGAGCTGCTTACGGATAATGGCACAGCGTTTTGTGGAGAGGTTTGCCGCATTTGCAAAGATGTGGAATGTACAAATACGATTTTGCTGTGCCCACGTACCATCTGGGAATGGGATAGTTGAGAGATCCCATCGTACAATAAAGTGCATTGCGACGAGAACACGGTGTTCAGTTTTGGAAGCTGTATATTGGCACAATAAAACAGCTTCAACTGTACCGGCGAATGCAACCTACACTTACAGGGTCCGCATTAAGGGTATCGACGCAGCTTTGGTGCGTGACAACACGGTTGCCAATCCTTATACGGTAGGAGAGACTGTCTGGGTGAAAAATCCACACGGAAGGTGTACAACACAGTTCAACAAGGGTATGGTGACACAAATTAATAGCCCACACTCCGTCTCTGTTGATGGAATACCATGCCACATAAAAGATGTGCGTCCAGCGTGCGGGAAGGATTATTCCGTCAGCAAACATGTTAGTTCTTCTTCTGAAGATGATGAAGTCCCGATGGTATATATAAAATCACAGGAAGAGCACACCTCAGAGTAGCACGCCTGATGAACCTATGTGGGATGAGCTCAGCGAGACATCTGAAGAGAGCACCACTGAGGAAGCGCTTGAGACCATACCACTGAGACGGAGCACCAGGCAGAAACGGCCTGCCCTTCATTGCTATTTGTGTGATCTAGAGAGCTGGGAGGAGTGTAACGAGCATGCGTGGAAACGTCCTTGAACTGCGTGTGTGTGTTGTCACCTTGGAGTACCATAATGGACTCGACCAAGGACTACAAGAAGAAGACGTGCGAGTCGTTTGGGGTCTTTTCTTGGGCGACAAAAGCCGTTGCGGTCGGTCGTCCATCGGCAGCAGCCTTGGGTGCCGTTTTGCTAGTTTGCTGTTGTAAAGTTTTGTGTCGCAAGTAGGCATTCTTTTTTGTGTTGCATTTGTTTCTGGTTCGCAAGAAGGCGTTCGTTTTTGTGTCGCAAGAAGGCATTCGTTTTTGTATCACGAGAAGGTGTTCGTTTTTGTGTTGCAAGAAGGCGTTCGTTTTTTGCGGCGCAAGAAGTTGTTTTCCACCCCCCACCCGTTTTCTCGCACAATATTTACTTATGTTTAAATATCCTTGAGAAAGGTATGAATTCACCACTCTCCCACCAGCTATGAGTTAATTAGTAAGACTTGTATCACCAAATCATTGAAATCTCAAAAAAATTCTTAGAATCTAAAAATATTTTCTGGCTTTAAATAAACTGCAATGGTTGATAAATCATAAAAACAGATCAAGTAACAAAAACTTGAAATAAATTTTAGACATCTTACATTCTCTTGACTAAAATCAATTGAACCTTACTACAAATAAAGCATATGTATGTGTATATATATATATATATATATATATATATATATAATTTTGTATAATTATATATATCAACAAACAGTATTTAGAAAAATGTGACAAACTTGAAAGGTATTTTTTGTTATGCGTGATCCAATGAAATCCTAATGGATGAAAGGTGTCACAAAAATACTTCAGAGTTTATCATATATATATATATATATATATATAGATATATATATATATATATATATATATATAATTCTACTACTCCAAATGTTATTTTATGGATACCCATGTTTGAGTAAATGCCTTTTATTAATTCTTTTTCCTCTCTCTAGTGTGAATTATATCTACCAGTCTGCATAGACTTAATAAAGAAATGTGCTCTCCAACAGGATTTGAACCAGCATCCCCCTTTGTAAGAGAAACCATCATCTGATCTGACTTGCTTTAGACCACTCAATCACAGAAAGCATCACAGTCGAGCAAGGTTCAATTACCTCTTTTGAAGAACACACATCCTCTCGTTCAGATCTGTTCATTTTATAGTATATGAAACAAACTAAGAAATTTCTAAGGAATCAATGTATGTTTTTTTTTTTTTAGCTGACATTATTGTGAACTCAATAATGTGTAGTCTTGAGCCAAGGTTATAAATACAAGAAAAGTTTACATTGTCTAACTTGGGGAAAACATATGACAAAGTGGAAAAGGTTTTTTTTGTGACATGTTTCATCCCTTAGGACTTCAAACTAAATTTATTATGTTGGTGTGACTAGAGGTGTACAAATAAGGGATGCCGGAAATTTTAAATTAAATTTTTTTTAAATATAATTGAGCCAATTTTATTTAGATTCTTTTTCTTCCCATCACTTTTTTTAGTGTTTATGTAAAAATAGAAAATCTGCCAGAAATGGTAAATTATTGTAAGAGCCAGGACACAAATTTACTGTGGATGGCCTTGTGATCAAGGCACTCTCTGATCATTTTCATTGTAGGGAATTGTTTTCTTCTTTGATGAGAGTAGCAGTTTTTATGTAAAAATTAGAAAGAGACTTTCTTATATAAAAAAAATGTTTGGAAAACAAATAAGAAATGGTAGCTAACTGAACAACCAGCTCAGCTCATTCTCAGCCAAGAGAGCTACAGTTTATCCCATTGTCAGCAATGTGGGTGATTCAATAGTTGTACATAAAGATACTACCCAAATAACAGCAAACCAAAAGAAATACTGGCCCACTTCACACTTGTCTAACAGTTTAATGTGTGTTACTTCCTTCAATTATTTCACACTCCAACAAGGTTTACTATTTATTATTTAGACCACATCTCAGAGAAAGTAATATGAGCTGCTTATGACTATAGATATAGTCCATCATAATAAATTTTTCTACCATTCCACTTTGAATAGGACTTACAGATTGCATGCATGAAAGAAACTGTAAAACACATCAATTGAAATGTCATAGAGACAAAAGCAATTCAAAAAATAAGTTCAAATAATCCAAACAACTCTAAGACTGCACAATCAATGATTGTTTCTCATTGAAATAACACTAATTGCTCTATGATATGAGTGCCTACTAACTTGCCTCAAATAACCTTGCAGTTGTTATAGAAGCTCAGATTCTACCATTAAACTATGATCCTGAATATACTACATTTACTGTGGTGATAAAACCAACTGTTATGACATTTCTAGAATCTAGACAGGCAAGAGCATTTTTACTTAATTTCATACTTTGATCATCCCTGAAAAGTTTCTCTAACATATCACAGAAAGCAGATTTGTAATGTTTGTCATATGCAATAATAGATTGAAACAGATAAAAACTTTTAGGTCATCATTGCAGCATTTTAAAAGTTGGAACATTGCTTGAGATGTATCAGCTTCTTCAGCATCAAATTGTCACTTTAAACAAAACTTTCTTTTAAAAAAAAAAAAAAAGAAAAAAAAAAGTCATTCATTTAAGGAATTTTTCATGCAAAAGAAATTATAGGCACATTAACCCATTTTCCACCGGCATAGACATGTATATGTTTTTACCAAAATTATCTTTTTCAGACACAGACAAATAAATACATCCCTAACATAACATTCAAAAACCAACTACAGATGTGTTTATATGTTGATCTTGATTCTTTTTATGCTTTTCTGAGTTTGAAATGAGTCAAACTGTTAACTCATTTGTCTGGTAGAGGTATTAGCCACTGCTCAGGTACTTCAAGGTGCCTCAGTTTCTTAGTTACTATATTAAAAACAAATAAAAAAAATTTGTCTGAAAATTAAATGTCTTTCCAAAAAATAATTGGCGAAGAAGAGGTTAAAAGCTTTTTCCTTAATTCAATATCAGTTGGAGAAAAGAGGCTCATTTTGAATGTTAAGTTCCCGTACAATCACTGAAGTTAAACAACATCAAGCTTGGTCAATACCTAGATGGTTAACTACTTGGGAATACCCGGTGCTGTAAGCTTGGATGTGCAGATGGTGTAATGGATAATGGATTGGAATAGTTAACTGAAGAGCCAAGTTCTAATTGTGACAGTTATATCCAATTACACACAAATACACTTGGGAAAAGTATGAATCCACTTCTCCCCGCAGCTAAGGGTTAATTAGTAAGACTTGCATCACTAAATCATTATCATCTAAAAAAATAAATCTATATATAAAATTCTATGACTTCCATTAATCTGTCTCTAAAAGAGCCATACATTGACTGACTGGCACCAAATTTTAAGGAGAAGCACAAATAGGTAAACAGGTACAATGTACAGTTGATTTTACTAGGGTGTGTAAAAACCATGAACTAAGTTTTTTGTTAAAATATTTTCCCAAACAAATCAGCTTATTCAAATTTCATTGACTGGTTTGCAAAATTGAATGAAACAGAGTTTGTATATCTTGACAAAAAATGTTATTGATAATTTCAATAATACTAAATATTGTAACACACATCAGCATGTTGCAAAAAAATTCTAGTAAATAAAAATGCGTACAAAATATTTAGATTTCAGCATTAAATAACCCATAAAGGTTGATATGCCACTAAACAGAACCAAACAACCAATTATTACTTGCAAAGACGTGTTTTGACGATTTGGCAGTGCAGCAATCCATTGGGTAAGTAGGCATGGTGTAATAAAATTGCCAATTGATTCAGCTTAAGCAACATTATTTTTTAAACATTTTTCCTGTACTGGAGTTAACTCCCTTGCACGAGCAATGCTGGGTGGCAGTGTTTTAATTATAAAAACAGCAGACTATTCCATATCGATACAAAGTGAGGAGGAGGAGGAAAGATTTTTTTTTTTTTATGTGCCATGTCCTTTCAGGATGTATAGGCTTCATAAAAAGACCAGAATACAACAATTGTAAAAAGATTCACATTTTAAAGACATAGTATTGATTATATTAATTCTAATCCGAATACCAAAGTTTAGTATTATTTTGGTTAACTCTTGATGATTGTCAAATTGAAGCCCAGCATCCCTTGAGCCCAATCTATCTTGGAAATTCGTTGATTGATAATTGTAATTTTTGATAATAATTGTAATTGTGTAGCATATGATTCACCATTTTTAGTAGAGAAAAAAAAATGTTTAGTCTATTTCTGTTGTCCTTACAGTTTGTATTTTATATGGTTTTAAGAGTATTTAAAAGAAAAAGCTGTTAGTATACTGGAAAAAATGAATAAAAACAAAGATCTTCCTTGCCTGTCATATTCAATGAAACATGTATAAAAGAAGGACTGTTGCACAAATATATATTATATTATATAAGGAGTAGCTAGGTTTGCCTATCGCCCAGTTCGCACTACTTTCTAGTCTATTGAACAGTAGCAGAGCTTTATCTCTTGTTTCCTGTTTAGGATTGGGTTTCCAATTCTGAAGTCTCTTCATTCTTTTTCATTTCCAGTAACCCCTTGTGCCTGAATGGAGTTATCACTATGCTTGGGGTGAAATGATTATATATATATATATAGCATGGTGAAGTAATGGATAGTGGCTCAGTTTGGTTCTGCACAGGCCTTCAGTGTTATAATCAAATCCAATGCATAGGTAGTCCAGCTTTTGAGTTCCAAGAAACAAGTTGGTGTACTCTCATTTGTCAAAGTGACAGGAGAGTTCAGTGTATATATATATATATATATATATATATATATATATATATATATATATATATATATATGATAAAAAATATAGTTTCAAGGTATGGTATATTTCAGGGTAAAAATACTAATCTTTGTCATCTTTATCACAATGTTTCAACTGTTATGCCCTTTGGCCTTCATCAAGTGTATATTGAAGTGGGTAACCTACAGGGTATTTTGAATGGAAACCTTTATTTAATCTATGAGGAGAGACTGTTCTCATTCCACTGCCACAGTCTATGGATATCTTGTCTAGTTCTCAAAGCATTGGTTTGTAAATTTGGTGACTTACTAATTGCAAGTTTAATCCCTGGGCCGGGCAGTGTGCATTACAAATTCCTAAATATTTTATTCATAGAATAAATAAAATTAATAGATTTCCTGAATAGAAATAGGGTGAGTACTAAAAATAAGAATTAGACAAGATATCCAAAGCCATGGGAAGTAGAACAAGAATGGTTCTACCCCCATAGATTAAATAAAAGATTTAGTTTGGAATTCCCTGTACGTAACCCAGATCTATATATACACCTGATGAAGGCTGGTGGGCACATTGGCCAAACGTTGTGATAACAACAACAAAGATGAGGATTATAGTCTAAATGTAAATAGTGTAAATAAAGAATTTATCCATTTAAAAAATTAAGAGCCACTATTTTTTTTAATTATGTAAAATATAGTGCAAAAAAACAATTTCACAAAGGAAACCTGGAAACAAAAGCAATTTGTTTCGCTTGTAAGATGCAAACAAACTTTTGACAATTTCAAAACTTTGACATCCAACGTTGAATATCAATCTTCTACATACGAAAAAAAAATCTGTACTTCTAATATTAAATATTTAGGAATTTTGAACAATTATGAAATCTAAAGTGAATATTGCACGGATAAATAAATAAAAATAAATGAATGTAAATTTTTGATAATCGAAACTTTTAAAAGTTTGAACAGAAAGGTCTTTTTCTTTTTTTATCTTTTGTAATGTAGGTCAAAAAGTGATTGATTGATGACATAGCCTTTTTTCAATACTGAAATATTTTGATCGGTCAAAGCTGTCTTTATTTATTGATATATATCTAAAGCTGAAATTGACTAAGAATGTATATAAAACAATAAACATTAATATTATTAATTAAACCATAAATCACCTATTTTCATTCTATGACCGATGAAATAATTTATCCTCATCTTTACTTGAATTGTATTTTACGGCGATGAGTTGATACTTTTATTTTACAAATAAAATTTGATTAATATGTGGGTTCTTTTCTGCCAAAAAGAAGTATTTTTCTGGTAGTGGTCGGGGTGCAAGTAAGCATCTCACCTTTAAGACCATTTATTGTCTATTTTTGAAAGCCACGAGGACGATCTTGCAGATGAGACATTTGAAAGGAAAGAGACCATTTTTCTAGAAGGTACCAGATAAAAGATTTAAGTGAGAAAAATAAGTAAAATAAAATGAGGAATTGCTTCTGACTAGTGTATTTTTTTCTCTTAGTTTCCTTACAAAAAGAAGGAAAAGATGCAACTACGAAATAAAAAGGTTCACATCTTAAAACATCGGGAATGATAAGAAAGGTTATCTCAATATGATGTTGATGTATCAAATTGTAATAAAATAATGCATTATGTTTTAGATCAGAATTTTAAATTTTCGGGTTATTCTTTTGTTGGTTTGTTCTTTTTTTTTACTCTGGAGTGGACAGATAAACAAAAAGACACCTAATTTAAAAAAAAAAAAATAATTATATATTTTGAAGAGCTAAAAACAAAACTCACGCGTGGCTGCATTAAGATATTGCAAATAAAAAGTTTCGAAGACGGCAAATTTGTAAAAACTCCAAAGAAACAGTTGAAATAAAAATAAATAAACCATAGTTTAAAAATAAAAAATAAAAAAACGCGCATGAAGCAAATTATATTGAAACCAAAAAAAAAAAAAAAAAAAAAAAAACACAATCAGGTGAGGAATTTGTTGATAGAAAAAAAAAAGTGGGGGAGTAGCAGGCCAATAACTTTTTATGGCTTTAATTTAAAAAAAAAAAGAAAATCCATTTGTAGAAAATAGTGATTAAGTGTATAACCATTAGTTCCAGCTGATTCCTAAAGAAATGCCTTGTTAAACACAAGGCGGACAAAGTTTTGTTTATCATCAGACGACACCCTCGTCTCAGCATGTTACTGACCATTTCTTGAGTGCCAACACAAGATACTATTTTACGGATTAACACCGGCCTACCCCAACTACAAAGACATAGGGGGCCAAGACCGGTTAAAAGTGTCCCGTAAGTTGCCGTATTTAAGCGAATTTATAATAATTACCTTAAGAGTAGGATGCTCCAACGCCTTCACGTCGGCCATACTTGATGTTTTGTGCATGGTTCAAAACAAGGCACGGAATACCGGAGAGAATAGAGCAACCCGTTTTAACAGTACTGCAGTGACTGACTACCGGCCTCAATTAATAATTACACTCTGTATAAAACAAGAAACTACACGACTTGAAAAAAAACACTCAATTCCTATATAAAAATTAGTAATAAAATAAAGACAAATTTGTAATAAAATAAATGCATAGAGATAAAGCTTTTTTTTAAATTTAAAAAATACCCCTTGTTTAAAAAAATCTTTTGTTTGTTAATGTTACATAATAAAGTTAGTTGTTTGGAACGTCAATGCTTAAGAAAAGATACTGTTGTTTAGAGATTATTTTATTTTGCAACGAAATTGTTATTTTCGGTTGATTTATTTCATTTTATTATTTAGTTGATGATGATGATGATGATATTTAAAAAATAAACAAAAACATAAATAAAAGTTGAAATAAAAATAATAAAATGAAACGAAACGAAATGGAAACGTAAAAGAAGCGGGAGGTAGAGTGACAAAAGGGGTAGGAGTGATAAGTTGAGAAGGAGGTGGAGATTGCAAGTAACGAGATTAGAAACAAATAGAAGGAGAAGGAGGAGGAGGAGGAGGGAGGAGGAGAGAGAGAAAATCCCGTAACGAGACTTTGCGAGATTTGGTGCTAGGTTTGGCGATTTGGATGTTTTGGTCGCTTATTTTACATGTCCCAAAAAAATCTTCTTCATAGGCGCCTAAAAACGAAAGGAGGGAGCTAATTATATACATAAAAAAAAAAAAAAAAAAAAAAAAATTATAATAACCAAAAAAAAAAAAAAAAAAAAAAAAAAAATCAGACGCCCACGGAGGATTTATTTACCCCCTTTTATTTATTGCGGAAGGTATATTTTTTTTTTTTATTTTTTTTTAATTATTTGTTTCAACTTTTATCCTCCTATCTCCCTTGAAAATTGCGTGTTTGTATAAAGTGTTATTATATATATTTCCGTCTCCCCCCCTCTTCTTTCATCGTTGTTCTCTTGTTTGTTTGTTTCGGCGGCCTTTTTAATGATTTTTACCCCCAACTTTTGCGTCCCACCATATTGTTTAAATTTCCTCAATATTCACTGCTTAGCATTCTCCTCTTTACTAAGTTCACTTTACTACTCCTGAGTACTATTATACAGTATACCAATATATATATATATATATATATATATATATATATACACACACATACCGTACGTATATGTATATATATATATATGTGTCGTGTGTTATACACATACACACAAGTGTGTGTGCCGTCGTTGTCGGCGGCTTCTCTTCTACTCTTTGTCTGCTGCCATCAAAAAAGGTGAAGAGGAAGAAATGTCCTCCATCACTGTTCGTATCCCTCCTTTTTATATCCTAGCTTTTTGTTCCTTTCAAGAGCCAACCACTTTTTAAGTTCTCTCTCTATAATATAAACCGAATTAACAACCGTCTGCATACTTTTTGCCTTATTCTTTGTTAATTTTATTTCTTTTTACCTTACCTGCACCACATTGAATTATTTAAGACTGTTCTGTTTTAACTTTAAACTCTGATCCGTACTACCCGGGGTAGCATGCCAACTCGGGTGTCAGTTTTTATTTATTTTTTTATTTTTTTCGTGAAACTGCTTTCTTTTTTCTTTTTCTTGTAATTTTTTGCAACTGTCTAAAAGTTGCTTGATTTACATATAAATATGCAAATACAAAAATAATAAACTTCTAAAGTAGGTAAGAAGCGATTTTTTTTTTGTGTATAAATTTGAGTTTAATAACCGTATGTTATTGCTAATCAATTTCTTTGAAAAATGTTATTCTAAATATTTTATTAAATTTAATCATGCTGATGTCATTATTTTGAAGAATTAAAATTTTAATTAATGATGCAATTAAAAAAAGATATATAATACTTCCCTGAATATGGATTTATTTTAGAGAATAGCTATGCGGAAAAAAAACAAAACAAACTTTTCCTGATTTCTTAAAAATCCAATTTGATTACCTTGTGCGTGTGTGTGTATATATATATATATATATATATATATATATATATATGTATATATATATGTGTGTGTGTGCGCAAAATAACTTAAGTCGGTGGGGACTAGTTAGTAAAAAAAAAAATAGGTCAACATTCTTTATTTTTCCTTTTTTTTTTTTTTTTGAGGGGGGGGTAATAATTCGTTTGTTTTTTTTTTAAACTTCAAAAACAAACTGTAATTAAACAAATCGACCTACTTGTATAACTTTTTTTTTCCCCCCCTTTCGGAATTATAGATTTCTTTCTCCTTTGTTGGTTATTCATCCACCCTTGCTTTTCTTCCCGATCCTTTACCTTTTTTTTTTTTTTTTTTTTTTACCTTGTATTCACTTGTTTTATCTCGCACCTTTTTAATCAACAAAAACTTCTTTTACCACATAAACCACAATCTACAAACCTATTTAAAAAAAAAAAACAAATAAAAATCATCCACATCAATTTCCCTTTTTTTTTTTTTTTTTTTTTCTTTTAAATCTTAAGATTGAAAAATTATTTTAATATTTGACAGGTTGTTGCACTTTATTTTGTTTTATAAAAAGTCTTGATTTGACTTATCCGAATTACATACATACATCCTGAACTTGTAATATTTTAAGATCTGTATTTTTTCTGTATACTTAAAAAAAAAAAAATCTAATTGTCTACTTGTATGCGTGTAGAGTCGGGCGGGTACACGCAACCAAAGGACGAAGGCAACACACACACAAACTGTTATTGGTGGTGTGGGACATTTCAGGTTCCGTTTATGCAAATTACCGTACGATTTTTCTACGGCACCCCCTCCCCGTACACACCGACTCTTGCCCCAAGTTAGACTTTCTTTCTCCCTTCCTCGAGCTGTTCGTTTCTCCTGTCTGCCGCCGACGTCAGTTTAAAATCTCAACTTCCTTTCTTTGTGTGTGTAGAGTATATCTTTATAATGTAATAATGTCTGCTAGTGTGTACCGCCTTTTTTTTTTTTTGCTAGCTGCATACCTACTGCCTCTCTCTCTCTCTCCGTGCACCCCCCTCGTATTTCCAATTCTAAATTCTGATCAATTTCAATTTATTTCTCAACCTTTTTTTTTCTTGAGCCAGTACTTAATTTTAACAAGCACTTGTCACTGCCTGCCTCTCATTGCGAATTGTTTGTGTATGAATGGTTACTGCTACCATTAACCGGTACATACACACATACATACATATATATATATATATATATATATATATATATATATATATATAGCCTACTTGGCCAATACAGCCACTAGGTCATTGGCTACATTGAACTAGTTATGACTTTTTAGTTTTATTTACGCTTTCTTCAGTCGGATTGATGATTCAACATTCTTATTCCTGTGTAGTCTGTATCTAAAAATAACAAACTTAACATTGTTACCGCTTTCAAATTTCAAACAAATCCAGCTAAAATGTTTGAGCTAATAAACCTTGACTACTTAACTATTCTCATAATATAATATGCTTTGTAAGTTCTATTGGCTTTTTCCCCGCTTTGATGGCTTGATCTCATTCAAGGCTGCAGTGGTGGTGGCTCCTAACAAAGGATGGCGGGTAAACTGTCCACCATGCTGTGGCTGTCTTTTACCGCTCTCTTGTTAATCTTTCTTGCTTCCTCTTCAGTCTAGATATGTTTAACAAGTGCAGATCATTGTACAACTAGAATCTGCCTGTTTGATGATAGCGACCAGGCCTTCTTCCTTTCACTAAGTGCTTACCTTTTTCTTTTTTTCTTGAAGCGTTAACAGATTTCGGCACTAGATATTTTGCACTCATTTTTAAAGCTGGCAATGTAAGCGCTCTAGTTCCTAGAATTATTTTATCTTTTAAATGTGAGGACCAAATTATAAAATACTGTACTTTTATTGGTCCACCGTAGACTTTTTAGTGTTGTGGCTTTTTTTATAGACATACCAATAATTGCGTTTTTCTTAATCTATTTAAATTACTAGTTTCTTTTCTTGCAAGCAGTAAAAACTGTAAAAGATTTTTTTGTGTTAATCGTTTGTTAGTTTGAAACTGTTTATTTTTTAATGACTCTTTAGTTTTAAACATTTTAAAAAATAATCTCTGCCCTTTCTTCTAAGAAGGTCCGGACAAGAATGCTGGGAGTTACTTTTTTCCCCCCCACTTCACTAAGTAGCTATGAAAGAAAAGATATATGGTTATTTATGATTTAAATCAATAACTGGAAACAAAAGTACTTTTTTTTTTTTTTTTTCTTTTTTTTTTCTCTCTCCTTTCTTTAAATTAAGTATTACAAAAAAAACCGGAACCATTTGTAACTTGTGTAGCGATTTTATTTCATGATCGCCATGTGACTTAGTCCGTTTTTTTTTTTTTTTTTTTTTATTATTATTATTATTCTCTTCATTTAGGGCTTTTTGGTATGTACTTATATTGGAGCTTTTTACATTTGTCTGAAGTGTTTTGAGAGTTGACTTTCGTTTTTTGTTTTTTTTTTTATATAGAAGTTATTTCGTAAGCAATTTAACTACTCTTTTTTGCTTATTTTATTTTTATAGCAAATTTAATTTTATAAGGTATATAACACTTATCGCAGTTTTTAATTATTTGCCAATCGATTTAAACTTTAAAAAAAAATGTCATGCACATCTTGTGATTAAATTGACTTTAATTAGAGAAATTGCTGTGATTTGCAAGACAAAAGCTTTTCAATGTCCCCTTAATATTGATCTTGATTGGCCTTCCTCCGTGGGTGATGATAGTAGTTGTGCTACTGGTTATCACCACGCACGCACAATGGCATGGATGGATGGATGTTTCCTTTCAACGTTGAACTGTTTAAAGTCTGATCTAGGTCATAAGGACAGTCGACAAGAAAAAGAGGTTTTTTTGCTTCCCCTCATCCTTCTTCTTATGTAGATTAGTATTGACCATCTCTGTTTAGAACTTATTTTTCAAAGCTTACTACATCATTGCATTTGATTGTTTTCATTTCATTATTTAAACTGATATTAAACCGGCTTTTATAAATGTTTGTTCGTATGAGCTTGGCACTTTTCATGGCTGCAACCAAAGTAACAACCAGTTTGTTAATTCACTTTTTTTTTTCTTTTTTCAAACAATGACTATGATTGAGTCGGCAAAAAATAACTATCCGTTTTCTTTGTTTTTAAAGTGCTCTTAGGGATTTTATTTTTATTTTATTTTTTTTAATTATGTTCGATTTTATCAGGTAAATGGTAGATATTTTTGTTTTTAAAGCATTTGAAAAACTGATTTTCAAATTACTTTTTTTTTTTTTTTTTTTTTGGTACTTGCTTGAAAATTTAATTTCGTTGTCTGCTGTATGTATTTCGATCCTAATTTTGTAACTTAAAAGCTGCATTTTTAAATACAAATATTGCTATAGAAAATAATTATTGGCCATGCATTTTTGTGTGTGTATGTATGTGTATATATTATATATATATATATATATATATATATATAATTTTTTTTTTTTTTTTCTTTATAACTCTTACAAAAACGTTCATCAGGATTAGTCTTTTCGTGGTGTTGGAAAATACCCCCGCCAAAAAAACAAATGAATTAAGTCTTTAAAATACTGTGCTAGCGTGATTGATAGTATAATTAGTGTGTATTACTTGAATCTACTGATTACTCAGTTCTGTACTCTTGTAGAAAGGAGACAGGAAATTACCATATTCAAACAAATCTGAGAATTTTCCCTTTTGCAAAAATTCTATTAATATTTTCGTACCAAGGATTATCTATTTTTGAAAAAAACATGCATATCCCCAGACAATAAGAGACAAGGTTTAAAGAATTTTTGTTTGTAATGCTTAATGAACGTTCACTTAGAAGAAATCATTTGTTTATTTCCACCAAAACGGTAAACATGTCTGACAAATTTCTTCTTCTCCTCCTCCTCCTCCTTCCTCTAAGCTTTCTTTCTTCAAAAGATTCAAATAAGCCTGTAGAGTACATTTTAGATTTTTGACAAGGATGGACACTTTGATCTGATCCCCCCCTCCCGTAATTTTTAATTTTTATTTTACATACGAAATATTTTCTTAGAAAAAAAAGTTTTTTTATTATTGAAACCCCACTTTATCAGTTTCAGATCATAACCATGGCGAAAAGAACGGTTGTTTATGAGAAATCACTTTCACAGCAAATTCTCTTTTGTTTTGTACTGATTTAGCATTTCATTTAAAGCATTCGATTTTTCAATTTTCAAGTCCATTTTTACTCGAAAAAAACAAAACAAATATGCTATGCACATAATACATCGATGTAAGTAGTTAACGAACATGCATGAATCGAGATCTATATTTGCTATGGATGCTTATCCAGCATCGCAGGATAGTTTCCCGTATAAATTTGCGATTATTTGAAACAATGTTCTGCCATTTTTAAATCTTAAACCGTTTGCATACTCATGACGTCACTTTTCTGCAGGTGTTGCTAAAAATCCCTTGCCAGGCCCTCCACCCCTTAACGACTAGGCTATAAAGACCCCCCCCTTTTTTTTCTTTTCTTTTTTTTTTTTTTTTTTTTTTTTTCATAAATAAAATACAGGATATTTGTTACTTTTCTAGTTCTTTGACCGTTGTAAAACTAGGTTGCATTAATTTTTTTTTTTATTTTAATATTTTACGTCACTAATCAGATTTTTATTGCGACTATATTGGTAATTTTTATTTTCAGAACTATCTTTAATAATAATATAAAATAATGTTTACATTTATATAGTGACCATTATTCTCTCTGCAGGACATGTAATTAAAACGAAAAAAGTCTTGCTTTTGATTTGAGGTTCGTTATCATGAAAAACTTTCCCAATCTTCACGTTCCGTTCTGTATTTTTATGCAATTTAAACGATATTTTTACATCGCACACGCGTGTGTACTATTCGTACACTTGTACTTTCAAAAACTAAACTTTTTCGCACTAAGAAATTCATGAAATCTTTCAACTAGCATTTCTACTTTATCAAATCGGTAACTGGTGTTTTTTCAGTATCCTTTTTTTTTTTTAGGAAACTTTAATTTCTGGTTTATAACTTCGCTTTCTTTTTCAATTTGAAACTCTTCCTTTGATTGGTATTCTTTAACTTGGAATTTTTTTTTTGTATTTAAAAAAATTTATCAATTTCATTTTCTGTTTAAGTTTATTTTTTGATTAAAGTTCTATAGTTTATTTCTTGGTTTTCTTTTTTGTATTATGAACTAAGAATGTTTCAAGCACTTCACTCATCACGTTAAAAAGTGAGTTATACAAGTTTTTGTTTATATAATCATTCTTAAATTTTAAAATTTAAGTTGTCTAATTGTTTAGAAAAATGTTTTTTCCTCTGAAGTGTGGACCTTGTTCTGTTTATGGAAATTCCTTTTGTTTGTTTGTGGTTTTTTTTTTTTTTTTTTTTTTTTTTTTTTTGGCGATTTTGATATAGTCACTGGTTTTGAGCAATGTGGAATCATTGGGTGTCTGGGGGGGGGTCATGATATGAGGAAATGTTTCGATGTATTAAATAAAACTAAAATACTTAAAGCCCTCTTGTAAGTAAAATTATTTTTACTGTAAATTTTTTTTTTTTTTTTTTTTTTTTTCCCACCAGTTTATCCTCAGATGTTTAGTTATTGTTAGTTTCAAGAAAGTTGCATTAAAAAAAAAATTTTTGTGTGTGTGTGTGGGGCGGGGGGGGTTCTTTTTTTTTTTTTTCCAAGGAAAATCATTTGCTATTGAAAAGCTTTTCATAAATATTCTCATACTTTGCATAAAAAGTAAAGTAACCTTCAAAGAAATTTGTCTCATTTCAAGAAATCGTTAATCCTCGTGGCAGGCGGGAAAAAAAAACCTGTAGTGTAGTGTAATAATATTCATAAATTGTCTACTACTGTCTACATGGCTTGTGTTGCCAAAGTAATAACAAAAGAATGACAGGAATAAGAATAGCTAATAATATTTAATGACACTCAAAAGACCTCGCTGTATAAATTTAGAGAAAGGCCGATGCTCCGAACAGAGAATGGCATTGGATTTGAAGTGGGTGGAGGCTTCTGTATTGGAGGGAAGGTCTTGCCATTATTGGAAACTCAAGATAGTGGAGGTGGGCACTACTTCCTGGAAAGTAACTTGTGATGTTGATTCTGATAGTTTGGTGGGAGGGATTTGAGATAAAATAGCCGGCGAGTGGAAGTAACTGTTCTAATACTGCCCATGTGGCTTCCTGTACTAGTACAGTACAGATTTTTTATTTATTTTTTTTAGTCATTTTATAAAAAAAACAAAATGGATTGCGTTTTTTCTTGGGTTATCTTTTTAAAATACCAATGGCTTCTAAAAATTGATCTTCGTTTTTTCCTCTTCGCAACCTTGTTATTCTGGCATTGAATGAAATATTTAGATTTTAGTAAATAATGACCTATAATTTGACTATATTCTTTTTCACTTAAGTTTTTTTTTTTTTTTTTTTTTTTTTTTTTTTTTTTTTTATATACCGTATAACGGTTTTTGCATGTATGGTAGTTCCAGGAGTATTTTAAGAAAAAGAAAATTCTGTAATGAAATGAAGTATGCATTTATTCAGTTTATTTTTATTTTTTATTATTATAAAAAATTATTGCGGCAAAAAAATATACTTATCTTAAAATTTACATGATTCGGAGACGTTTTGTTACAGAACAGGAGTTTAATTTTCGTTTACCAAAAAAAGGGGGGGTCCTTTTAATTAATAAAATTCAAATCTAGTTTGTCTCCTCGGCCCACCCCTAAGTGACTGACATTTGCCTGGGTTTTTGTTTCTCTTTCTCTCCCTCTTGTACGATTTGCCATTCTCTCCCCACTATTTCATTGCAAATAGCAGTCTTAAATGTCATCAAGTTGCCTAGCCGTTTTATTTTAGAATTCGTAAACTGCTGACCCACCTCAGTACAAAATCCCTATCGACTGTCGTACGGGCTTTGATCAGTATGAAAATATCCGTTTAGAACTTTCATTTTTACAAATATCTTGTAATTATTTATAATTTATTATTCCTTTTTAAGTTTTATTTACAAAAACTACTTAGGCGTAATTTTTAATTTAAAATACCCCCCCCCCAACAAAAAAAACAAAAACAAAGCGAAAACGAAACCTAAGCAAAGCTTTTTAGTTTTTAATAAACTAAAAGTAATTATTTTTAATGAGATTCAAAATAATCAACATATGAATTTAAAATTAAGCTGTAGTAAAGTAAGGTACTTATCGTGCTGGTTTGATAATTGCTGGCAAGTTTTAATATTTATTTTAAATTAAAATTTATTTAAATTAAGGTTTGCACAAATTATTTATTAAAATTTTTTAATAAATAATTTGTGCAAACCTTAATTGATCTTGGGTTGTTTTTTCACTGGTTTCTTTATAGTTTATGTAGCTGCCTCAAAAATCATCAACATGGGGTTTATAAAAACAATAAACATTAGTTTTACAATCCTGTGTCGATATAGATGCGATGTTAGTTTGTCTTGTGACTTATGTTTTATTGTAGGTATGGAAGTCATTTTAAATCTTGCATAGCTTAAGCGAAATGTTTCTTGTCAGCCTATCACAGGCTTTGTACTTTTGTGTTTGTGCGTGCGCGTGTTAATTAGACAATATCTCTCTTCTCCAATTTCGAAATATCAATTACCATTTATTCAGCGTGTCTAAGATTTTCTTGTGCAGAGTTTGTTTTTTTTTACTAAATGTCCAAGTAAATGTAAGAATAAAATTTTATAACCTAACGTATGTCGAGGTGAACGGAATTTTTGTCAAAGTGCTCAATAGATATGTAGGGCAATAATTCACTAAAAGAATATTGAAAATTCGATATTTATCAGATCTTTGAGTTTTGCGTTGCTTCGCTCTTCAGGACTCTACGAATATGAAAATTTCATATTTTGAATATCTACCTACTTTCTAAAGTTACCCTTTCTTGTTTAAAAACTTAGATGAGACTACACGTCCCAATAAATACACGGGACAATAATGAATCACTGTTTTAATTTTAAGAGCTGAGCTCTCTTTGGTATTTACTTATTGGTTTAAAATTATAAAAATCATAAAAAATGGAACTTTTTTTTTTTTTTTCTTTAGCATTTCTTAAGCTACGACCCCCTGTCAGAATTGAAAAAGATTCATTTGTCTTACATTTAGAGAGGTGTTCCTGCTTAAAATATCTATCTTCTGAATTTTTTTTTTCTTTAAGGCATACTCAACCTACATCTTACTTAAACTGATTGACAGCGCCTAAATTTTTTGAGTTAAAAAGTAAACTTAAACCTAGCTACTTGCTATATTCTTCTGGGTGGGTTTTACTTTTCTATCTTAATTTATTGGGATTTGTTTTTATTCTGGGGTGGAGGGCAATTTCTCTTAATTGTTGACTATTTGACTTATTTTTTCTGTAGGTTTGTCATTTTTTTTTTTTTTTTAATGTCATATGAAGTTGTTCCTTGAAAAAAAATTCTCCTCGTAAAATTGCGCGAAATTTTAGTGTTTGAATATAAGGACTTTTTTTTTTTTTTTTTTTTTTTTTTTAATTTATCTTTCTTTTAATCTTAAGAAACAAACGTTGATTGCAATATGTTTTAGGAAACCGTTATCCAGGTTAAATTCTGTCTGTCTATTTAAAAAAAAAATAGTATGAGTTTGGAATTTAGTCACGATATCTTGCAAAAAGCATGTTATTTCTTTTTACATTTGTTTAAAAACTTTAACAATGAAAGTAAAAACTACTAGCTAGTACTAACTAACCTAACGTGTTTTTTGAGTTTTTTTTTTTTCTCCTCCAGCGAACATTGCAAGATTTGTGTTTGCTATTTTATATCGTTGTATCAAGATTAACTTTCTTCCTGTTACTTTTTGGTTGTTTTGTCTTTATAGAACCAATAGCAATTTTTTTTTTTTTTTTTTTTTTTTTTTTTACTTGGACAAATTGCTGTTAGTGTTCATGTCTTTCAGCCATTATCACCGAAACAATTTCTCGATCGTGGTGATCGAATTTTTGGATAAAAATTGGCTTTTTGTTTTACTCTTTTAAACTAGCACCAAAAAACTAACGGCTTTTTAAATTTAAAGCCTAAATAAATAGCTTTTTCTGTCCTCTCTGACGGAAAACCCAATTTATGGTGTTCACTGTTTAGTTCGAGGTCAAATTTTAACAAGCAACTTGATGTTTTTTGAGTTTACCAGGTCACTCTGTGTCATTTGGTTCAATTTAAAAAGGAATGTTGTCAAGTCGGAATGAAAATAAAAAGTAATAGTCTATATAGCACTTCAAATGTCTTTATTCTCCACCCAATTCAATTTTTTTTTACCAATATAGTAATTGATATGTAAAGTTTTTCTTTGTTCGGACCCTCGTTTTTTCTCAAAATAAAAGAATCTAAATAAGTTTTAAAATTATTTTCTGCAACGTCTTACAAAAATGATTTCGTGAAACTTGGCTTCAACTAATTTCATGTCGCTGGTTTTAAAGCCTAAAAGAAATGTTTTGTTTATTGAATTATTTAGTGTAGTGAATTATTCATGCTTAGCTTAGCTTAACTTACTCAAAGGCACAATTTTAAAATAAATTTCTATATAAACTGCTTCGAATTGAGAGGTCCACATTTCTTTTAAATGGGGAACTAATTAGTCAACGAGTGTCGAATACTTTGCTTTTTTTTTTTTTTTTTTTTTTTTTTTACGCTTTAACAATAGAAACTGATTTCAAACAAAATTGTTTGGTATTGATTCATATCCTTCAGTATGATTGGGAAGGGATAATGCAGTCCCTGCCGCCTCTCCCTCCAATGTGGAAATGCTACATGATTCCTATACGTTTTGATATCTTAGGAAATTTTTTTTTTATATGATTTGAATGTTTGTGGAAATGAAGAGAAGGCACAGCTTCAGATAACTTTGTTAATGTCGGCTAAAAATAAAATGCTTAACTTGTCTGTTTTCATTAATTGTGGAAATATTTTCTTGCATAGTTTCTGATATGACTTATGACAATAAAATCACCGCTCTACCTTCCGTGACTCTTAAGCCTTGTATTTATTAGAACAAGAATTGATCTACTTAAGTGGGTTTTTATTGCATTTGACTGAAGTGACTTAAAAAAAAAAAAAAATTCCCAATCTAGTTTTTTTTTGTAATTTAACACTTAAATATAAATTTTAAAATGTATTGTTGTGATGTCTTTTAGTTGCTTTTTATTTTAAAAAGCTAATGATTAAAGTATAAAAGGCGATTATACAATTCCAAGTTTCGCTTTAACCCATGGAAGCATCTTTTCTTTTTGATGCAGAAATAAGTTCGTGTTTCTTTTGCTGTTTCTGTTAAAATCAAAACTAATACAAGTGTTTCTAAGGATAATAGGTGGCTTTGTTTTTTTTTATATTTAATACTCAACTGTTTTTGTTCCAATACCAGAAACTTGTAATTACATTGGCTTTTTATTTTATTTGAGAAGTTTCAATTTTTACACAATTCTATATCTTAAATATTTGAATTTCTTTTGTAAAATTTTGTTATATAGTCGCCTTAAAAATTGAATGAATAAAAAAAAAAAAAAAAAAAAAAAAAAATGATTAAAGTACTTAACAGTGATGAAATTTCTCAACCTGACCAAGTCAGATTTTGGAAAAGTGTGTCAGGATGTGTACTTTCCAGCATATCATTCCTTTGTGGTGGTCTTTTTTTTTTTTTTTTTTTTTTTTTTCTTTTTTTCTTATATATATAAAATATGGAAAAAATTTAATCTACGTGGAAACAGTTTATATTTAAGGATTTTAACTTTAAAAAAACAAAACAATTCTTGCTAATTTCCTTATACATAATATATGAATAATATGCTGTCAAGTAAGCTGTTTGTGTAGAATGTCATCAAAGCGACCGCTCTGCGTGTGTATGTGTGAGGGAATTGGTTGCTTTCTTCATCTCTGCCACCGACAACCAACCAAGCAATCAATATAAAGACTTTTAGCTAACCTTTTTCTTGCCTTTTTAAATTATTCACAAAGAACTATATAGGTTAAATCGTTATCTGTTTGTGCATACTTCAGGATGAAAGTTTCTATCTGCTCAGAATTTTTCCAAGACCAATTAACCTCATTCTTTTACATGTTATAAAATATAGTATCATTGGAATTAAAGGTCTTCTATATTACAAAGCAGGATAACATGGATTTTACAAGTAAGTTTCAGGAGTACACTGTGTGATGAGACTCCTTGTCGCTTATTCAGCTGAAGGGAATGTTAGCTCTTAGAAATTCTGACTTGCCTGTGTGTGTGTTTTGTTTTATTATCATTATTATTATTATTATCATCATCATTATTATTATTATCATTATTATTATTATCATTATTATTATTATCATTATTATTATTATCATTATTATTATTATCATTATTATTATTATCATTATTATTATTATCATTATCATGATGATTATTATCATGATTATTATCATGATTATTATCATGATTATTATCATGATTATTATCATGATTATTATCATGATTATTATCATGATTATTATCATGATTATTATCATGATTATTATCATGATTATTATCATGATTATTATCATGATTATTATCATGATTATTATCATGATTATTATCATGATTATTATCATGATTATTATCATGATTATTATCATGATTATTATCATGATTATTATCATGATTATTATCATGATTATTATCATGATTATTATCATGATTATTATCATGATTATTATCATGATTATTATTATTATCATGATTATTATTATTATCATGATTATTATTATTATCATGATTATTATTATTATCATGATTATTATTATTATCATGATTATTATTATTATCATGATTATTATTATTATCATGATGATTATAATAGTTTTCTCTTATGAAAGATACAAGTAGAATTCTCTTGGCTTTAAACACTTTTATTATAAGTGAGATTGGTTTTTAAGATATTTAAATACTTGTATTTAAATCCGGTGATAAGAATGTCACTCCCTTCAAATTTCATAGCAGTCAATATGAGTATATGAATATCTGTTGTTGTGGGAATTGTTAAAGCATAGGTGTCTGTATGAAATACTTGTGATTCTGTGTCCTGTATCAATAACTGTCAGTCACATAATTATAAATTTGTCTTAAGTCCTTATTAATTTTGCTAAAGAATTGAAAATAACTAATCAAATTTATTTTGAAATTAAAATACTGAATTAATTTGCTTGATTTTATCAGAAGATGGAACATTTACCATTGTGAAACAAAAGACTTGAACGTGGTGTTCTGTACAAGAAAGATTGCAAATTTTCATCCTCATGTTCAAAATTGGCTTGGATAAATATCTAAAAAAAAAAAAAAAAAAAAAAACCTTTATACAACAGCATTTTATGTATACATCATATTCAGGTGATATTTAACTTGTTTACAATCTCTGGTTGAACAATTATTGTAAACAAGAATGCACTATAATGGAGGCAACACGCTACTATCATAAAAACGTTTTGTGATACTTGGCTCGTATATTAAAAGGTCTGGAGTATATGTTAGAAGAATAAAATAAACTATCGGTTGATAAAATATCTGAAATTGTAAATCTGATTTATGAAAAAAAAAAAGTCTTATCCGTGAAGAGCTGGTAAAACTGGTTTATAACTTATTTCTACAAGAGGTGTAGAATTTAGCCAACCTGCTTTTTATTTTGTCTGCCTTAAATTCAACCAGCAATTAATTTGCAAGGCATTGGGTTTAATGATGAAAAATAATTCCATTCAATTCCATTCAATTTCTCTCACCTTTTTTTATATTTTTGTTTTCATTTACAGATGTCCCACTTGATATCTTTTTCAGTTGGAAATGTCAAATGCCCAAACTTTTTTTTTTTCTCTCTGACAAATAATGTTCTTTCATCTTCCTTTTTATTTTATTTTTTCATATTTCATCAGGGTGGCTCAAGACCAAAATTACTGGATTAAGTCTTTTTGAGTTCATTTTTAATCCCCCTCTCATATACATACATATATATATATATATATATATATATATATACTGTTTAGTTTAATAAACAGAGCATCTACTTAAATATGGGTATCCGCTAAAATAAAAAAAAAAAAATTTCATATCTATATATATATATATATATATATATATATATATATATATATATTATCTACCGGATGGTGGTTACATGAAACACTGAGTTGCAGATTTTGGTATTACAATTTATTTAGGTTCTCAACTTTGTCACTGAGTCTTCAGTTTATCTTGTATTTTAAGTTTTAGCTTTTATTCTTACTGTGTGTATATGTATGTATCCACTTTTTATAAATAGAACAAACTTTATAAATTGTTAAAAACCTTAACTCTGTTTTTTTTTGGGTTTTTTTTTTTTTACCTTATCTTTTTTTATTATTTTTTGTGTGTGTGATGATTAAGGCTTTGGTTTAATTCCAGGAAATTAACTGAACCCCATTTGTAATTTTCCAAAATTTAATGAAACTGTCTTTATTATATGGTCATAAATAAATCTAGAAATTCTTCCTGTAACTTTTCAGTAAAAATAAATCCATTTGTGCATTTTGCAATAAAAAGCACTTTTGTTGTACAATCAAACCCAATTCTTTGCTAAAAGTGAATGCTTTCATGTTTTTGTATTTGACTTACTATGTTGGCCGGCAGCAATATCGTCGTCAGCCGCTGCCGCCTCTGTCATGGCCTTCATCTCTGCATACCAAACAAGCACCAACCATTACTGCTGCTGTTAGTCTGTAGCCGTGCCACCACAAGTGAGCCAACTTTCTTCCACAGATCGTTGTCTTTGTGAGATATTGATTCGATATTCATCAGTGCTATGTTGTTGGCCACAGTATTGATTGGAATAGCATTACAAAACACGATGTTTGTGATCACTTCACTTCTGCCAGCATCGTTTTACTGACAGACATCGTGTTTGCATTGTGTACATCTCTATGCATGTGTGAGAAGTTTAATACTCCTTGATCGCTTTTCTATTCTTACCTCCCTTTTTGCCTTTCTCTTTATCCGGCAATATCAGGAAGTTGATCTGTTGTAGCGCCATAACAGAATTCCTACCTTTTTTGCTGTTGATCAAAATAAAATCCCCCTTCTAATCTTCTCTTCCTGATTTTTTTCTTTCCACATTTCTCCTCCCTCTTTAGTTCCTTTAAACTACTACCCCCCCCCCGCCATCTTTTATTAATCACCTTATTTTTCTACCCCCCCCCCCAGTATTTTTCTAATCTTTTCCTCTTTGTTTTTACCATCCCCCCATCACTTAATTTTTCTCCCCATTTTTAACATTACTCCTGCTGCTGGATGTTTCTCTAGAGAATGAGAATATTAAGAGAAATTCGGTTACTCAACAAAAAAGGCGTGAAGGTTGTTTGCTTTTAAAGACTCTCCATAACAAATCCAATGTCGTTCTTTTCCTTCTCCCAAGGCTTTTAAGAATCATTTAACTGTTTTAACAGTTTCTCATGGTTCTTCTTTCATTATTTCTTAAATTTCTTGTACACTACACAGACAAGACATTTTTAACTCTTTGGTGGTTAAGTAAATAATCCAGTTGTTTTTGGTAAATTAAACCAGATCAAATTAATAAAAAAAAAATATTTTTCTTCAAATGTTTGAGAATTGTATACAAATTAGCATTAAATTATTTTCATTGTAACAAGTACAATTGTGCGTTTATAGAGAACATTTTTATTACATTTTATCTATATAGTTGACTTCTAACGCACGCCATCAAGGTTAATGCTATTATGATGAATCTTTTTCTACTTCACATCTCATTGATTTTTTTTTTTTTTTTTTTTTTTTTTTTTTTTTCTACTCGGATCTGATGGCATAATTGTTCTTGGAAATGTATCTTGACTCATTATTCTTGGAGTGTATATTGAAAAAAACCATTAGTCTCTTTCTTTCTTTTTTTTTCTCAAGTTATGAACTGAATCATTGATCTTTGTCAGTCTGTGGATACTTTCTTTTATTTCAAATAAATAAAAAGAAAAAATTAAAACTACATTGAAGTAGAAAATTTTATTTAGCAGTTTCAAGTTATAAAGGAAAAATTTAATTTCCAATTTGAACAAGTTAATCCGTTATAACCCTAAGCAATAAAATTTTCCAAATTCCGTTAATTCATCATTAGTAGGATTTTTTTTTTTTTTTTTTTTTTTTTTCTCTCTCTCTCTCCATATTTCCTTATGGACAATTAGACTTCTCTACAACTTTAATAAGATGCCTGAATTCTAGTGTTATTCTCTTGTTTTTTCTAGTTTTAAATTCAGTTTTGCCCAATCAAGGTTAGGGAAACGTGTCTACTCTGTTTTACTTTTTTCTCTTTGAAAAAAGAAATTCATAGTTATTTCTGCAAAGTAAACATTTAAATGTCTGGTGCATCATGGCTCATGTTTTCACAGAATATCTCCACTCTGCCCTATCTATAACTGCCCCACCATCTGAATTTCCAGCCCATTGCTTCCTCCTTCCATAGCCCTTTGCTATAAAAAAATATGTACTTGGCTAAATATTTGGGATTTGGTATAGTAATAAGTAACATTTTTCTTTCTTCTACAATTTTATAGGGACAAAGTTTTTTTTTTCCCTCCATTATTCTAGACAAAATGAAAGGCTTAATGGTGGGGAAGGGACTTTGATAGATGCTTGGCTTTGTATTATAAAATGAATTTGTAAAATTTTGAATGTTTGGACTGGTCTATCAGTAATCACTGGAAATAATTACATGCCCCAATAATGTAAAGTTGAATAAGGGTGTGAGCAACTTTGTACTGCCCATTCGCTCATCATCACTGATTTTGTCTGCAAGTGGTTCTGAAAGTGGAGTTTACCTAACCCCATGGGCTAGGCAAGTGGTCAGGTTTTGGTGTTCCTATCACAGAATTATAGCTTTATAACGTGTTTCCGGTTCCTTCCAAGGTTTGCTTAAGCTCTATACTCCTGCTTGTTCTTTCCTATGCTAATATGTCCTCATAGTAACCATCTTGAGTGGCTCTTGGGCCTTTGAACATTAGTTTAAAAAATACTTCCATTGCGGTTGATGGACTTATCTTTATGAAGCTTACATTGCCTATATTAACATATATGCCTTTTCTGAAATGTCGGTATATAGTACTTATGAAATAATTTCTTATTGCTATTTTCAAACCAGCATAGACATCATAGCAAAAATAAGTTCATTTATATCGTATTGGGAGTGTCATTTAGCTTAGTTTGCAGAGTAACCTATCAAAACTGGTGGCATCCATGAGAAATTGCCATCAGCATCTTTTCTAGTCAATTATTTGTAGTAAATAGCATTTTTCCTGTACTACTCCAAATGAATTGACACAGCCAGGTAACAAAGCAGCAGTGAAAGTGTTAATTAGAAAAAATTTTCTGATTTAGGGAAGAAAAAAAACAGCATAATTTTGAATCTGTCAGTTCAATTTGTGTCTGGTTAAAATGGAACCTCTTGGTCAACCAAATGGATATCAACTGAGAAATCAAGGATTTCAGTTAGCATATTTAAAATGCTGTTTGTCATGTCTTTCATGTAAAGCTTAATGCCTTAACTTGATCATTTTTCTAAAAAGTCCATGACTGCTATGGAATTGATAAAATATTTATTAATTTTATCAGACACCAATACTTAGATAGAAATTTAACCAGAAAATTAATATTGGAATAACCATGAAAATGGTAAAATTTAATGACAAACTGACACTGAATTCTTTTGACTATTGTCACAAGCCTTATATTAAGTCTGTGGCCAAATTTGTAAAAAAAAAAAAAAAAATTTTTTTTTTTTTTTTTTTTTTTTTGAAGAATTTATAACCTTAAATGCTGTAAATTACTTGCAAAGCTGCTTTCGGCCTAAACCTTTTTTTTTTTTTTTTTTTTTTTTTCTCTTGATCTTCATAGTTGTTTACTGAATGCAGTTACCTTTTCTTTTTCTCTTTAATTTCCTTTTAAAATAATAAATATTTGTATGTATATGCTTAGATTTTGCTGTTGAAAATTCATTTGATTCTAATAATGCACAAATAAAATCTTCAGTAGTGATGTAATGAATTGTGGCTCTGAATAAAATTGGATAGCAAAGTTTGAATTCCAGTTGAGTTTGTTGCATGCACATCCTTGGGAAATGTAAGAGTCCATCTATTCTACCCTGCAATTATAGGTTAAATAGGAAAGATTTGATTTTGGCAACCCTTCTAGTGATGGTGAGACTATAAAATCACAAGTCTGGGACACCCATGGGAATACATTGCACATTCTAGCGCAGACATTTTTTTTTTTTTTTTTTGTTTTTTTTTAGTAACTTCAGGAATATTTTCTTTATGCATGAACTTGAATGTCATTTGGCAAGATCTGACCTGTATCACTTGATAAGAAATTAGTTCAAGGCACTTAAACTATCAATTGAAATTTTATTTCAGAACCAAATAATGACTTTGGGGATTATCTTGCTTCTTTCTTCAGAGATTCTGTGTTTATATTGCAGAATGTAAACCTAATTTCAATTTCCATATTTAGATCTTATTGTTTAAATCAAATTTCTATGTTGGGGTTGGGATAATGATCATTCAAATTATTAGGTCACTCCTGTCAATTTATTTCCTTTTTTTAATAAATGATTTTAGTTTGGCCTAATAAAGATCTGTTTTAATTATTTTTATCTGCAGTAAAATTGTTTTAAAACTTTTTTTTTTTTTTTTTTTTTTTTCCCTCTTTTGTGTTTCAGATGTTTTTCCTTTACTATGGTAGTACATCGATAAAGAAAACATTTATTTTGCCCAGTCTTTATTGGCAATGCATTTAAATCAATAGTGAATATAAATAACATTTTATCCAGTTAAAATTTCAGCTCAGAAATCGGCTAATAACTAGATGTCACTTGGACTTGATGATTCACCTTTATACACAAGGTTAATTCTGTCTTGTCTGAAGTAATTTTGTGAGGTCAAAATAGTTTTATGATTTTTAAACTTGCAAAAAATGATTCCCTCCTACTTGTAAATATTTGGTAAAATAAATGTAAGAACATTGTCAGAGGTGTTCATTACTTTTTGGTTCAATACACTTTTCAAATATATTATAAAAAAAAAAACGTAATGGTGTAAGATACATCTGTAATAAAATCTTTTTTGAAGTTTTTTAGTTCATTGAAAACAAATAGATTAAATTTTAATATTTCCAATAAGCAAAATACTTTGTATTTGTTAAATTAATTTAAATTGATTGAAATGAATTTTTTTTTTCTGATTATCATCAGTAAAATTGATAAAATTGTCAATATTGGCAAATCTGTAAACATAATTATCTTTTTTTTTTTTTTTTTTTTTTTTTCTTTTTCTTTTTTTTTAAAAACAAAACCTGATTTAAAGTTTAATTTGAATTGAAGCAAATTACTTTTAGTTTAAAATATTGCAGAAAAACATTTAATACAGGTGTTGACAGACATATCTATCAATAACCTGATTGTGTAAATTTATGTAAGGAGCGGGTATAAAATTATGATGAACACACATACGTGTGTTGTATATATATATATATATATATATATATATATATCCCTCACACCAGTGATCTTTAAAATCTAAAATATTTAACTAATAATTTCATTGGATTTTAGGTACTAGGATTTATAGTCTAATCAATGAAGGCACTTATTGAGATGTTAAGGAATTACAAATAAATTTTAGACTTACTATAGTTACCAGTTTATTTTCTGATAATGTCTATGGATGTTCATATTTACAAAAATCAGTACTCTAATTTACATACTCCCCCCCCCAAAAAAAAATTTCTTTGGAATACCAATTGTTATTGTTTTTATTTGATTAGTAAATGCAGTTCTTACTTAACAATATCACTTGACTGCTATAAATTAACTGGGATCCTGTTTGACTAAAGATATTTATCCAAGGACTTGGATATATAATATAAACATCAAGTGATTCAAAAAAAATTTTGAATTTCCTGTACAAATTCATGGTCCCACATTGTATTTGATTTAAGACCACTAACTTTACAGTGAATACATCAAAGAATATATTCAGTATGTGGAAATACTAATGATGTTAACAATTTATGCATTAGATTTTTATTACATTACCAAATACAAATTTTTTTTTTTGTCTTTTTGTTGTGTGTGTGTATAATATATATATATATATATATATAATGGGCTTGTGATCATGTATTCCTAAATTGTTCACTTGTGAACAAATGATTGAATACGCACAAAATCCGAAGTTTACACCAACAAAAATTCTCCATCGCTTCAAACATTGTGAACTGGCTACTCTAAACCTTAGAGCGTCCTGCTTGGTATAATAGAGAAACGTGCATATGCGTGTTGAATAGTTCTCTACTCAAACCACTTCTCAAAATAAAACCAAATCAGGATGTTTTGACTCCCTTCATTTGGACACTCTGGCTATAATAGCCCCCTTATTTTAATATCTTGAACTACAATGGTAGCCAGATGTTGGTGTTATGGCATTTGATGTTGAATCTTCTGACCAATTACCAAGACCTTTTTTTTTTTTTTCTCTCTCTCTCTCTCTCTCTCTATATATATATATATATATATATATATATATATATATATATAGCTGTCTGGCATGAAGTTGTGTGTAATTCTAGAGGCATATCCTTGAAATCCTCCATTCAAGAAAAATTGTACCTAATGACATTCAACACTTGCTGAACATTTATGGTGCTTAGGCAATGGATTTTAGTACATTTAGGTGGTGATTAATATTTCAATATCAGTCCTGTACACATCCAATCCACTAAATGTGAAGCTCATTGGAAATGCATTGCCAAAAGTTATGGAGGTGGTTGTACTTGAAAAAGTGTGTGCGTGCGCACATGTATGCATGCAACCTAAAAGAATTTATCTAAACCCAACTTAAAATTTGTCATAACTACATCTAAATCAATAAGACTTAATACAAAACAACAAGCTGAAACTTGAAGGAGGAATTTACTCTATCAACTGCAACATTTGGCAGAAAGACCTAAAGAAGTTTAAACAAAAAGACCATGAACACAGACATTTTAAAAGCAAAAAAAAAAAAAAAAAATGGCTGTTCACTAATGAAACTGAGCACAATTTTGGCATAAAAAAAAATGCCACTCTAAGAGAAAACAATTCACTAAGACAAATGTGTAGAAAGTGCACAGTAAATTTATGCTCAGGCTTTTATCTCAATGTGGGATAGTGAAAAAGAGTATAGATGAATTTGGCTAGATCACAAAATTATTTTTAAAAAATTCAAATTTTTGAACTACTAGTGTCTCTTGTGCATGTGTAGTAATATCATCAACAGTCTGAAGTCCTAATGGATGACACATCACAACTTTTCCATTTTGTCTTACAATATCCTCAATACTGTTTCTTTATATAAAAAAAGATATTATCTCTATCTCTCACATACACAATTTCTTGACTAGTACTTTTACAGAAATAATATCCACTTATCAGTAGGTTTGATATCAAAATTTGAACATCCAGAAATCTGTGAAAGAAACTGAGCATTTAATTTAATTTGTGATTTAATTGAAGTCATTATCCTCTAGAATTCATGAACTTTTTTATACTCTTAAATACAGTTGTTATATACATGCACATGAAAGGTTTGTCACTTAACTAATTGATGGTACCTTCAGCATCCAGACTCAAGAGCTTTGTAGACAAGGCCTCCCAGAAACACTCTGTCCACTTGTTAGAAGTATCAGCAATTGACTTTGTACTTCTCTATTTTTCTTTCTTTGTATGCACTTTTCATTGGTGCAAGTTTTTTTTTTTTTTTTTTTTTTTTTTTTAACACCTAACTATTCTTAAACTTTTCTCCTTTTCTTTCAATTGTAGCCATTTTGACTTCTGCTTTTCTAGACCTATATTGTCAGTAATTTTTGAGCATTCTAGTCTCATCTTGGGTTATAAAAATTATGTATAAAATCTCATTTAATAGGTACACATGTTTAAATAAGTCCTAAAAAAAATTAGCTAATGGGATTGAACTTTTGTCTATATCTGCTAGCTTTAAGTAATTTCTAAGCAATCAATGTTTTTTGACATTCATGTTGTTTTTTTTTTTTTTTTTTTTTTTTTTTTTCTTCTTCATAAAGTTAATGTTATTTTTTCTTATTACTGTATAAAATAATTTTTTTTTTTCTTTTGTATACTTCACTTTTTAAATCATTTTCTTCATGAAATAATATAAGAATGCCAATGTATTCTGCTCTTTTTTTTTTTTTTTTTCCACTGTTTTACAAGTAATATTCAACAAACTCTTGAAATTAATATTTTCTGTATTCAATATGTAACATTTTCATATTTGTTTCTTCATTCTAGGCTGTTACTGTTAGTGACTTCTCTTCATTCTATGGCTGTACAGAATGCAGGCAGGGCCATGTTGTGACTTACCTAGGAACAACTTTTATATAACAACTGCAATTTCTCTTCACAATACAACTTACTTGGATTTACAAAATTCATTGGATATTTTTGCTATTGGATATATTCATTCATCATTGTGAGAGTGCTATCTGGGAACATACATTTCTTTTTGATTCCTTGAAAAGGTAGGTTTTTTTTTTTTTTTCTTCTCTCAAGTCATTATTGAATGCATGAAAATAAATATGGAAGCAATCTCAAATATAGATTTCTATCAGTTTAATTATATTGATCAAAGTTGACAAATATTGAATTTGCCTTTTCATTTATCTTGAAAGATAAACCAAAGATTTTCTGAAGCTTTTTTTTTTTTTTTTTTTTTTTTTTATATCTTTCTATATCTTTCAAGATCATTTATATTGTTTCTGATGTGCAGGTAGTGCAGTGGATATCGTGGAATCGGTGAACCAATTTCAAATCCCAGTCTAGCCGGTTGCATTCGCTTTCATACAAATACCCTTAGGAAAAGGCATGAATCTATCTCTTTGCCAAAACCTCACCCCTCTCCCCTCCCCCGTGCCTCAGCTTTGGATTAAAGAGGAAGACAGTCTGGGTTCTCTAGCCTTGGGTGGCAGCCAGTCTAGGTGAAGGCCAACTCTGATTTCTGAACACTGGAGAAAGCATCAAAGAAACCATTCCACTCTCTCCCAAGAAGGCATTTGTGAATAAACAGGAAGGGATCCTAAATGAACATAGCATTTCAATTTTTTTTTTTTTTTTCTTTTGTTGTTAAAAAAAAAAAAAAATTGTGTACTCTTAAGAATCAAAGTAATTTTAAAAACATTTAGTATATTTTTAAGTCTTTTTTTTACTGTGTGCCAGTGTTTATATATATATATATATATATATATATATATATATATATATATATATATATATATATATATAAAAAAAAAAAAGAGTTAAGTTTTCAATTTTTAAATGAATTCTCCAAACATTGAAGCATACAATTCTCACTTATAAAGGCAAGTTTTGAGGTTAATGTATGCCCTCCTCCTCCCTTCCCGCAGCTGTATATCAATGCTTGGGTGGTTTAAGAGCATCATTATTTCTCTTTAGTCCTTGTAGTTAATTGTCATAATCTGCTGGTGACTAGCCATGGGATAAATGTATGAGATTTTCTTTTTCTCTAAGGATGTAAATTCATTTCTGACATGGCTTTATTTAGTCTTCAAACCCCAAAGAAAAAAGGCCTTCCATGGTTGTCATTCTTAGGAATTTAGAGGCCATTTACTTCTTCTCTTTTTTTTTTTTTTTTTTTTTTTTTTAATCATTTCACCCAAAAGCAATGTTCCTAAGACACAAGGGGTTGGTTACTGGGGATGGAAAGGAAATGAAGACTTTAAAAGTAGGAACCAGAAAACCTTTGATAAACCTCTACTCCTGTCCAAAAGAATGTGAACTGGACAATAGGCAAACCTGTAATTTGTAATTTAAACATGCGTCTTGTATGGGTTAAAACTAATCTTGTTTTTTGGTCCTTTTCTTAGAATTATAAGTCATGAACCAAAAAAAAAAAATCAGTTTTCGTGAATTAGAATGTTTGTCAATGTAAAGTTGATTTTAATTTATCTGCAGAAAGTATATATAATGTACTGGTTATTGGCATGGTAAGTGGGATAGGCATGTCAATTTCAAATTATGGCCGAGGCCAATGCATTCACTTTCACATGTTCTTAGGAAAGGACTGAATTCATTTCTTTCAGCTATGGGTTATATATCAAGTCAGACTGATTGTCAAACAAGGTTAGAGAACAATTTAGGAAAAGGATAATTTTTGAATGCAAAAATATCAGGAGAGCTGGAACATTTTGTGTTGTGTCCCTTCATAATTTCCTGTCTTTTTTGTAGCTGTTAATAAATTATCCTTTTGCTAGCTCTCTGAAGCCCTTTCCCTGCCATCCATTCATTATTTGCACTAGAAATTTCAACTCTTTCTGATGTTATAAGTGTCCATTTTGTTTCCATCATCTCTGCAACTTTTTGTTGCCTACATGCTAGGTTCAAGCATCCTTCTATACAAATACTTTTTCTATTGCTTACTCTCTTCATCTGTGCTGAGATTGTTCAGCATTCATTGCCATATACAAGGATTGATATTACATAACAATTCAGTATTTTTTTTTCTTTGTTTCTAACAAAATATTTCTATTTGTTCTAAAAACTTCTACAATTGTCAAATAAATGGAAGATTGATCTGGGAAGCAAGAGATATGTATAATCTTTTAATTCTTGTTTTGAAAGTTGATAACCGCCAATCTCGTAACCTGTCTAAAAACCAAGCTAGTAATTATACAGTTGGCCTTGGTTAAAATCGCAATTGCATTGTTCCCACCATTTTGAGTTGATTATTAGCTCATTACATTGAAGTCTCATGCCTGCCAAGCAAAAGAATAGATCAAATGGTTGCTTAAAACATTGGGCTTAGACAAACAAAGCCTTGCGATGTGGATAAATGGTCAGGTGTGCCTGAAAAGCAAAGTACAAATTGGAAAGACTATTGTATATGTTGCTGGCCAATGCTACTTACTATTTTCTGTTGTCCTCATTCATACAGGTCATTAGTTTCTTGTGTCTCACCTTCTTTTCTGCTTGCTTCCTTTTAAACGTCCTTTTGACATATTTTGTTGCTCAGAAATAATATTGATTCTACCACTAATTTAAACTTTAGTGGCATAGCTATTTTTTTTTATTTTATTTTTTTAGAAATCTTGGTCTATTTTAATATAGATTTGACATGGCTTAGAAAAATCTAATTATACTATTGTTCATAATTGGAAGAAAAATAAAATTCTTTGTTTTCTAGAACTGGCAATGTATTCATCCATTCAGCAACAGTTGGTCCACTGTACAAGTTTTAAGAGATATATATATATATATATATAATTTTTTTTTTTTTCTTTTAAATAAATTAACTGATTATAAATGATTTAGCACTGACACTTTTTCATTTCAAAAGAAATGATACTCTTTTAAAGAATCTGTGGGCATAGTCACTATGCCATGTTGATTCCTATCACTTCCATGCTTCACTGAATAAGTTTTGGTATTGAGGTATGAAACTGAACCTGCAATGTTGATTTCTATGCCCACACTGTAAATGCTGTCTTACATACATTGTGTGTGTATATATTATTTATATATATATATATATTGTGTGTGTCATCCACAGTTTTGCTGTATCATGGCTCATTAGTGTGGTTAGACATGCAATGGCTTCAAGCCAGGATTGAAACCCAACTGATTTGAAATCAGACACTCTCACCCTTAGGCCATCGGTGCATACTATGGAGAAAGAGAATTGTTAACACATTATATATGATATATAAGCATTACCAACTACCAGAGGGTTCTTTTCATAGTGAAAAGCTTTTAGCTTTAATCAGCAGTAGACAATAAATTCCCATTCTTCCAAAGTGCTCGACCCTATAAAAGGGAGCATATATATGCATTTTCTAAGGAAAGCTAAATTTTATTCCCGGTACAAAATCTTTTGTTTCATCTGACACTGTACACATGATCTATTATGGATATAAGTTTTATGAAGTAATTGAATAAAGAATGGAAGCACACATACACTTTTCTTTGTTGGGTTAAATCAATTGATATATTCAATATTTTGTGATGTAAACCAATTTTCTGGACATTTACTTACCTCTTGAAAATTCTCAGGATATCACCATTGGCACCCTCTGATGCTATTATCTGATATAGCTTGAACCTTAGTATTTCAGCAGTAAATGCTGATGCTTTTTATAGATTTTTTTTTTTCTGTTTGGAGGGGTGTAGGTCATGCTGAGAACTTTTCAACAACCTTTGTGTGTCTCTGAATATGTTTGACTTCTCTAAATGTCAGTTATCATAATGGACATTTCACTTGAGGTGAATGTCTGATACATTTTAATTTTTCTTATGTCTATAATGAAAATGTCCTATAGTGTAGTTTTAAAGATTTTTACAGTAATTAAACATTGAAGATTTCCACTTGTATGGTCCATTAGTTGGTTTGGCCTATATAAATTCATTATATCAGTTGACAAATACATCACACTTAAAATGTGATGAATGACTTGATATATTCTTTGTGTCTTGTAATTTAAATTTTATAGTCGGGGTAGTCACTATATTGGCTTTTAGAAATAACTTCAATTTAAATCTTTACTGGGTAGGAGTGTTACTCAATGAAAAGTCTGGTTCACGCTCTCCCTGGCCTTCTGAGCAGTAGAGGTTTATTGCTAGTTTCCGGTTCCTTCCAAAGTCTACTTCTAACATTTCTGACTGAACAATCCGAGTAGTTATTCACTACTGAAATCTTGACCTCTTCAAATCTAGAGTTGACCATTATCTTTCCTGCATAGCCTTGGAGATCTTGTTGTCCTTATGCTCATATGGCATCACACAGTAACCCTCTTCCACAAGTGGATCTTGGGCCTTGTATTGGTGACTATTAATAAAAAATGTCAAATTGCCTCTCAATGTTTGGCATTTTTGTTTGCTCTCTCTTTACACAAATCAATATAAAGTCAGTTAGTAGGAACTTTATTTTAGTCTGAAGTCCTTTTGAGAGATGAAATGTGTTGCATAGAACTTTTTCACTTTTGGCCTTTAGTTAGAAACAAATTTGCTTTTTGTCTTTTACTTTTTTTGTGTGTGTATAATCACTGTAACTTTAAATTAAAGCCTACATTGTTATTATCTAAAACTGGGAGTGGTGGCATCTTGTTTCCTTGCCTATCTTTACATTTTGTGTATCTCAATAACTGACTGCTATAAGTTGTCTTGTGACCTAAATGTGCATACCGTTTTGCTTCCTCTAGGTCTCCCTCACCTGGATTCAATGTCAGCATGTCCCATCTATACTGTTTACACTTTGTATGTATCTGAAATGAATTGACATTAAATTCCTATTTGGTTATTAATAAATTTACTTACATTCCACAAACATTTAAACATGGTTGACTTATAACAGAGCAATTTGTTTAAATATTGTTTTTTTTTTTTTTTTTTTTTTTTTTTTTTGCACTTAGGATTTGTAAAAATCAAATTTTTTGTTATGGTTGTATAAGTGACACAATTTATATCTTTAAATTTTTTGTTGGCTATATTTTGGACAAATTATGTCATCTGACATGGTTTACTTTTATATGAAATCTGTACATTGCTAAAACTTAGTAATTTAACATTTTTGCAGGAAAATTAATTTCTTTTTTGTGAGTTAGTACTCACACACTTGAAATAGAACCACCTCACTATACAGATATTAACTTTTTCATACTAATTATCTGTTAAAGACCAATGTCTTGCTTGGTTTAAGAATTGAGTTAGTCTCAATTCTGAATGAAGTATTTTGTCGTTTACCATGGAAAAGTTAGCAACAGGTTTCTCAAACCAACAATTCCTTTTATCAAAGATTTTATCATTTTATCTGTGAAAAGAAAAAAAAAAGTTCAATAGATGTGAATACAAAAAAGTACAGCTATTAACCTTGGTCCTCTCCTAATCAATTGGTACATAGGTTATTGGCACTGCACCAACCATTCTAACTTTATTGTAGGGCATTTTGTCTGCAAATAACAAATGACTTAAATTAGTGAGGGGGAATCATGATTTCTTAAATGCAGTATGGTTTGCATCAATATAAAATTAACATTCAAATTGTCTGATCCATATATGCTTCTGTTAAAGGAAGCAATAAGTTCAACTGTACTTGTCAAATGTGTTTTTTTTTTTTTTTTTTTTTTTTTTTTTCTTTCTTTCTACCCCCCACCCCCTCCCTTCAAAATTTAAATTTTAGTCTTGGTGCTACTATTAGGTTGGTGCCAAAATAATGTCGTTTTTTGACTTTCAACTTCAAAAGAAAAACATTATTTTTTGCACCAACCTAATACATATCTTCTACCATCATAACTAGTTTATGTGATTACTTTCTTGCTAAAAGGTTTGGTTAGTTGTTCATGTTGTAAAATGTTTGGTATTTTTAATCTTCAGTCTGAAACTGCTTTCATTTGCTATTGCCTCTGATAGGGATTCTACAGCAGTATTCAAATATAAAATGGTTGCTAAGAGACCTAATACTCAAATACCTAATTTGAAAGGTGCAGTAAATTCTCTAAATAAGAAACATAGTTAGTCAGTGCTATTGTTAAGGGGTTCAAGGTTTTCAATGTTGCCTTGACCCCCACCCCCCAACCAGAACATCCCTGTTTGATTGCCATAATTACTTATAAAAATAAACCAAAAGTATATTAAAACATTTTTTCCTGTGTATTCTCTCATTGAGTGTGTAAATCTTTGGATGTACAAAGACTTCTATCATGAAGCTATATTTCTCAAATATTTGAATTCTTTGTAAATTTTAGATGAAATTAATGTACAAGTTTGTTTTAATAGGTATTTTCTTACAAGCTTTTCATAATATTTAAAAATGTGAAACTTTTATTCAGAATTTCAGCGTTCTGATTTTGTACACTTGAGAAATAATTTCTGTAAATTACATTTGACTTTAAGTTGATCCTGCATAAATTTAAAAATGTGAAGGGCTGTGACAATTGCAAAAAAGAAACAAAAAATTGCAAACTGCAAGAGAAAATTTTTTAGAGCAAGTTACTGAGTATGAGCAAGATAGAAACCCAAAGGATGGCAAATTTTTTTTTTCCCCTCTTCAGTGTTAAAGGGTTAATTAGATACAAAGACTGAAATTTTGATTAGTCAGGTTTTCACAAAATTTGATTTTTCTTACTCTATCAGTTGAATTTCTTTTGATAAACATAAAAAAAATGTACTTTTTTGAAAAACTCCCTCACAGGCCACACTGAATAGTCACATTGGCCACATAGCTTGTAGGCCATATTTTGTGCAGGTGTTTTGCTCTAAATGATTAATCTGGACATTAAATGATATCTTGGTTTATCAGCTGAAGGAATATATATGAAATATTAACTTTTCTGAAATGGCTTTGTAATTAGAAAAGGAATTTATTTCCCTCTAGCTGTATTTTTATTTCTTTTTAGTAATATTTAAAAATTCATGGATCATGGGGAAGCTTTTGTAATCTTCAGCTTTAAGATTTTAAATCTTTGATTTAAATGCAACTAAGCTTGTTTCTGCTTTTTTATTTTTTTTTTATTTTGGAAACTTAGTATTGCAGGTATGAAACGATATACAATTTGTTTTGAATAATTGTTTAGATAAACATATTGTAAGTAAAGATGTAATGGAACTCCAGTTAAAAGGTGAAGATCAGTTTTACTTTGTGACAGATTAACTGCAGAAAGAAAAAAAAATGTTATCTAAGTTGGAAAGTTTAGGATCAAATTAAATCTGACCATATTTAGAAATTGTACTTTATCTTAAAGCTTTATAAAACTATATAAATTGTTAATATTGACCAGCTTGATTGTTCACCACCTCCCCTTTCCCTCCTTCTTTAAATTGTTATAAACCAAGCAAGTTGTGTGCCAAGGATTAAATTGTATCATATCTCTTAAAAGTTTAATCTTGATCTCTTGACCAATGTTTTAGTAACCTGGAAATCCAATCAATGTAGCCATCTGAGAAATATTAAGGAATGTATCACTATCTTGGTATTCTTCCTTAATTTAATATAAAAGGTATTTTTTGTTTATCAATTTAGTTACTAATGATAGGATATTGATTTGAAGTGAGGGGTTTTCATTGAAAATTAAAACTTAAGATTTATTTACTTGACCTATATGAAGCAGAAATAGGACAAAACAGTAAGACTTTATCAAGGATACTGAAATGAGAAATGATTAGTTATATTAGAGAGCAATGCAAAAAGATGTACATTTCTGTTTTATAGATTATGCAACAGCATTTGACAAGGTACAGCACATGCATCTACTTGAACTGTTGGGAAAAGTAGATCTATTTGGAAATAATCTAGAAGGGGCATAAAACAAGGTGACTTCTCCCAGGATTTATTATCAGTGGGTATAATCTTAATATATGAAAAACTGTGTTAATGGCTGACACAAAACTACAGGACCTACTAAAAATAAGTTAGAAATGACTAATCATCAACTGCAAGAAGAAAGTCTGGCCATGAATAAAAGGAAAAACCCAAGATATGGACTACAAATTGGAGATGGCAACATCAAGCCAGTACAGAAGCTTAAATATCTGTGAGGTCTTGTAACAGAGGATGAAAAAAGCGACACTGAAATTGGAACCCTGCATTGGACAAGCAAAATAGGTATTCCAAAAGCTAAGCAAAGTACTGAGAAGCAAAGAAAGTGGTGGATTAGTATGCTATATACATCCTCTTATATGGCAGAACAATCTCTCCACAGATGAAGAGAAAACTGGAGACAGCAGAAATATGGTTCTACAGAAAGATACTGAGAATTCTATAAATGGACCAAGTAACAAGGAAATCTTAAAGAAAATGGCAACAAAAAGAACACTTATATTCAGAATCTGGAAGTTTTGACAAAATTTCTTGAACATAATTAGGAAATGAGGCTTGGAAAATCTCTCTCACAGGGCAAGATGAAAGGCAGCTGACGAGCTTGTATTAATGAGTAGATGAGACTTGGCAAAGGGAGAAACTCTGTTACAGATAGGTTGTAGAGAGCCTTGATAGCCCACGTCCTGAAGGGACACTGCAGATGTAAGAATGATGTCAATGTAATAAAACATTGATGTTCTAGAGATAATTGTTTAGTTTATAAACAGAAAATGTTTCAAGAAAAAAAAAAATGTTCTCATACTGTAGTTTCCTTCTGTTGGTTGAGTAGTTCACTTTAGTTAGTCTATTAACCTCCTCACCAACAGAGCTAAAGTTTTGGCATCATGTTTCAACTTGGGTTGTGCAAGCAAGTTCTTGTTTCATGGTGGATCTTCTTGAGACTAACAATGCTTGTACATATATGAACAATTGCTTAACTGTAGGTTCATGTTTGCTTGTAAGGCTTTTTTTTTTTCAAAAAAGCATTTCTAATTAATTATAACTGCAGTGTCATGTAAAGTATTTGTACCTTGATGGTTTAATATAAGAATTATTTTCTAATCATTGATTTCATATCTTTATTAATTTTCTTTAACATAGTTCATAACATTTGATTTGGATGAAAATGCTGTTTCTCCTAACCTTGTATATCTTGTTTCAAAATACTAATGATCATTACTGGCATATTTTGGGTTTCATCAATATTGATGCTGTGTTTCTTCCTTTTTTTTTTTTTTTTTTTTTTTTTTTTTGTTTGCTTCTTGTATGTAAACATCAACTGCTTATATGGATGTTTGATACAGATAAGAGCTACAATTTTGTAAATATAAAAAATAAAATCTTTAAATTTAGATATTGGGTTTCCATATATTTTTTCTTTCTTTCCATTTGATTTCTTAAACAAAAACACCCAAGCTATAAGAATGCCAAAAACAGTAATGCATGAAGAAAAGTACCTGTGACATTTAGCACTTAGTGTGCTGTTTATGGAATATTTAAGTGGAGATCTTTTTAATGAAAGCATTTTATTGAATTGTGCAATAATTTTAAAAAATTTCTTGAATCAGCATGAACTTTTAAAAGACCAGTTTTAAACTGTAAAGATAATTTTGTTTGTATTAGTAAAACACAGAAGGAAAATTTGAGTGATTTGTCTCATCTATTTCTGAGATGAGGTATTGTAACTATTTACATTGTTCGGACTGTTATCCTCATCTCTGTTGCCATATTCATGACATTTTGGCCATTGTATGCTTCAGCCTTCTTCAGATGATATACATAGGAATTTTGAACCAAACCCTTTTAGTCGACCAGGGTAGATTGTTCTAGTTCCATGTGCCATGCCTTTTCTGGATATGTTTCAGTTAATTCCCTTTAGTAACTCAACTATCCAAGTTTTTTGTTCATCTCTGCTGTGACCAGGTATTGAACTTGCAACTCTTTGGGTCAAGTCAAGATAACATCAATGCTTTTATCCCCAAGGTTACATGGCCCAGTGGATAAGAGTTTGAAGTAATCCAGTGTGTACAATGGCCAAAATGTTGTGAATATGACAATAAAGATGAAGACAACATTTTGAACAATGTAAATAGTGTAAATGAGTTATTTTTGTATTACAAATTCTGAAAACCTTTTAAACACTTGAGCAGACACTTAAATTTAACCGTTTTAATTAATCTCTATCAAATTAGATTAATTCCTATTTGATGTGTTGCAGATTACCGTTGTAAGAGATTAGGCTGTTCCTCTTTGGTTTAATAATATGCTTAACATTTAATAGTGTCTAATGTTTTGTGGAAATTAGTTTGTCATTTTGTCAAACAGCGTTCTTCAGGAATGATTTGCAAATGGTCATCTGACAAGTTAGCTCATAGCTAATGTGATATTGGCTTCTGAAAATTTATAAACTGTATTTAATTGGGTTTTTAGCAACCATCTTTGTAGCAGATTTTGTTTTATGTAAACATCTGAATTCACATTTCTTAGGTAAAATGGTAGGGGATTCAAAGTAGTCATGGATTGGTTGCTGTCCAATATATCCTGCTATTTAACCTGTACTTGGGAGGAAAAATGAGGGGTTCATGCTTTTTCAAAGGTCATTTGTGTGAAATGGCATGGCTGGAATTTGAACAAATTCCAGTTTCTGTACAAATATTGCTTACTGCACATCCAATAACTCCAAATGACTACTGCTATGCTCATTGTGGTTTATTAGGGGTTTTTACTTGGCAAAAAATTAAGCTTGAAAAGTTTGGTTGGAGCTGAAAATGTCCTTTTTTTTTTTTTTTTTTTCTGCTTATAAAATTGAAATAGGAATATTGTGAATTAATAAATTTATTGTGCTTTTTAATACTATTCTCTCTTCCCAAATATTTTCATGCTTTAGCATAATTGAATCCAGAAGTGTGAAGAATGATCCACTCTCCCATTAAAATGAAATATTGCTTTTAATCCGTGTTGAAATTCTGGCAGTTTGTGAATGTGACAAAATGGAAGTCTTTATTTAGCAAGATTAATTTGGTTTTGTAGCACTTTAGCTTGGTATCAGGCCTTTTCTTACTTTCTACTTCCCCGTCCCCCCAGTATATTTATTTTCTTGTGTGCATATCAAAAAAAAAAAAAACAAATTTATCTTTTTTTTTTTTTTTTTCCTTTCAACTAATGGGTTTTCACAGCTAGTTTTTATAAATTATGCCCTGAATGAGTTTTTTTTATCCAGATAAATTTTGGGAAATTGAGACTGACAAAGGCCTGATGTTTCAATTTATCGGTAATATATAATTGAGTATATTGATAAAGTAGAACTAAACTTCTAAGGGATCTTCTTCCTCCTACCGTTTTTTTAAGCCTGTAAATAAGTTGCACATGACCTAGTTAGTTGTTTACTAAATGTAGTCTACTGCATAACTCTTGATAATGTTTATCTATCTTTGTACTAAGATCAGTCAAATTGTCTTGGCTTTGCAGTCACGAGTCTTTACTGTATAAATTGACATCTCATTCGATTGTACCTAAATTTTCGCCCCCCCCCCCAAATTTTTTTTTTTTTTTTTTTACTGAAGGTTAAGACTAGATTTACTTTCAGATGATTTTAATTTCTGTTGTATAAAGAGATGAACCTGTTAATCCTTTGAGGTGTTCAATCTGAAAGATAGAAAAGTGATGCTGTAATGATTTAAAGATTCAGATTTGCTTAGTATGTATTTCTTTTTTCTTTGTGCCTTCAATATTTTTAGTTTTCTTTGCATTTAAAAAAAAAAAAAAAAAAATCAGAACATGCAACTTTCCTCATGAAAGTATTTAAATGTGGGTTATGGTTTATAGGATTTCTACATTTTTTTTTTTTTTTTTTTTTTTTTTTTTTTTTAATGCTTAGTACTCTGCCAACAAGAAAATTAATTCTTAAATTGCACCCCCCTCCCATATTATGTATATTAAGAATACAGGATACATATTTGGTTTGATAGCTTGGGGGAGGTCTTAATGTATGCTCCCATTAATACTGTTGATTAGTCCCCCCCCTTTTTTTCTTCTTAATTTGAGTTAGTTGCAACTTCTCTGTATATTCAAGTAGGTTTTTTTTTTTTAATGTCCTCAAAGTGTGACATTTGATAAATTGCTCCAGGAATGTTACTCCACCCATTGTTAATTTTCCGCTGCTATTTCTATTAGAAATAATCTTGTGTATTATTCTTAATGTTTTATTTGAAATATTTTGCTAACATGGATCTTTTTGAAATATTAAGAACTGAAGATTTTTTTTTTGTTTTATTAACAATATTTTTGTTCAAATACTTTGATATTTTAAAATGATTTTATGGTTAGCCTGGTAATTTTTTTAGTTGGCCTGAATGCATGAAAAGTTTAATTTTAATTTGTGGTCTAAAATTTAAGGAAAACTGATATTTTGAACAAGAAATAACTTATTGGTTCAGGTTGATTCTTTACCATTGATTTTGAAAAAGTCTAGTTATTTCTCTGGGTGATGTATTTTAATCAAATTTTACTCTGGGCATTTTCTAATTTTGGTAGGTTTGTAATTGTTTTCTATTTGTAAATTGAATTTATCTACAGAAATCTATTCAAGTGCTTATTACAAACACTACTTATAATTGTATTTTTTTTATTTTTTTATTTTTTTTTTTCTCTCTCTCCTCTCTCTCTCTCTCTTTTGTTTCTTACCTGTGATGCATGGAAAAACTCAGTTTGGAAATTTTATCCATAAGAAAAGACATTAAGATGTTTAATTCCTGGGCAAATTAAGCAATTGTCAATTGAACATCTTAACTCATATAAAAGTCAGTCAGTTATGTGCCATGCATGATATACGCTTAGGCAATCATGTATCTTTTGATACATGACTGACGAGGCAGATTCACCCCCCCCATAGGTTGCCATTTCTTTCTGCAGTAGACCAGTTGCCATCCAAGGCTATAGAACCCGGTCTGTCTTGATATTTACTCATAGCGGGGGTGGGGTGGATTCCTACCATTTCCCAAAGGTATTAGCACCTAAGTGAATACAATGGATTTGACTGGAATTTGAACTCTGCTCTCTGATTCCTCAATCTGTGCTGCTATCCACTACTTCACCGTGCCTCCTACTGTATAAAAGTACTGATTTATATTCTTTTGTTTAGGGATATAAATCGTATATATTTGTGAGTTAAAAAAAAAAAAAAAAAATTATTCATTAGCATATTACTTTGATCAACTTAATAACTTACTGTGTCAATTTGGCTGAAGTAATATTTATTGCAAAACATTTGAAAATATTGAGATAGACTTGGCCATGAATATCTATTAAACTGGTTTTACCCAACTATAAAAAGTCGGCTTAACTTAATAGGATTATATCTTATAAATGAACCATATAAAATGTGTTGCTCAGTATTGTCTCAAAAATAGTGGCAAAAATCTAACTGTACTTGTATCTCAAGCAGTAACTTGTATTAAATTTTCAGAAGATTTGGAATTTGATTGATATCAAGGAGACTGTAAATAGTTAATATATCTGGAAGTCTCAATGTAAATCTAACTTCTCTATGAATAGTTACTGCTTTTTATGATACAAAAGTTAGGTAAATATAGTTTTGTATTTTCTCTGGGGATCCTGTTGTTTATTTTAGATCTCAAATTTATAAAAGCCTCTTTATATTTGTAAATGATATAAATGCTAAAGATGTTGCTTTAAAGAACATTGAAATATTTCATGCAGCATTACATGCTATTTAACTTGTATAGATTGCCCAATTTATCTTTAAGTTGAGAATAAAAATTGGGCAAACTATAATTTATAGTGGCTCTAAAAGTAAATTTCTAAATTTTTAGTTAGATAATTTTAAAGTTTATTTATTTTATTTTATTTTTTTTTTCATTTTTAAAATTATCCTTGGTCCTTCTCTATTTTTAATTTTCATTTAAAGCATTTTTCTTTCCTGATGACATCAGCTATCAACTTGGCATCCAAGCTGATGACACAATTTACTCCTGCCTCCATAGTAAAGCTTGTCAGTCTGACGGGGTCAAAATGGCAGCTGATGCCCAAAATGATCTGCCATTGTTAACTAGGGGCAAAAGATGGCTTGTAATTTTAATGCCTCCAAGACATTTTTTTTTTTTTTTTTTTTTTCTCCAGAATCTTGCATATCTGTAAGACTACCAGTCATCCATGCTTAGAATATTGCTGCCACATATGGTCTGGTGCCCCTGCTATTTACCTTGAGCTCCGTGATAAGATCCAAAGAATCAGCAATAATATTTGTTCTAATCTGGTGGCTCATCTTCAGTCATTTTCCCACAACCACAAGGTTGCCTCTGTGTCTTTTCTATAAATACTTTCATGGTAATTGTTCAAATGGGCTCTTTGCTATGGTACCTATAGTTTTTGAATTTAAGTGCAGCACTCAACTGATGTCGATCACATCAATATACAATTGAGCTGGCTAGATGTAGTTGTAAATTCTATGCTAACAGTTTTTCTCAATTGTGAAACTCCTTTCCAGCTTCTTGCTTTCCAGCCAACTTTAATCTACAAAAATTTAAATGCAATGTCATTTGCTATCTGTCATCCTGATTACTCTTTTCTCTTTTTACTCATTACTAATGTTTGTTTCTAGTTCCTTGCATCTTAGTGGCTGTACTGCCGTCCTGAGGGTGATTTTGTTTTTTTTTTTTGTTTTTTTTTTTTCTTTCTTAATGAAGATTTTATTGAATAAAAATGGTAAGAAATTTGTACTAACTCATGTTGGACATTTTGAAACCTTCATTAATATTAGTGTTTGGTAATTAATATAAAGATGGTTGAACTTGGAAGGGAGAGAATCTGCTATTAAAAAAATCATTTTTGTGCTTTTTAAATTGGGAATGTTAAATTTAGATGCTGTTAATTCATTTTGTAAGCTTTGAGAGGATTTAGTCTTCCTTGATCTTAACAATAACAAAATTTTTTTTTTTTACCCCCCGCCCCCAAAAAAAAAATTGTCTTCCACAAAATGCATGACAATATACAAGTCATATTTATATGGTAGATAATTGTGACCACTCTATCAAAATCTTCACCAATTCAGAAGACTAAAGTATATCAGCTCTAAGCAAATTATCTTAAATTAATATAGAAAAATAAACTGGGAATGATAGTTTCATTGCCTTGTTCAACTTCATGACCTTCAACTCCTTGGTAAGTTACTTGCTGTGGTTATCTTCACTCTTGTTATTAAAAGCCTTGAACTTATAAATAGTAATCTTGGTTTTGGGGTGATTGGCATAGTACAGATTTTTATTTGGTATCTTACCATCATTTGGCATTTGACTTTTTTTTTCTTCTCCATTCCTTTCTTACTCAATGTTAACTTATTTGCTTATATGGCCCCTTTTTAATTTGCTAAATTGCAAAAGGTAGATGAAAGATGTAAAGGTTGGAGTGGCTGCATGACTGAGCACTTACCCAGTTCTTTCCACATATTAGGATTCAAAGCCAGAGAATTATTCATTGGTGTTTGGTAAAGTAGACCTGGGTAAGCCCATCTGTCTCTAGGTCAAACTGCAGCTGATGTTCTCCAATTTGAAGGTTTGTCTTGGTTATGGAAATGTAGCTGGCCATTGTCTCCATTGGGGGTGGGATCTCTGCCCACACTGGCTGCATACAGTGATGTAGCACATTCTACGTCATTGTGTCTGGTTGTAGATCAAACAAGGTTTCAAAACCCTTGAACAGGTTTTGTTTCTAATCCTACTGGGTGTCTAGCCACCCTCCTCAGCAGAAAATCCTTGAGGGAACTGATGACCTGATTTATGGCTAGCTACTTTTGATGCCAATACCTGCTCAAGCACATTTGCATTTTATTAGCACTCACAATGTTATTTATATTGCAACTAAGAACAACTATTAAGAGTTTTTGGGAGAGCATGTGCAATCTAGCATGAAAAAAAATTTGGGACAGACGCAGACTTGAACCATCATGCCTACAAAATAGTGCCAAAACAAAAGGATTTTTTTTTTTTTTTTTTTTTGTTCCCCCTCCTGCCCCATTGATGCCGCTATTATTTTTACCTTTACTTTCCAGAAATGCTTGTTTTTAAAAAGTGATGATTAGAACTGTAAGAACCTAAACATATAATGAAAGTCAATTGATACATTTCTTTTCTGTTCTTGAGAATTTACAGGAAAAATATGAAACTGTTTATTTACAAAAATAATTTTATATTTATGGCATTCATAAAACTAATACATTTAAAACTAATGCAATATTTATCATTTACCAACATAAATATGAAAAAAAAATTCATTCATAAATTTATAAACATTTATTAAATATGAACCAGCTATTAGGTTGGTGCAAAAATAATTTCGTTTTCTCACATAGTAACATATGTTAGAAAACGAAATTATTTTTGCACCAACCTAATACAATAAAATCCTTATTTACCATTTTATAAAGTTTGGATCAGTTGCCAATTAGCCAATGTTTTGCCAACTATTCCAAAAAACAATTTAATAATGTTGTCAATTCTTAAGAACAAAGATATGTTTAAGTTTTATCACAATTTTGATCTTAACATTTTATTTTTATTTTTTTATTTTTTATTTTTTTTTCTTTGCCAAAATTTGAACAAAGCCAGTGCCTTCTGACATAACTTTGTGCTCACACAAAAATTGACTGGTTCCAAATAATTTCAGCTAATCCACTTCACTCATTAGGCTTGGCTCCACCTCTCATGGTTTTCAAACACTTTCCTTTGGTGCTTCATTCTGGATCCCTGCCCCAAGCCAATGAAGTTAACAAGTCACTGACTTGACAAATCAACCCTGGTTGGATCTGAACCTGGGTCTCATGGTTGGAAAGCAAACATTCTAACCATTAGAGATGTATAGTGTGGGTAGCCTTCACCACAATCCAATCATATATGTGAGTAGTCTGACTGTTCAGTTCTTAGAACTGAGCTGTTTCACCCTCATATGTCAAAAATATGTCCAGTATATGCTACACAATGTGTGTGTGTATATATATACACACACACACACACACCACTGAAGTATACGTGTGCAAATATGCCCATGAATAATAAAAATATATAATTTCAAGTGACCCCCAGAGGAGCATACCTAAGATGACACCCTGTAAAAGAGAAATTGACGCCACAATGGCAAAGCATTTATATTTATCAATCACTCTGACTGACCATGTCTGTCATTCGTACAGACTGCCATGTGTAAATAACTCATCTCTGAAATTCAGACACAAATTCTCTAAAGAATGCAGACATAGTGCATGTTTTATATGCACAAAACTAATGTGCCTGTATGCGAAAGCTGGTTATAAATCCCCTCCCAATTTCTGTTACAATTGATGGGGACAAAATTGGGATAGATTCAGTTAAATGGCTTATGAATGTTTGTATTTGTAATTCTCAACTGGAGTTATGAACTTTATTTTACAAGGGTGAGTAAAAATTTTAACTGCACTGTTATATAAAAATATGCTATGGAGAAAATGTGGATTATTTTTTTGTCTTAACCTTGTATATTGGAAAACAAATGTAAAAAGTTTTAGTTGAGAAAAAGTAAAGCACTTTGATTTATTAATGAAACTGGTTATGTTCATTTTGAAGACTTAATTAAAAGCTGTAATCTGTTTTCTCTTCATCAACTGCAGAGAAGTGTACATATTACATGCAATATTTTAATTACATGATAGAGGAAAACAAATGTTGAATAAAAAATTTTTTATTTATATAGAAAAAATTTGTATTTTTCATGGGTGATTCTTAGTTAATGTATCAATTTTTCAAGTCAGTCATACCTTGTATGAAGTTAAGATTAGACATCAGGATTCATGGTATATTTTTGTGTCCAATAAAAATACATTTTCATTTCTTCATTTTATATATATATATATATATATACACACACACACACATTAAATTAATAGTCCCGGAACCAACAGATTTTGTATTGAACTTTAAAACTTTTCAAATGTTATTTAAAGGTATATAGTAACTTACAAAATAAAATACACATGCCTATATACTGTATTTACATTCATTTACAATAATTTTGTACTGTACTGGGTTTTTTTTAGGCCACAAAAAAAAAAAAAATGCCTCAAATTAATGGACAAACTGCTTTAACAGATAATTCCCCCTATTAGCTCATTTAAACTGAGGTTCCACTAATATGTATAAAATTGTTCATGTATGCAGATAGATGAAAGAAATTGGACAAAACAATATTGATTTTTTTTTTAACTTTTTTTTTTTTTTTTTTCTCTCTCGTACTATTTAGTCTAAAGGACTAATATATTTTTATTCTCCATATTTCAAGATTAAAATCTTTTTACAGACTCCCACCCAGTATTTGAGTCTTTCATATTGATTCTTCTTTCTCAAATATAAGAGTAAAGTTTTTATAGTTATTATTGCTAAAAAACAAAAAAACTATCGCTATAAGGACCTGATTGAAAATCTGTTACTATCTGAAAATGGCCGTAGTGTCTGAAAGTACTTGAAGAAGCGATGTTGAGAAATACTTTTGAAATTTTGAACAATTAATAAAAAATTTTGTAAGAAATCAAATTAATAAAAATTCTAAGAAATCAAATTCACAAAAACATCTAAATTCTTTGAAGAAAAAAATCATCTTGCACAAAAATACTACATTCCGATCAAGTGTAAATATTCCATAATTTTTGATGGGTCATCTTAAAATATCGGATATACTTCAAATATTTAGTGTGCTTTTATTTTCTTTGATCATTTTGGGTACTTAATGTAAAGTTTTTTGTTTTTAATATTTTTGATATTACTAAATGTCTAGAATAACTTTTTTTTATTTTTTTATTTTTTTATTTTTTTTTTTTTTTTTTATGTGCCTATTAGGTACAAGTGTAGTCTTCATCTATACAACAGAAAGCCTTTGTTAATATCTATTTTTGAGTTAAAGGAATATGTCTAAAATGCTTTAACTGATTTCATGAAAAGTATTGTTGCAATGTCACTGTATTGTTGCATGTTGTTGCTATTGTTAATGTAGCTGACATGGTTACACAATATCTACTCTAAATGATACCCGATTGCAGCTGTCACAAGGCAGGTAATAAATATCTCTGCTCTTTTTAGAAAGGAAATTTTTTTGTCAATTTCTCGGTTCTTAACTTTTTTTTTTTTTTTTTAATGGTTCTGAAAATTGTAGGTAAGATTGGGGGGGGGGGGTCTTCCTCCACTTGTCATTCAATTACCTACTGTTTGGTGTATGGAGTTTACATGTGTGTAAGTTACTATTATGGTTCTTTTTATTTATTTTATTTTTTTTACAAATTCCTTATAAGAACCTTGAATATCATCTGCATTTATGAAATTTGAATAACTCCTGATTTTTTTTTTTTTTTTTTCATTCTAAGGGGTGGAATTTTTGTGAAGCAAGCTAAATAAATTTTGATTTATAATTATAAGAGTGGCAAAAATTTAACTTTGTAAAATTTATTTCTTGGGATGAATTAAAATTGTGATATGTAACTTTACATTAATTGGTGTGAATTAACAGAAAAGATCTCAAATAGAATTCTATTTTGAGTTTTTAAAAGTATATCAAATTTATTTTGATAAATAGAAAATAAAAGCTTATTTTTCTTTTAGCAGTAGTTAAATCTGCTTCCTAAGATTTTTGGTATTTATATAATCAGCCTAACTTTTAATATAAACCATTAAATTTCTCTAATCTTATGTCTATGGCAGGTCTCGTGTTTTAATTCTCTTTATTCTGACAAAGCTCTTGTCTATCTTGTTTGCAAATTCTTGCTTATCCCTTCCAATACTAAGCATGTTTACAAGTCTTTAGATGGTGGTGGTAGTAGTAATTACACTTTTTTTTTTTTTTTTTTTTTTTTTTTTTATATCATATAAAGGTTATGTACAACTATTCACTTTGAAATCTGTACGTGACTGCTAACTGTATATTGGTTTCAACATTTCATTGATTCTAAGTTGTATGATAAATACTCAGTTTCTTTATATCCACTGTTGGATTTTATCCTGCAAATCATTGTTTTCATAAACTTTCATTTTTGATGTTAATAATTTGAGGGTATATTTTATATGAACCTATGTTTGAGCTTGTCTAACATTTAAAAATATTGAATTTGTTTTTGTGATCTCTGGTTTGATTTTGCAAGCAAACTGAGCACACATTAAATTTTTATTTAGCAATAAATCCAAATGATTTTTTTTTTTTTTTTTTATAGAAGTATTTGATTCACACAATATCCTCTCTGTGTGAATGAATTATTCTATTTTATAACCTAATCTCGGCTCTGTTATTCTATAAGCTTTTATCAGTTTTTTCATTTCTTAATTTTTATCTTTTCTGTTTCAAGTTGCAATAAGTTTCTGTTACTTCCCAAAAATGTTTGCTTGAATATAGTCTTATGGCCATATGTTGAAACACCAGTTCCCATGTGCTCACTGGAGTTAAGCAACATTGAACCTGGAAAGTACCGAGATAGGTGACTGCTTGAGAATGCCAGGTGCCATAAGCTTCTATATGCAGTTGGTGTAATGGATAATGGCTTGGAATTGGAGATCAGTTCCAATTCCAGTTGGATTTATTTTCACTTGCACATAAATACTCTTGGGAAGGTATAAATGCACCTCTTCTCTCTCTCTCTCTCTCTCTCTCTCCCCAGCTATGGGTTAATGAGACTTACATCAGTAAAATTCTACAAAAAAAAAACTTTAAAAATATTTTCTAGCTTTAAACAACCTGCAAAAGGTTGATAACCTGTTTTTAAAAAAAAAAAAAAAAATCAATCCGTAATATCTCGATTATGGACTTCATGTTTTCTATTGAATTAATATCGTAAACTGGGGACCCATTACTGTTTGGAAAGTAATGCAAGTCAACCTTGTGGGATGTGAAGGGGCCATTATCTTGTAATCTCTAATCCTGCATGAGGTCCATACATTGTAACTCTGCATTCATTTCTAAATATTGGGAAATCAGTTTCATGTACTTAGCTCAATTTACACATTACCTATTATGATGTTTAAAGATGAGTTGGCTAAAAGCATAAACACAACCAATGTTTGTAATGTCCTGTACTTTTCAGTTTAGATTTGACATGCCAGCTTCTTGAAATACTTTATTGCTTTCATTATATTTCAAGGCTTTGTGACAATTTGTAACGTTTTCTCATAACTCTGTAACATTGCAACATCTTGTTTCTTTCAAGTTCTTGTTTTCCTCTTTATATAATAATAATAATAATAATAATAATAAAGTCCTGCATACTCTGCTGTGGTTTTCATAGCAAGTCAGTTGAGTAGATGGTGGTTACTAGTTCAATTCCTAACTGGCTTTGAATTAAGTTGTCCTTCTCCTAGACTTGTTGCCAAAACAAGGCTTAAGAGCCTCATCTTTCTAGAGCTGGTGGTTGAGGGTATATAATCAGAGCTTTCCTAAGGGTATTTTTGCAAAAGGGAATCTAATAAACTTTACTGGAATGAATACTTGGTTTTCTGGTTTCTAGTTGTGTTTATGATTTTTTAACCATTATACCAGCTCCACATCTATACTGAAATTTGCATGTTGTATTTACCATTAAAATTATTACTAACATAGGTTGGTTCATTTCACTTTTGTGAAAATGTTGTGTAATAAAGTCTAACCTGATGTCCGTCTCTATTACATTTTTTTTTTAAATCTTATATTTCGTGTTTGTAGGAACTTTTGTCTTTCTGCAGAAATTAAAAATTTAAGAACGTTTTATCAAAGAATTTTAATATTTTTCTGTAATATTATAAGTGACAAATCTTGTCTTGATTTTAAGAAACATGAGCTGCAGTGAGGGACTTGATTTTTGTTCATTACTCAAACCTCTAATGAACCACTTGATTCTGTAATCTTCGTCAAATAGAAAATGTTTGGAGTTTTGCTTTCAAATTTTTAGACTGCTCTGATAAAACATTATTTAATGTAATTTTTAAGATTATTTTGAAGTGCCAATAATAGAAAGTTTTAAAATTACAATGCAAGTAACATTTTTAAACTTGTTTTAAAAAGTAATAACCTTAGTGTAAAAATTGACTAATTTGTGCATGCACACACATAATATCAATTCATTAAGTGATTAATTCAATTTTCAAATTAGAATATATTAACAAGCTGATGATTTAGTCCTACTTCCTGACATTCTTTTTCTCCGGTTTCAGGTTGGATGATGATTGACTTCCTGTCTTAACTGCTTGTCATTGGGAAGGTGAACAAGTTTCATAGATTCCCAACCATGCATTACTTATGTAGCCAGTTTGGATCAATTGTCAAATATGTTGACAGTTAATTTATGAATAGGTTTTGGGAGAAGGAGTTGAGTCTACTGTTTAATCAGGTCTTGATTATTTACTGCTTGCAAATGAAGTTCTGTTTCAGTATAAATAACTGATAGGCTTGAGACCAAGTACTTCTTATTGATGTACATGCACACACACACACACATATATATATATATATATATATATATATATACACACACTATTTGGTCCCCCATACAACATTTTCCTTTTTCCAAAAAAATCAATCATAAGGAAAATTTCAGACCAAGGATGAGATTAAAAATATGAGGCAGCTGATGTCAAATTTTGCATATTATTTTAAAAAGTTGATGTTGCAATAACTGGGGTCCCAGGTGAGTACTTTAAAGGGGACTAAAATGTCATTGTTTTCAGTATGCTCTTTTCTCATTAATATGAAAAGGATAATTGTTTAGGTAGGTGTGAGTTTGAGAGAAAAAATGTTTCTGCTCAGAATTTTTTTCTCTTTCTGACATATTTACTTAACCTTGAGACCCATTTACAAATGTTTTTCACATTTTACTTGAAGAATCAATACACTTAAGAAATAAAAACTAATCAAACTCTTAATGTTCTTGGGATGCAATATATAATAACCTTTTTGTTGAAAGTACATTTTAATTATTTCTTTTTAAAATCATTATTTATCTACACAACTTGCCACATCATAAAATATAGTTATTTATAATCTTCAAACACTTTCACTTTTGATGGCATATACAATTTTTTTTTTTTAATTTTTTTTTATTAATAATATAGGCAAATGAGCAACTTCATTGTTACTTTGTTTTTCATCTTTTTATTTACTGATCATATTTTTCTGTTGCTTTATTTGATATTGTGAACAATATTAGACTTGTAATTAGTGCTATGTTCCAAGTAGCCCCCCCTACCCTCCTTTGCTTGTACATGTTGACTACTGATCAGTATTTTTTTTTTTTTTTTTTTTTTCTTCTAATTAATGCAAAATGTAATAAAATCATTGTGGGTGTAGAACATTTTATGTAGCTTTGTGTACATATTTGTATTTTATTTTTCTTTTGTCTTTTAATAAAACTACTGTTATAGCAAAAAGTACAGATTTTTTTTCCCCCGCTTAAGCTTCAAGGATGTTAAAGCGTGTTAAAATCTAGTTTTTACTGGGTAAGCCATGGTGAACTTTAAACTTTATAAGATGATGCCACACATTAGACTTCACTTGTTAGTGAAGGCTTCTGCTCTTAATTCTTAACACTATATGGAAATGTGTGTACTGACATAGGACTGGATTTTTTTTTTTTTTTTCCTTGATCTAACTTGAAATGTAAAAATGGCAATTCTGGAATGTTACTTGAGTCTATCACTTGTATGAGTAATGCATCTCATCAGTGGAGTGTTTCTATTAAGGACATTGGCTGATAGGATAGTGCTTAGTCTAATCTGTATATCTGAATGGTAATGAGAAATTGTTTCATACAATTCTTATTTTGATGATCCTGTTAACACTTTTTGTTCGTATACAAAGTGGGTTGGTCAGGCAGGGGAGTTAATTTGTTATCCAGAAAATATATTTGGATTTGACTTAAAACATGACATTTGAGACTTTTTATTTAGGTGCTCGTTACCCTTATTCCTGACAAAATTATAATCTTTTCTGATTCATTAATTTATCAATTAGTTTACAGCAAAAAATACTTTATAAAGCACTGTGCATCAGGTCTAAATCCTTACCACAAGGGAAAAACATGTGAAACCATCAAGATTGTAAATTTACAAGTCTTATTTTTTCTCTTTCTCTCTCTCTCTCTACTAAAAATTGACAAAACAAGTATTATGTAACAGGTATTTAAAATGTGCTTTATTTCCTCAAAACCTAAGGACTGTTCTAATTACTTTGCCATGTTGGTTCTAAATGTCTTCGATAAAATTTCTTATACTTTTCCCCCCCCAAAAAAAACAAAAAACCAACATACAAACTATCCAATATGATTTTAAATTTAGCAATTGATCATCTTATTTTACAACTGTCTTGCATTAAAAAGAAACTGTTCAATCAAGTTTCATATCTTATTTGGCAGTCTTGGTGACATACAACAGTATATTTTCACAAGTTAGATTAACTTTCAAAAATGATATCCATGGAGTTGGCCAAATGCGTTTTAATAGCTTGACCTAATAAAGATGTTTTGAATTTTAAATGTTCATAGGTTTTTATTTAAATATACATTTTTTTTTTTTTTTTTTTTTTTTTTTTTTTTTTTTTTTTTTTTTTTTAAATCACTGAAGGCTATTAACTTCAGGATAACCTTTGATAGTTTTTGCCTAAGAGATGATATATATATATAAATATATATATAATAGCTTTGTTCTCTTTTGTTTCCACTATAGTTAATGTTCAGCATTTATAAAAGTTAGCTTGAGAAATTCAAAGTTTCAATCTTTTAATTTGTGTGTTCATTGATATTTAAATTATTTGGTAATGTCTCAAAAAGTCAATACAATTGACTTGTGTGTGTACACACACATCGTTGAGGATCTTGAATTTCCACATCTTGCAAATCTGCCCCCCCCTCCCAAAAAACAATTTTCACTGACACCACTTGCTGTCATTAAAACACAAATTCAGTAAACTTAATATTTTAGCATAATATCCTCTCTCTCTCCACCTTCTCTCTCTCTCTCTCTCTCTCTCCACCTTCTCTCTCTCTCTCCACCTTCTCTCTCTCTCTCCACCACCTTCTCTCTCTCTCTCCACCTTCTCTCTCTCTCTCCACCTTCTCTCTCTCTCTCCACCTTCTCTCTCTCTCTCCACCTTCTCTCTCTCTCTCCACCTTCTCTCTCTCTCTCCACCTTCTCTCTCTCTCTCCACCTTCTCTCTCTCTCTCCACCTTCTCTCTCTCTCTCCACCTTCTCTCTCTCTCCACCTTCTCTCTCTCTCTCCACCTTCTCTCTCTCTCTCCACCTTCTCTCTCTCTCTCCACCTTCTCTCTCTCTCTCCACCTTCTCTCTCTCTCTCCACCTTCTCTCTCTCTCTCCACCTTCTCTCTCTCTCTCCACCTTCTCTCTCTCTCTCCACCTTCTCTCTCTCTCTCCACCTTCTCTCTCTCTCTCCACCTTCTCTCTCTCTCTCCACCTTCTCTCTCTCTCTCCACCTTCTCTCTCTCTCTCCACCTTCTCTCTCTCTCTCCACCTTCTCTCTCTCTCTCCACCTTCTCTCTCTCTCTCCACCTTCTCTCTCTCTCTCCACCTTCTCTCTCTCTCTCCACCTTCTCTCTCTCTCTCCACCTTCTCTCTCTCTCTCCACCTTCTCTCTCTCTCTCCACCTTCTCTCTCTCTCTCCACCTTCTCTCTCTCTCTCCACCTTCTCTCTCTCTCTCCACCTTCTCTCTCTCTCTCCACCTTCTCTCTCTCTCTCCACCTTCTCTCTCTCTCTCCACCTTCTCTCTCTCTCTCCACCTTCTCTCTCTCTCTCCACCTTCTCTCTCTCTCTCCACCTTCTCTCTCTCTCTCCACCTTCTCTCTCTCTCTCCACCTTCTCTCTCTCTCTCCACCTTCTCTCTCTCTCTCCACCTTCTCTCTCTCTCTCCACCTTCTCTCTCTCTCTCCACCTTCTCTCTCTCTCTCCACCTTCTCTCTCTCTCTCCACCTTCTCTCTCTCTCTCCACCTTCTCTCTCTCTCTCCACCTTCTCTCTCTCTCTCCACCTTCTCTCTCTCTCTCCACCTTCTCTCTCTCTCTCCACCTTCTCTCTCTCTCTCCACCTTCTCTCTCTCTCTCCACCTTCTCTCTCTCTCTCCACCTTCTCTCTCTCTCTCTCTCTCTCCACCTTCTCTCTCTCTCT